>BGZK01000657.1:0-322418 GCA_005406025.1 Eumeta japonica | reverse complement strand
ATCTTAATAACGACAACAGGAAGATTCTTAAAATATTTACAGAATATTTAGATTTATATTCACTTTAAAAATAAATACTTAGTGATTCATATAAAATTAAAAAAAAAAAAAACTAAAAAAGAAGGTTATAATATAGTGTGTAATGTATAGATGTACGGAATCCTTCGTGCGCGATTCCGACTCGCACTTGGCATGGTTTTTTTTCATATTTAAGTTAATTACTTATCAGTTCCCCTATTAGATACTGATGTTCTTAGGGGAATATTAAATATTAAAATACAAACCATGTGGATAAATTGTTTTTACTGTGTTTTGCATTTATAACACAAGTCAAAAAAAAGAAGTTTTGTACACTGGGGCTTGAACTCGACTTTTCATTTGTATTTCCAATGAACATAAAACTGAACTCAGAATGAGAACTTGATGGGCAAACTTTATGAAAAAATCTTTTAAAACCGACGTAGTAATTTTTTATACCACAGTATCTAATATTCATTTAATGATATAATTTTTTGTTTGTTCTACAAACAATAAGCTATCTACAAACATGTAAGTTTACAGTTCATGACGCATAAACAAAAAAATCTCGTATTTTCAGTGTTTCTCTGAAAAGCGTCTAAGCCGACTTCGATAACACGAAATGTTAACTGAAATAATCGTTGTACACATTCAATTGAAAAGCGGTTATGGTTGCAGTATAAACACTGTAGTAGCAGATATTTGCAACGGTTTTGTAAAGAAGTGCATTAGCTATTCGTGACCTAGAAAAGTCACTGTGGAGTGTACGCCAACATTTTTGTAGATTACTATTGGATATTACAGAGAAACAAACAGAAACCCTTACGATGGTGAGAGAGATTATCACATGTTCATCATCCCCTCAATTCGACTTCAAATTCACTTTTGGAGGGAAAAATACAATAAAAAATATGGTCTACTCTCAGGCGCACACATTTTTTTCTTATAAGCCTGCCTATTTAAGAGTTATTTGAATTTGTCAGTGTTTAATTAAATGTACATTTATCTATGTGTTTAAATGAGTGCATATAGTTTTAAGAGGTACTTTTTTCCAGTATTTTTAAATCCTTATCTAATTGTCTAATATTTTTAAAGAGTTAGTTCAACAACCTGAAAACGGTAAGTACGCGTTTTATTCCTACTTAAACTTCAAGTTAAGAACATTACCGCTATCACAAGTTTGAGCGAACAGACTTAGTTGTAAAGCACTCGCTTGTCATTCTGCTATTCATAATTCACGACAACGTCTTATATAAATTCGTCTGGATTATAGAAGTTCTACGCAAAAGTTTTCTGCGCGTAATAAGCCTTTTTAAAACGGATAATTCTTTACAATGACTACTATAGTTTGGCGGAACACTTAAAAGTAATACACTTATGACGTCTTGACTGTAAAAGGGCGAACTGTACAAAATGGGTACTTGACAGTCAGTTTAGTATGGTGTTGCTTAATATTACATAATAAGAGAATATCTATCAATATAAGAGAATAACTATCTATCGCTAAAGATTACAAGACCTTGGCGCGTAAAATATGTGATGAAAGTATTTTTGAGTCTGTTCCTTCTTTGAGTTTGACAGGTGCAATTGATGCATATGAATGCGGTTGAAATAACAATTTTATATGCTGTTTCTAAAACATTTGAAGCGAGCATGTGATAAGTCATATTCGGGTTTTTAATTCGATATTACATAAATAAAATTTATCGTTAACAGGATTTTTCAGGGGAAAATTTACATTGCGATGTGAAAGTATGCGATATTGTTGATCCTCTTATTTCTATTTTGAGAGCGTCTATCTATATACGTATTTAATTCCTTGCACTGAAAAAAATATTTCTAATCAAATTCGAATTTATGTTGGTTAAAAATACATTTCGTTGCGATAGCTGATTAATTCGTTGTATTAACAAATAATGCCTATAATTTAACCAGTTGAATTAATCGCACGACTATTAAGGTCGGACAAGACAACTAAAATATTGGTTTGCTTAAAGTCAACGATGCAAATTTCTTACGTTATACAAACTTTTGTTTGAACTAATCAATTTTTTCTCTATGTATTAATTTAAGGATCTTCTTATAAGTTATTTTAATGTAATTTGTAATCCACTGGGTCACCGCATTTTTTTAAATAGCTGTTTGAAATCATTTATAGAATATATATGATAAAATGGCAGATAGCCTCAAAATATTTAAATGGCTTAAAAAATAAATATGGAGCTGTTTCCCATGCAAGAAATTAGTTTTTACAATATTTTTTTTGTTTTTTCTTTATTATCCAAATTGTAATATACGCATTAAGTTTATTGTATCTGCAATATAATGTATTGAAGATAATAATAATAAACTACAATGCTGATGACCATTACCCTATACATAATCATGAAAATAATGGTAGCTAAGTTATCAATCTATTGCGTTCCAATCAAACGATACCGTTCTGTTTAATTCAATTTATAACTTAAGTGAAATTAAACTACTCTCACTGTACCTCTGAGTAGACTTTTTAAGCCATCGGTTTCTGATATTCGCATCGCTTTAGGTGACCGTGGTCATTATCTACCACCATTCTGAACTGCGCCATATTAAGGAGTTCTAATCTCAAGCTTGGTAGAATAAAATTTACACTCCTTGATCCGAAACCAAATTAATCTGGAGAGCATGTCCTTACAATGGAGTTATTGAAGCTTAAAAATATTGAAATGATTCGCTTCAAAGATTAAATGATATACAGTGATGAGATTTGCACATCGGTTAAAGTTTGCAAGAATCTTCAAACGTCTCGTGTGAGGACACATGTAACGACACGGGCACAGGCGCTAGAGCGCCTGCTGCTCGCGTCTAACTTCTGCTTACAGATTAATTTGCCATAACATTTTCGTTCAGTTATTTATTATTTTCGTTTTGTTTTAATACAAAAATAACACGGTTTTAAAGGATAGCGGCGACTATTAATCCGTTACTACCATGGTTATAATATAGAATCCTGTTCCAATACTCGTCTAACAAGTTTACCAAATATTATGACAATAATCGTAATGATATATGCTTTAACTCGAACATATTTTGGGTATGTAAAACTTTGTTCATTTAACAGAAACCGTCAAGTTCCCATTTAGCATAAACTCTCGCGGCGTCCGCCGAAGCGCTCGGGTGGCCTATTTTGTGCGTCTGCGTCTGTTCGACATAAGCAAAAAAACACATAAATCTTTTACTGAAAGTTAGCAAACCATCGTAAAGTCATGTAAGGTATTTAATCATAGATGCCCATGCACATCAGCAAAAAGGGGTGAGGTACTAACTCGTTGCTGCACTTTCGGAAACATATCTTTTTCCTTAAAATTCCTAATACGAGGGGCGTTCAATAAAAAATGAGAATGAGTATATTGCTGGTAACTTTTTTCAAATGCTTTTTTTTTTTCAACATTGTCGTCTTTTAGCATAACAAACTTCGCATATATTTTTGTTGAATACATCCCTACTCAACAAAGGCGTACGGTGTGCGGCAACACACGGAACATCACTATCATCGCGACCGTTAACATGTTAACAATCATTTTAATGTTAATCACACTATCTTCATAACAATTTATATTTTTTTTATATTTCATGATCCAAGCCATGGTTCGTACTTTAGTTTCTTTATGATAATGCTGAAGCCACGTTTCATCGATGATTGTAAATCAAGCCGAAAACTATCGGCATCTAGTTGTAACAGTTCCAGGAATGTTTAGAAATATTCAGCCTGGTTTGTTTTTGTGCATTCATAAGTATCCTAGGACTCAGTTCACGGGTACTTTTTTCATCCCCAAACGTTCTTATCAAATACTGTGCACACTAATAGCCAAAATATTTGTTTTTTTAGCTATAAAACACCATGCCTATGCCATCACACGACGATCTTCTAAAACAATTTTTACCAAGGGTCATCTTTGGTGGATGTTCTACATTTGAATTCGTTGCATCAAAGGATAAGTGTAGAATACGGTGGAGTATTTATTCTTAAAGTATCTTGTAAGTCTTGATTAACTCTTTCTGCAGTGAACTTGTTCAAGCATTGATACTTAATATTTTTTTTCCATTTCGAAAACGTTACGATGAAATCACGTAAAAAGTACTAGCATTTTCGTAAAACAAAAGATATTCAAATTATTATCTTTATAAAAATTTAATTAATAATCCAGCTTTACTAGTCAGTATTTACTATTTTGGTTTCAAAGTGTTTGTGCCTCGTTCTCACTTTATAGTGAACGACCCTCGTATTGTATTTGTACTATGGCATCAATGATCAATTTGTTGTGTAATGGCATTCTATTGATAAAAAGATGTGTGACGAACGCCGGCAATCGTTGATAGGATGGAGGCAACTTTGAATGTAAAATCATGGAAATTGTAAATAGAATTTGATAGAACAATTTCTTTCAGCATTTTCCTAATATTGCAATAAAAGATACACAGAGATGTAACATCTATTCGTAAAGCCAGGTGTCAAAATGATCAGAAATCACTTTCTAGCTTGGTATGTAGATATTTATAATTACAATTTTTCGTTTCGTTTTAGAGGATCAACGAGAGTGGGAGCCACAAGAGAGTAGACACACGCAAAGCCAGAGGAGTCAGAGTAGATAGGAATAGGATATGAAGTTATATAGAAGTAGTATGGAGAACGGATTGATGGAGATAAATGAGGAGATAGAGGAGGAGCGGTAGCCAGCAGAACTCTCATTCACTGGACGAAATGAAACAGCGGAAGCTATTACTTCACGTCCGTATTCTGTGAGAGTGTGGTGTATCACAGGTCGAACCAGCCCATTTTCGTGCTACTCTGTTGACCACAGCATGATCTTCAAGTGTTTAAATTGGTTTTATTAAGCATCATATTAAGAACAACATTCCGAAATAAATCACAATGATGAAGCAACTTCTTGGGATTAATTCGTAAGCTTGTATTTTAATGTATTAAATTGCGATATATAAAATGTGTCCCACTCCAAAACCCATTGCACAGACATCTTAGTTTAAAACGTAAAGTTTTTTGATGTCTTTTCGAGGAACATTGTCTCTATTAAAGTATAGGTATCCTCAGTGCCGTTATCCGCATAAGAATTGATCCTGCTTATCTGACACATATCACGGATGTAAACAAATACAAGACAGGGGACAATGTACGGCCTTGTGAGCCGCCGTAGCACTGATGGGCATAAAATCTGAACAAGGATCATCAACACGTCGATCATAGGTTTTTGATATGCCGATCGGTAAAAAATATTATAGGGTCAGTCCCTCTATCCCTTTGCTTTATTTCTCAGGAAATCTGTACAAATGTTCGGAATAAATGTTCGGTCAAAATCCTGAACTAAGGTTTTAACCCTATCAAAATTAACAACAAATAGCTGACTGAAAATGATTTTTTGGTTTCATTAATTTTCATTTATTAGGTCATTTTTATATACAATTATTGGGAAAATTATAAAAAGAAACAAAGAAATATAGACATTATTATAATTTTGTTAAATTTGGTTTTAGAAAGTTACTTAACGAAATCAATATAGACCACTGTCGTAAAGACAGAGGACAGACAGACCATTAGGAACCCAAAGCGAAATGGATTTGAAAACGTACAAAAAGCCCAAGATTTCTTACAAATTCAATGTTTAGAGTTTTGTAATTTTTGATTATTTTTAATCAAAATGTCGTCTTCCTTTTCCGTCCTAGATTCGTGTAATATCCTTAAATCAAATTTTCTACGGTATGCTGAAACTGAATCTCGTTAAATAATAAACGAACTCTTATTTAGTGACTCATTTTATTCTTTTCTCGTTTCATCTTTACCGTTTGACGTTTCTATACAACACTAACCACAGAATAAAAAACTGTCTATGTCGTTTATTTTTTTTTTGGCCCTTAGCAACGAGGCGATTGCAGGAAATTGTATGCGTTCGGGGGTCCTCATTTATGTCAGCTCGATAACGCGTAGACGACGTTGTCGACGACCTTGTCGACGACCAGTGATGTCTGTCACGCGTGAAAATACATCACCGAGATCAGAATAGGCCCTTTCGAGACCGCACCGCAAACGTTAGAAGGGCTGAGCGCGACACACCGCGGTTTGCGACCGCAATACATTTGACCTAGTTATGATAAACAGACGGATAGCTAAACAAACTTTTGTGTATGTTAATATGTATTGTAGAAAAGATGGGCAGCCAAACATAACTAAGATTCGATCCTAGAAACAAAATGTAGTTAATACAAACCATGGAATTAAATATTAGACGAATGGTCTTAGTTTGTGTTTGTGACTTACATTGCATCACTGAGCATTATTATTGTTAAATTTCACTTTTAGGAGAAATGCCTTCCAGACTTAATTTATGATTGTAAACCAAAACTGCCTGCGTCATCGCCTACCCGTAACCATTTTGCATAATGTTCTGTGATTAATGGTGTGCTATGTTCTGTATTTCACGCAGTTTAGTACATCGTTTAGATGATTGTTAAGTGTCTGCAACTTGTATGATTAATATTTCGTGTTTTATTTATATTTTTAAATATTTATTTAAATTTGCCTATTTTCCAGGTGACTAACAATTTATACACGCTTTGATGTTTATTCCTATACTGTGATTTTCTTTATTTCTAATTAGGTATAAACTATATCAATCTGTAGGGTCTGTCTGTATGTACATTTTTTTTTTGCATTTTTTTTTTGTTATAAATATTCGTTTTATGACCTCTTGACACCAATTCTAAGAATTTTTAGTTTTTTTTTCAGTCTGTCTGTACTTTCTTTTCTAACCTAAAAACTATTTGATTGATCTTGATGAAAATTAGTAGACAATTAGAACATGGAGTTTTTGTTTATATTTTTTTGATAGCCGTATCCATTTGATTATTTAATAAAGGTTTGCGTTGAAGAGGGTGTAGGGATGTAGAAATGTGAAAAACCGCGGGTGTATTTGGATCGTAAAAACAAATATTAATTTTTTCATTTCAGTCCAGTAAAAAGGACGGATAACGACTAGTAGATCACAAAATATAATAATGATCAAGTATTTATTTAAATGTATATCAAAACATCCCATTTATCACATAATCATTATAATAATAATTTTTGAATACATATTATATATATTTACCATCGTTACGTTTTATTCAATATAGAAAAAAACAGTATATTTAAAAGTTAAAAAATTATCATTACGTTTTGATTTAAGTCGGAAACAACATTGAAATTCTAAAAATTAGTCGTTTCTAAACTATATCTTCATATTGGTAACGGAAAGCTTAGGAAGTTTTAACAACTTTTTCGCTGACTGTACTTTTTAGCCTAAGGGATGGAATATCTCACATCGAGAGAAACCTCGAAGGGATTAGTGTTGTACGAACGTGCCGCTATCGATGGCTCGCTTGAGACGCATTAGCCGAAGATTTAACGATTACAAGTTTACTGGAGGCCGTACGGTTTTCTGTGATTTAAATCCATCGACAGGTTCATTTGCATCGTGGGATAGAATGTCTTAAGGTTGTAATCCTTGGTAAGCGTATTCTACTTTTACGTACCTAAGCAATGCTATCGTTATCTCTATTAAATTTATTCCACAAAATGTTCTCTACAATCACTGACGATATAACTTGCTGAAGTTTGTATTAATGTGTTTGATCCATTACTTGCAATGTGTGAATGACATTGCACACTATTAATAGGCTTAACTTCTATTATTTACGTTTTATTAGAGTTGAAAAAACTTTCAACAGCAAAAATTTATGATGGAGTAGAAAACTTTCATATTTTAAAAATATATAGGCATCTAAATGTTTCTTTTCTTTCTAACAATTTATGAGGGTTAATAATAATATATATCCTATCGTACCCATATAATACGAGGTTTAAAATTTGCATAAAAAAAAACTATAGTATTTAAAACTAAAATTTACATAGCATAATACACTAACCAATAAGGTTTCGGGGTCAAAACTTACTTCACTAATTTATTTCAAGTTTTGTATTCACTTTCTAAATCTTGCTCTGCCAAGGCATCCAAAATTTTATCCCAGTTGGAGATGAAATTCACATTAAATATACCTACTAATAATGCCGATGGCGTTGATGGCGTAGAGGATAAATATATCCTTCTGCTATGTGAGAGGCAGAAATTCAAGCCCTTGACGATCTTAATATCTGACTGAGCGTTTCCTTCTGAATCACGGGTATTTGTTAGCTTTGACTGTGAAAAATAAAATTGTGATGGAGTCCGCCATTGGGAGATGGATCACCGGGATTTTTAAGAACATGCAAAGTTCCACGATGTAGAGGACAGCGTCTAGTCCATTCTTTCTAAATGAAAAGAAAAAACATAACGTTTGTCATTAAAATTTTTCATAGTACTGTAAGAAAAATTTTAGATGAAGCGGTAACCGTAGACCACTAACTTTAAAACAGGTTTTTCCATTATTTATAACTTTTTAGTTCGTTTTCTACTCGTATTGTAATTTGGGATTTTAAAAATCAAGATTTTTTATTTCATACACAGGGCGTATCCCAATCGCTATGCTGAGCTGAGAACTAGGTAGTATCAGATGTGTAGCACACCTGATGCGTCACACAATAAATGCTACTAATTAAATTACACAGTGCCAATTTTTTTATAGCATTTCAGTTGCTTTAATGTCGCGTTCCAAGATTAGATAGCACGGTCTAACTTGCAATTCATAAACCTTATTAGCTAAAAGTCATTTTTAATGTGTTTATTCAACCTTTTTCATTTAGTATTTAGATGAGAAATACTAATTTTCAAAACTCAGGCCACAGAGTTGAATTCTTTTGATATCAATGTAAATTAGTTTCAAAGCAATTTCCGATTCGTTGAATACTTGAAGTAAGCTTTTGAAGTCAGACTTTTGGTTATTATGTAATTGACGGGGTAATTAAGGTTTTAAAAACACGTCGTTAATGCTACAGTCTTTTTCTAATACACTGATTAATAGTAAAAAAAAAATTTTTGACTAAACTTCAAAACGACTATTTATTCGTGTAAAAAATAAGCATTGACTTAACTTCACGGCTATTTATATTTTTATAAAAATAAAATAATCCTGCACTTCTCACCGTAAAGAGTTTCCAGTATCTTGCATTATTAATAGTTATTCATTTGTACTTACTGGTATACATATTACGAATTTAAAGCAATTTTTTGAATAAAAGTTTACAGGGACTACGTATGCTTAGGCATTGTCTTGATAAAACTATTTTTTGGCAATAAAATTGTCAATTATTAATGAGAGCAGTATTAGGCGCATCGTGAGCAACTTTGTGGTCTAAACACTTCAATAAAAAAAATGCTCGCAAGCATTTCGCACGCCATCTCGATGACAAGTCGTAACAAGGAATAGTTTTATCTGTGGCCTTAAAACTCATCCTTTAAAAGACGGATTCTGTTAAATATCTAGTATGGTCAATTTTGTCGGAAGCAATAAAACCAATTTCAAAATCGTTTTTTCAACTATAAAATCCAATGAACTAGTAATTATTCTAACTAAAACATGTTTCTATAAAAATTACCTTTTGATCTGAAAAGATAAGAAAGGAAAACAAAACAAATATAATAATAGTAACAGATCTTATATTTAAAAAAAAAGTTGATGCTACATGACAAAAAATTCGGGATTGTATGGTAATACTAATTTTAAATAAGGATATGTACTATTTAAATTTTGAACACTAACTGTACTATATCGCTGGAGTCAATGTTGATATTCTGAATTTATTTAAAATGAAACAAATAAAAATATTTAATATTTAAATTCAAACTTTGTTGTAAGTATAGTGAATGATATATATTGTAGTAGCGGATCTAGGAGTAGGTGGCTTGTGAGGCATCCAGCTTTCGTGCTTAGTTTCACAAATGAGAGGAAATAAAGATCTTAGTGGCATATTAGCCAGATGGGCGCTTTGTTTGCAAGAATACAATTTTAAAATTGTACATACATCGGGACGCCTAAACGTAGTAGCAGATTTTCTTTCTAGAAAATCTGTTGGCCTAAACTATACGTGACAGATGGCCATAGTAACAAGTATGTTTATGCCACGTTGACATTATTAACATTGAAAATATGTATTGTAAATAGCGGGATAATGAATGATGTCATTCAAACTTAATGTATAACGAAATATCCTAATATATCCTAATATTTATCCTAGGATAAATAGGAGTCAAATAATTATCGCCTCGCATTCCAATTTAATGAAATGTTATGAAAATATAATAGTGCGAATTTTGTAAATTAATACGTTTTCTTTTTATGTTACATGTCGCGTGTGAGAACCGGTGGACCTCCAGGCGGCAACGCCGCGCTCATCATCTGGGGGCATGGTAGAAAAGCCGGAGGAGGAAAAGACCTACCGTGACCTGTTTTTTAGCTATTAAAGGTTAAAGAGAGAGGTGAAGTATGGAAGGGAGATTCCGTTTGTGAAAGGAGGCAACTGTACTCGTAGATTTGCGACGTTTCGTCTGTGCGGTTCGCTTTCTGACATAAACTGAATCTGAAATAACGGCCGATGGTATGACCAGAATTGTTTCCACACGTAACTCATAGTTCCTAATGCTGAAAATACTCGAGGCCACTGCGGCTCAGTGACGGCCAATATATTCTGGCAGCCCCTCAAGCCTTCGGGACGTCCACCAACTCCAACTGTTTTTCAAATCAATTTTCTTAAGTTGATTTTTTTTTACGCGAGTAGTATATTTAGTCTCTGAGTGGTCGTTTACCTTTTCACGCGGTTTTGATAAATATTTTTATATAAAAACAAAATATAAATATCCTTCAAAACCCTATCTAAATAATTATTTATTTTCGTATCTAGTTCCATTTTCCAAAAAAAAAAAAGGAAATATAATTTACGTGAACATGAATATTGAACGTCAAAATTATTGAGTCAAAAGTATACATTTTTCTAAGGCGACATATCTGATTTATCTTCAGCTGGAACCGACTCCAAAAAAACACATTATTTAAATAGCCTTTCGAATACGATTTATTTTATTTTTGTAAATGAATTTTTATATAAGAAATTTGTTTTTTAATATAAATCACTCTAACGAACATTCGTATCAATATATAAAAAGTGCGTATGCTTAATTTTCAGTTTGGGCGGTTTTTTCTGACCCCATTGCACGAACGCACCCTCTACAATCTATGATTGGACTTTTAGGCCACGCTGGTACAATTAACACAGGGGCTGTTACGACCCGTAATTTTCAACCATAACAATTATTTTTTTTATATGGACAGGTCAGTTTAGTTTCAATATAGATTTTCCTATTATTTCTTTTACTGATTTGTATTCGTAAAAGTATTATTTTTCTGTTTTAACACCATGTAAATCTACTATAAGTTTAGTTATACGAACCGATTCGTTGGCTCGTTTCGTCCCATGGTTTGTTGTTCTGTAACAACTAGCTTGACTTAAGTCAAAGGACATTGAGAGGATGCTCAAAGTAGGGACATGATGCTTACTCGTCCTCCGGCATAATAAGTACAAGACGTTCACAGTCCTTGAATACTATGTTTTTTTGACGTAGGTACGGTTATATTTTCGTTTGTAGTAGGGATCACTTTGTGAACAAGAGCTTGTGTACGATGCCATCTGTTGGTGCATAAGTGAACAAAGTCCGTAAGTATGAGATAATACTATATCGACTGTTCGCTAGCACATGAACTTTGGCTGACACGACGTATGCAATAGGGTGGGTCACATCAGTATGGAGAAAAAAAAAAATGTTAGTTTTCTTTCAGGCACAGTGATAAAAAGGTGCGAAATCATAATTGTAAACAGACTATAAAATTTGATGATATTCGGAATTAATCTTCTGTCTCCGGTTTCACGTGGAAATTTTCAGAAAATGTGGTTTGAAAGGTCCTAATGATATGGCAGAAACAGTTATACTGATCAACGCTATTTATAAATAAAAGTCTTAAATCAATAGTAATTGTGTTTATTAAAGATGAATTAACGTCTCAAATAAGTATAAC
The DNA here is from genome assembly GCA_005406025.1 of Eumeta japonica. Taxonomy (NCBI): domain Eukaryota; kingdom Metazoa; phylum Arthropoda; class Insecta; order Lepidoptera; family Psychidae; genus Eumeta; species Eumeta japonica. The sequence goes on along the minus strand of BGZK01000657.1, from coordinate 310,364 downwards.
TGCAAATAAAATCAAAAATAATCATTACAGTACGGTCATCATCGAAGCTTAATTAGGGGCAAAAATCCTTTTTGCTGTCGAATTTCGGCATTGATTTTCTCGAATCTATCTGGGCTTTGATGAATCCTTCTCTTGCTGTTCTATTACATAAAGTAGCAGAAGCTTCAGTCACTGCTTTAACTGCTCTCTACTGCTTGTGTGTGACAAGGGAGGCGTAATAAATTTAATTCGCCTTCTCCTTTTGTGCAACAAATAATCGCAGATTTTCTTCGGTTACAGATTTTAAAATTGGTGGCTCAGTGATATTTTCTTGCCAATCTAAAAGGTCATAATACGTTGACGCATTAAAGTTCACCTCTGGCAACTGAAACAGACGCAATCTTTTAGGTTTTGCTGATCTAGCTTTCAAAATTCGACGAGCAGCCAATTCACGTATGTGCGGCTGGAAATCAGTCAACATTGCAAGCAATAAGTTTTCTGGATGTGCGAAATAAGCATTTCTTTGAATAACTGGGTCAACAATATTTTTCAAAGTTGTCGGTAAATATCTGGTGAGCTCGATGAGCTTGAACAAGTGTCGAGGTCCATCTTTACAGCTAGGGTGCATTTTTATAGCAAACCATACTGGAGCGTAAACTCTGACAATGTATGTTGCCAGAGTGATGAGATTTTCAAAAGGAGTTTCCACTGAAGCATACAAACGGAGAATCCTGTTGGCACGAGTTAGCCATCGGGCATGGGACATTTTGCCTGGCGATTTGTTCGCTAAATCGTTAGGAAAGGTGCCTGTGGAAACTGCTTTAACAATTTTGTACAAGTATTTCTGGTCTGTGCTAATATCTTCAGCGGAAAGTTCTGGTAAATCCGTTGGAATAGGTTGAAAATGGACTATAGGTCGTTTTTCACAATTTTCAAAATCTTTGCCAATGCTTCCTGAAAATGTCCGTGGTCCAGACGTAGTGCCATCGATGTGTTCAAACAAGTGTCTAAATGGGAGTTCATTCATATGCAAAAAACAAATAATCCACTGCAAGGGTCGATCCAGTCTTTTTTCTAACATCCGTATAATACTGCCGTACTTACCAACATTTACGTTGGTGCCGTCACATCCGATTGCAATCAAATCATCCATCGATATATCCTTATTCATGAAAAAGTTAAATATTTCTTGTTCTATACACTTTGCAGTGCCTGAAGCAGGTGTAATGTAACCCAAAAACTTCGAGTCAGGTTCTTTAATCAAAGAAATATGTTCTTCAAGTATGCGTCGCCTATACCTTTTTCCGTCTTTCTCAGATATAGTCGAGGTTTGGTCTTTTCTTCCATCGAAGTACAATGCCGGTATTAGTGACACATTTTGTTGTGAAGTTATGATTTCTCTAGTTTTTTTCCTTTCTCGGCGCAGCTTATTTTTGTCTATTACTTGTGAAGTCGACGCATGCAGAACTACAGATGCGATAGCTGCTCCTGCCCTGTCTGACACACCAAACCTATCGCACGTTTTTGAAAGTAAAGCATAATCTACTGCAGTTTTGATGCTCGTACTCTCAGATTTAATACTTGAAGCTCGTGACTGAATTTGGATAGGTTCTTCGCAATCCGACTGGGTGCATTTCGATCCAGAAGAGCTAGTCAACATTTCCGTACATACTTTGGTTACTTTTGGTTGTTTGCTTGCAGATTTTTCTCGTAATAGCTTTCTTTTTAATGATCTTGTAATCTGTTTAGTTGTACGAACGTCAATGCCACCTATCACCATTTGCCTAGCTGTTCGTTGATCTGTTATGAAGTTGTGTTTTTTTGGAGGTATTTTTTTGTTTTTAGGACAAGTACATTGGAGTAAATCTCTACACTTGCAAGCCGCAATATCAAATAACACTTTACTTCTAAGACGAAACTCCTTCAACTTGTTTTCAGGTATTTTTGGGTGAGATTTAAGTAAGTTGTTGCACTTTAAATGATATGTTTGTAACATTACTTTTACACGTTTTGGTTCTACAGTAGGAATAGAAGATCTCACCCATATTTCTATCAGTTTTGGAACTACGATGGCCTCGATTTCTTTATACGTTGGCTCCTTTTTAGTTTCCCCTCTCATGTTTTAACTTGTGTCTGGTCCACTCATAAAACTTCATCACATCTTCATAGCTTGGCAAAATGTTGTCTTTTAAATCACATAGATCACCAAACAAGGGACACTTCCAACTATTTCGAGTACGTTCCATTCTTCCAATGGGCAAAAAAATGACTGCACTCTAGAACACAGCATGCGACACTATTGTTTCACAGGTCAATCAAGCGTCACTTGTAACTCCGCCCCACCTCCCTCCTTTCCCATGTCCTTGAATTCAGCCAAACAAACGTCTTCCTTTATTTGTAGTGATTAAAAACTATACGTATAGTACGAAACCGGACATCAATAGCTTGAAAAAAGTGTCGGAAACATAGAGTCAAATTTATACTTTTTCAAAAATTTCTTTTAGAATCCGGAGGCAGTTAAATTTAAAATAATGAAATATAATTTTACATATAAATTAAGTAAGCCATTTAGCACCTTTTTATCGCTGAGCCTTTTTAAAAAACGAATAAAAATTTTATTGACCCACCCTAGTATGCAATACGTTTCACTTGATTAGAGTGAATTAACGCAACAAACGTTTCTACATATTCCAAAAGTATTAGAACGTGCTTTAATTATTTATATATACGATTGTGTCGCAAATTTGGACAATTTATGGTTGTTTTTTCATTATATTTCATACTTTTCATATCATCAACCTGTGTTTAATAAACTTAGTTTCAAACATTGGAAACAGTTACAAACATACATAGATTAATAGTAAAGAGTAAATATGTTTAAATCAGCATATCATTATTTTTGATATAATATGTATTAGAACGTAATCACCTTTTACCATAAAATGTGTCAAAAATATTATATTTCATCAGGGACAGCAGTCTCATAGGACTCGTAAATTTATCTTTGCGAGCCAAAGTAACTAAAAGCGCTCAGTCGATATAAAGTTCTTTTAGCCCGACAGTTTCGGGACTTTTGAGGTAAACGAGGGCTTTGCGGGGATCTTGCAGGCTTCGAGGGAAGGTAGCGAAAACACACTCGCAGCGTGGCGGCGGTCGAGGTAAAATAAATAACCCTCCGCTCCGAACTACACCTAAGTAAATCACTTTTGGTTTTTTCCCATTTACTTACACATATTACGTAAATACAGATTAATTTGTCGCAAAGAGTTTTATTTCATTAACTCAACACTTAAGTCGCCATTTAACGATACAATTAAAAATTGTTCCGTTTAGGAACCTGTATTTATCTAGTACTTATTTAATGAAAATTAAAAAAAAATGCGTGTTAACATATCATTAGTAAGTATTTTTTATATTTTTAAGTTTGTCTTATAATTTCACTGAAAATCAAAAAAAAAATTGTAAACCAAGATACGACATATTCATTAGTATGATATGAAGATGGCTTAATAACTTTCATCAGAAATTATTGATCAATTTGATAGCGAATCAAATCTCAATTCTACTTAACATTTCAATAGGCATACGACAAGGATATTGTATAATATCTTATATTCTAGTATTTAAACATTTCGTCAAAGGAATAGCTCCGTAAGTAAATCGAAAATCGATTTATCGATTATTTCCATGACCGAACGAATATCTGACAGGAATATCTAAAAAGGTTCGTAATTGATGGCATTCGTATTTACGATGTTGTTGTGATGTGCCTCAGGTACCGCGTCGCGGGTATCGGAACTCTATTAAACTCTAGAAATAGAGCTAAGTGCGATTACGACATGGACATACTATGGATTCGTAGTATTGATATTGTCGTGATGCTATTTCTATATTTTTTTCAGTAACTTTACAACTAATAGTGTTATATTTTATATTACATCGTAATGCTTACAACAATTATTGCTTATTTTTTTTAATTACGCCATGTCCATACTATTATAAATATTTTGTTTTAACGATACATGTAGTCACAATATGTATCCACATACATTATAAACATTGTTTACAATACGATATCACGGGATGAAAGTAAATAGGACAACTTTAATCATAAATTATGAATTATGTAATTACATATTTTACGCTCGATATAATCTATTAAGAAAGTTTATATAAAGTACCATTCCTAAATCAACAGCAGGGGTCTATAATTAGGAGCGTTTGTTTTCAAGCAGAATGTTCGCTGCTCGATCCCGACTATAACCGAATTATCAAATATTTTAAATAAAATCAAATCGAAACTCCCATTTCGTGCCTCGTGATGAGCAGATGAGTTGGTGCAGCAATGGGCCGATACGGGAGTCGAGATCTAACACACTGAGATTTAAAAAATGTGGGAGTGCATGAGTGAAATATGGATCGGGAACTCTAGACTCGATTGCGGCGGCGGGGTTCCCCGCCCGTCACGCCTAGTTCCCCAGAGGAGTGAAATGCGGACTAGAGAAGACCGTTTCAGTACACTGAATGTGGATATGTAGATGACATAATTGATGATATACGCGAACTGATGAAAGACAGGCGACTGGATGGATATTCTATGCATGAATAAGACTGAAAAGAAAGGTCGTGGTGGGATCATCAAACATGGATCCTTCAAGACTTATGGTCTGGCGTTGATCAGGGCCGGGGTATTCTCTTCGTTCTGTCATAATATGTAAACGGTTACGATCGTGTAAGTCCAAGTCTTCTCTTGCTCCGAGTTATAATAGGACTGACACGTATTTTTATTTTAGGCGTATACGCTCCATATATGTCCAAACCGCTCGAGGGGCGAGAGGAGTTTTAGGTTGACATGAGAGATGTGTTAGTGAAATATGATAGAAACGAAAGAATTGTAATGTTAGGTGGTTTTAATAATGGTCGGGTGTACAGCTGGATGGATATGAGAAAGTCTTAGGTAAATTTGGAGATGAAAGAGTGAATAATAATGGTGATTACCTCCTTCTACTGTGTGAAGAATTTAACTGGTGTATGACAAACACTAGGTTTGACCACAAAAGGACACACTCATATATTTGGTGGAGAGGAGAAGAAAAAAAGCGTGATTGACTTTGTAATTGTGAATGATCGGTTGAGAAAATGGTAGCTACGAATAAAACGAATAAAAGGCTCAGTATCAGAATACAAAAGATGAGTATGCAAAGCGATTGAAAAATAGTTTGGGTAATACTAAACAATATGGATTTCTAGTACTTGATGAATTATGGAAGGTAACGAAATGTAACGAAAATTAAAAGACGAAGCAAGAAAGGTATGTAACGTGAATAAGTAAACAAATGTTAGTAACAAAGATAATAAATGGTGGAATTTTGAAGTCAAGGAAGTAATCAGCTGAAAGAAAAAAGCATGGTTGGATTTACTCTCTGCAAATGCCAACCACAGAGTGCAAAGAAAGAACAGCTTGAAAGATAAGCTAGAGTGCTAAAAGTACGTTGAAGAATGCAAAAATGAGAGCTAATTAATATGTGAAAAAATAAATAAAGTAAAAGAACGCTATGACAGGAGATTCTATGGTATTTTCTAGGTAGAAAAAAAAAATATTTGGAATGTGTTGAAAAGTGTCGTAATAATTGCGAGACATCGTGTATAAATGTGATTTGAGACGATGATGGATATTTACTGAATGAGGAAAATCATGTGAAAGGGCGCTGGAAGAATTATTTCGAAAGCGTTTTTGCATGTTAAGATACAGTTTTAGATGACAATGCTACTGCAACTGAATATATGATTGATGATGGAAATGAAAGTTAAATTACAATTGATAAAATCACGAAATGACTAAAAAGAATGAAGTTTAAAAAGCTGCCAGATATTATAGGGTTTCGTCAAAGATTTTCCAGCATTCATCAAAGAGCCGGTATAGCAGGCTTGCCAGTATACCCTCGCCGCCCTTTAGGTGGCGAGGGTATACGTGACTATACTCCATAGTAGTAAGCCTGCTATACCAGATCTTTAATTAATGCTAGAAAAGCCGTAGGGTGCCTAATTACTGTTTATAAAGCTATCATTGTACAACTCTATAAAAGGAAGGTTCACGGCAGGTTTTCAGAAATTACCGCCCTATAAGCCTCTTCAGCATCGTTGGAAAACTGTATGTGAAAATCATTATTGTAAGAGTTGTGAGTGAGACTGAAAATAAGATCTGATATATGTAAGCGGGATTCCGAAAATGTACGGGCTGTACGGATCAAGTTTACTCCTTGCGGAAGATTGCGGAAAAGCTCTTGGCCAATAACCAAAAGGTTTTTTATGGTTTCGTAGATATGGAAAAAGCTTATAACAGAATGAAAAGAAATGATCTATGGAGAGGTCTGTAGATTCATAGTGTGAGTAACGAATTAATACAGGTACTGCAATTTCTATATAGAGGCTCCAGTGTTTGCGTTAAAATAAATGGGGCATATACTGACTGGTATATGCCCCGTGCTTTTTTGCAATTTTGCAGTGCAAGCATTTGACATGCTTGGTGATGAGACAGATGGTGGTAAGACAGAGATGCGTAGCTGCAACGTGGCTATTCAATCTATTTATGGATATCTAGCTATCTATATAATCTGAAAGATTATAATTGTGGACTAAGGATGGATGAGCTGTCTGTCAAATGTTTCCTGTACACCGCCGATCCAATAATCCTTGGGTCGTCGGCTTGCGAGCTGCAGGAAATGGTAACTAAGATGAATGATTCTATTAAGAAAAGAAGTATGAAGATAAATGTCAGCAAGACTAAGGTGATGGTGTTTAAAGGAGGTGAAAGCACGACTAAGTGAGAATATTTTGTTATACATAGAACGTGAGAAGATATATTGGTTAGAGTAGAAAAAGGTATGTTGTGATGGGTTGGCCGTCTGGAAAGGATGAATGAAAGTAGACCGACAAAACAAATCTATAGAGCGTATGTGCATAATAAAAAGGTCGGCAAGAGTCACCCTAGAAAATCTCATTCAGATCATATTGATAGCATATTCAAGAGTCAAATTTTAAGCACCCGAAATTGACAAGCTTTAATGAAAATATTGATGAATGACAGTAAAGGAAGACAGATATACAAAAATCGTACCATGAGGAAATTTATAGCCTCTGCCAACCCTTCTGGGAAATAGGCGTGAGTTGTTTTTATTATTATGAAATGATTGGCGGAAGTTAGTAGAGATAAAGAGGTATAGCAAGATTGTACCATGTGGAAATCAGTGGTATCTGCGTACCCTTCTAAGAAATAAGTGTAAGGTTATACAGAAATATAAAACAAGTTTTACACTACTGCTTTCCATATAAAGAATAAGTAATTGCATAAAAACAAATTAACGATTATGCAACTGACTATTTCTTACATTCGTTTAATTTTTGCAAATGAAACAACGGTTAGAGGGAACAACTCAAGCGTTCACCGAGTACACCGTCTGTATTTCAATAACTTAGTCTTTGTATTAAGATATAAATTTCACGAAACTTTCCAAGTATGAACTCATGTTAATAGAACGCCTAGAAGTTCTCCTTAAGTAGTACCTCATTAACCATAACTTTGAAGAAGCGCGAGAAGTTTTCTAAACGCGGGAGATGTGAAACTATATACATTCGATGCGGTGACTAAGGTAGCCGATCATACTTTAATATAAAGCACTTTACTTCATTTTTGTCGAATATACTTCATGCTTTTACATAAAAACAAAATATATGAAAATACTCTATTTTTATATAAAAGCTCTTATATTGAGCTTTTACTTTGATAGCCTTAGTGGTAAGGACGTTTGTTCTGAGGTTGCGATGCTTGCAATGCCGTGCAAAAATGCGCCGGTTGAACCTCAAAAATCAACAGAAAGCTAGACTGGAGTCACTCTAATACCTAACGGTCTCTCTACATTAGATTGATGTTGGTGCAACATACTCAGCGAGTGGGGAAACACCCTTACGCTGTAGGTATGGGAAGAGAGCAAACAACTCTACTTTTCGTGGAATATGAAAAGCACGCGATACGAAATATCTGCCCGTGGGGTTTCCGCGAAAATCCGACTAAAATCCAGGTTAAAATCGTGAATCCTGGATTTGGAACTTCCGTTTTTAATTAAAAGCCAGACTGTTTCGAATTACATAATTTTTAATTAATTTATTAACTAGACGATCACGTGTGCAAGCACACATATATAATCAAACAGTAGATGTACATGTAGGCCATATAGGCTTCCGTATCAGGACACTACTACAGTCAATATCAGCTTGAAGCTGATATTGAGTTTTGTATAGAATTTTTCTATTTTCATATTATAGGTTCAAATAATACTTTATAGAATGAATAAAATAATAATAAATCAGACAATTGCCAGTTAAATTCGCTTGGAAAGGGTTCCGATACTCATAACGGTTCTTGACACTCGCTAAATACGTGAGTGCATACTTAGTGCGTATCAATTTATTTTTCTCCGTGTTGCTCTAACATAAAATCAATAACACATATAAACGTGAAACTTGGCGAGATAACAGTGGAAATGTAGGGAAAATAATGAATCATAATCGACCAAATGTGAGATGCGAGTGACGGTTGTGCTGAGAATCCATAAACGAATGAATGAAAATAATTTCTTTTAAGTGCTTAATACGAATATGTTGTGTTGTAATACGGAACCCTAGATGCACGAATCCGACTCTCACTTATTCAGCTTTTTTTTAGTTGGGTGTACACCATCAAAAACAAATGTGTTGTCAAAATATGAGATCTTCATATGCAAAGATCTCACATTTTTCCAATGTGACTCACGGAACGCCTTCAGCGAACGAAAAGCGACTACTTTCAGCGAATTCTCCCTCTGGAAATAAGCTTCGAGGTTTTCCAAAATGACGTGCCGCGACTAACACTTAAAAGTTAGCGGTCGCTTAACTCACACGGGTTGAACCCGAAGCGGGGGAGTTCGCACAGTAGTGGCGCCACCGCGCCAGTGGCTGCAAATGAAAATAATTAGCGTAAACGTGGCGCTGTAACCGTTCGGAGAAACTCACAATCTCTTGAGCTCTGATGAACATTTGTTGGCTCGGCACCAAACACACTCACCTGTGGTGTACGGAAGTTAGAACTCCGGCTAACATCACTCAATGCTTTTTTAAGGGTTTCTGTAACTCATTTACCGCGTCTGAACACACAAGCGCATTGCACTGGGCGTTGCGACCTTTATAAAAGGTACCGCGTGACGGCAGACAGGCAGTATACTTCGTAGTGCTAAAACACATTGTTATTTGCATTTCTATTTCTATTATTTTCTTTTCATAAAAAAATTACATAGCGATCCTTTTGCAACAGTTCCGTACAGAAGCCTGTCTGCTTGTCTGTGCTATCTTATCTTTAAAAGGGTATATCTTTATAAGCGTAATAGGTAACTGGTCGAAATGTCCACAGACTATGTATTGCCGACGGCGGATGTTTTAATGACTAACTTAAATAACAAAAAGTAAATATTTAAAGGATATAAACGTCACATATAAAATATGATTTTTAAATTGTTTTCGTTTTGCTCTATCATATAAAAGAATACACGCACAAGCGTCAAACTTATAGTATTTTCATAGTAAAGTGTAACAACGTATAATAAAAACCAATGAAACTTAGTCGAGTTCATGCTAAAAATTCAGGAGTCAATGGAAAAAAATATTTGTTTTTGCAAACATGTAACACAAAGCTATTGTACGGTGGTACGGAATAATCAGTGCTCGAGTCCTGATCGCACTTAGCCGTTTTTCTTTTAACTCCGTTACTTCGTCTCGTGTAAAACAAGAAGGGAACTATCGTTCTGACACATACGACTCTGAAAAGGTGCTTGAAAAACACTTCAAAGACGCGCGTATTCCCCAAAACGCATTGGACCAGAGAGTGGGGGCTGTATGTAATAAAAACCCTCTTCTTACAGAAGACGCATGCCGGCACCGGGACGTTTTATGAGCTTCGCAAATACCTAAGAGAGCTTCGAGATATAAATAATATCATATGAACCGGAAATTTATAACTCATACGAGAAAGGCGAAAAATGTTTCTTCCATACGAATTCGCTGTTTAAATTTACAATTTTCGAGTGTGCGTTCGCGTTTTATGTCGGCTTCTGATGTCTGTACTGCTTATAAATCTATCATCAACTATATTTAGTAAAATCAACATGAAGTAATATTGCATTTAATTAAATATTTACTGAGACAAGCAATCGTTAAAGATCTTCGACCTGGGTTTTAGCAAGTTAATTATTTTATCTCAAACAAGCTGGCCTAGGAGACGTTTTTTTGCTTCTTATTATGCGTGGCTTGTCCACATAGTTAACGTCCTCAGCTCCGCCAGCATGGACATATAATGAATTCCTTCATCTTCTGTATAAATCGATGTTAATCTTAATTCCGTGTCGCTTTAGATCTTGCTGCATCATCAACTGAATCTTGCGTTATACTTCGTTATGCGAAACTTTACGGAAAAAATTATTGTTCAATAAATTCGTACAATAAAATGGTTTATAACGAGATGCAACGCAAGATGCAGCTGCGTGACGCGTCCGCTTGATGCGAACGCGTGACGCATTTTCGCAGTTCACTGGCCATCCAGAGAGCTCGCGTAAACAAACCACGTTGCAATATTTCGGAATATGTCTCCTTCTTGTATTAACTACGAAAATATATCTGAGCAGTTGCCGTTTCTCTGAAAACTTCTCCTGGCTGAAAGTTTGTTCGAGACTTATACGCGGCTCGTTGTTTTGCGCTGGCCTTAATCAACGCGAACAAGGAGCCCGCAAAGTTTCACTACCCACGGCTTATATTGTGTTCACGTTATTATGATAATAATGCATTAACAACGTCTTGAAGTTCTTAAAGAGAAATTAGTAAATACCTGAAAGTTATGGGACGACTTATTGCAAGATTATGCTACTTTATTTGCTTTACGTGCTACGATTACGTGATTTTTAGTGTATAGCTTGTGTATAATCTGGAAAAATAGATATTATTGCACTGATATATTGGAAAAGCATTTTTTATAATGTTACTATTTATTTCTATCGGAGTTTGAGAATTGAATAGACAAAATGTAAAAACTACTAAAGATACAATTTGTATTTTATTATACAGTGATAGAAAAATGCGCTACTGAAGCATTGAAGCATTTTTAACTTATTTGATTTTTACCACGCTCGTAGCTGAAGAAAAATAAAATGTAGACAATCAAGTTTCAATATATACCTATATCTATTGAAAATTTCTAGAAAATTTCGTAAATTTAAACATGGTCGTAAGTAAGTCATCATTGATTATATACCATAAAACGATATCGTAAATATGTCACGGTTGATATAAGTAAACAAAATCTCCTATTCTCATGGATATTATGACAAATCAAAGTGCAAAAGTAATGTGTACAACTACACCTATGCATTAAGAACCCAATTTTTTCATTTATAAATGGAGAATTTTGTGATGTTTTACTATTTTGTTTACGAGCTTAATACTGATTTCTGTATCCACCACATTATTACTAATTTTGTACTGAGTGCACACAATATCACATAACATCATTCTCATGTGACAAAAATAATAAAGGAAAACAATTTCTTTATATAAGAATGTCTTAATCTCACTGTAATTTTAAGTGCTGAAAATTTGTTCTACAATTGACTTCTAATGTTGCATAAAAACAACATCATCTTCTATATTGGCGGCACATTTGTATAAAATAAATTTAAAATGTTTAACTATTATGACCACTAACACAATATTATAATAATTATTTACTTTTCATAAACAATTTATTTTTCAAATTTTCAGTAAAATGACCGAATCAATTAAAATGATAACTTTATTTAATATTTCATACAATTAATAATTCTACCACACAATATTGCATGTTTGTGAATTCAATGTATCACTAAAAACAACAAAATAATAATAATAGACTAATATACGACTTTGTAAAAAAACTTTGATATTTATAAAAAAAAATTGAATTAGTTTTTTTACTGGTCAATGACTTATTTGAATTTGTATTTAAGAATTACCATAATTAGGAGATCATCTAAATAATTTATTGTGGATTTGAGAACATATTTTAACAGATTTTTGTTGACAATACTTTTACGATATTCGGATTTTCTTCAGATTTTAGGGCTTCGTGTAACCGATGAAAAGAAGAAATCATACAAGGTCACTCTCGTATTTGTCTGTTCTTCTACCACAGTCTATTTTCTCTACTGACTATAATGATTTGGAACATGCACAACGTTAGACATCCCCATTCATTAAAATAGGTATAAGGTGAATAAAAGAATTCTGATTTTGGGAGAAAATTTTAGTTTCAATTTGGGAGAAGAAAAAATTTAAAAAGGCTTCTATGAAATGCATTACGCAACACATTAAATAAACAGATTTGTTACGAGCAACAAAAAAAAAATTTTTGCAATCTCATAATAAATAATTATTTAATTAATAAGATATTAAAGAAAGTATACGAAAATCGGCAATTCCCGACATTGCCTACGAAAGTATTGAACCTAAAATTTTGAGAGCGACACGGGATGTAGATTTTTTTTTAAAGTTTCCAAAAACTAAAATTTTAAGTCTTCAAAATGTGGTAGGAAATTCAAAATAATTATGAAAACAATGTTTGTCTAAAATATTTTGCCTGCTTTCCGAAGACTAATGCAGCGATTTATTATATCACGGAACTTCTTCACGCTAGTCCGACTAGCACTTAGCCGGTTTTTTCCTAATAAAATAACAATAAATGGTAAATAAGGTCACGCCTATTTCCCCGAAAGGTAGGAAAAGAGTATACATTTTAATTTGGTACGATTTTTGTATATATCTCTTCTTTCCCTGACATTTGTTCTGTATTTCCATTCAAGCTCGTCGGTTATGTGTGCTTAAAATTTGGCTCTTTTTTAATATGCCATCAATTTGGTCTGCATAGCATTTTCTAGGAAAACCCTTGTCGACCTTATTGTCATTTGCTATTTTCTCCTACTTGATTAAAATAATGTTGTGAACTACACTCGATAGATAAATAATCAAAATACAATAGTTTTCACCAATACAAAAAATATACGGGAATATTATCCTATAAAACGAAAACCAGTTCTCGTCCCTCCCACTAGGCATACCTTTGCGTCGCCGACACCTAAAGGATTTGCATTTAAACGTTCTTTTTTTGCTTAGAATACTCGAGAGTGTACAAGTCTTGGTTGTTTATGCTGCATTTGTTATGTTTACGTCTTGTCTTTTTTACAAATAAATTATGACTTGTTTACATTGGAAGAACATTCGCGAGCACCAGATCAAGGTGATATATATGTATAGAAATTCGAGTGATCACTAATCGGTTTTATTTGTTTGCTCAGTGTATTTACAAATCATGTACGAACAACTAGAAGTGTTAAAACGATTTCGTAGTAAATAATTGTACATATGTTTTGTTGAATATACATTTTTATGCGCTATACACTTTTCTGCGCGTTTTTTATAATCGCATCTCAATTCTGAAACCCCTCATAAAGAAATGATTTGACAAAGAAATGATGAATTGAGTTTAAAAAAAAACACTTAGAAGCGTTGGCCGTAAGAGAATGAAATAGTGCCTTTTGCGCCGAGGGCGGGCGCAAGAACCACTAGACCATAGACAATACACTATTAGTGCATTAGGTTACCGCTGGTATCTATTTCTTTTGGATATTAAATTAACCGTATCAATTTATTTATTTCATTTTCAGTGAAGACAAGATGTGATTCAATTACAACGTATCTTTACTAAAAATATATAACATCATATTAGTATGATGTCATGTACGAATTTCCCGAAATGAAACATCTATTTTCAAATAAACTATTTAGAATAAATGTAGAAGTAATTTCAAGGCATTTTTTTGTTAATATAATTATATTATCTATGCGTATAATAAAAAAGTAGCGGAATCAAATTTGTTTGGATATCCTTACTAGAGTGAACATTTCTATCGACATGGGTGACAATTGAGAAATTTTGGTAATTTTACGCTTATTTGTACTAAGTACATGACGCAAAAATCACTGGTCCGATTAATAATTATGAGATTTGCGATGGGAGTGTATTTTATACAGAGTTAACAAGTTATATATAATATATCACAAAGAAGTGTAATGTTCCCGCAAGAGTTCAAAAATTTAACGCTTAGGAGAGTATGTCAGGAGTAAGAAGTCATTTTTCTATGAAAACCCATATAAATGTATAATCCATAAAATAAAAAAAAAAACATTCAAATCGGTTTACAAACAGTAACTACATAGCGTAGATAATAGGAAATTAGCTACTCGAACGGTAAATATATATCTGATATGGATCATTGCATAAAATGAAAAGGGGGAAGACATAGATATGTCGTGGGTGGTTGAAAGAAAAAGATAGAATGCATAAAAAAAGATAGTGAAATCGGGAATAGGGTTGAACATCGATATCGGCAATGGATTAGTGTCATTTGTAGAATCGAGGTTCAAAAAACATGAAAATCGGGATTTTGTTACACGGACGAAACCGGGGACAAAAGTCAGTTTTTTATATGTCTGAGATATTTGATATTAATTTTAAGTTCATTTCGTGTAGTTTTAGTCTACATTTTTCCTTCGATGTTACCTTTTATTGGGCGCCTGGCTACCTCTGTAAAAATCGAAGGTCGTAACGATACGAAAATATGAAATATTTTAGTTGAAAAGGAGGCAAGGTGTATAAAAAATATTCTGCCTCGTCCAACTAAAAACATTTTGCTTCAGTAATAGACTTCGATAATTTCGATTCCTTGGAAACGCTATTTATAACTTTTCATGTATATGAAATTGTAATAATATGTAACATGTATTATATAAAATAAAAATCATTAGTCTGTCTGTGTTTAAAATTACATTGCTACGTACAAAAATGGTCTTTATTAAAATATTTATCTATAAAAAAAAAAACCTTTCAGTCCAAAAAGTCAAATGTCGTATTTACATGATAACAATTATCGATTGATCAATTTATCACTCATTTATGTAGTGATTAAAATTTATTATATTATAAAAAAATATGGCCAAGAGCATATCGGACCATGCTCAATGTAGGGTTCGATAGCCGTTACTACAAAGAATTGATCTACAAAGGAAAAATCTACGCTTTTACACCTATTCGTATATCTCCCACACGTAATAAAATATAAGCATTTTACTCGTCTATTACTAAAAAAATGTAAGCATGTCGACTATCACTCTAAAACAATTGTAAACTAAAAAAGCACCAGCGAAAGAGCGTATCTTCATTGCACTTATGTCCTTTTTCAGGTTTTCGCAAATAATTCTAAAACAATACATCCGATCTTGTTTAAAAAAAATTTTTAGAAAGTATTTATCAAGTATTTACCTTTGTAATTTTTTTCATATTTTTCGGACTTACTTAAAATCATGTGCTAAATTAATAAGAGCAGTAAATACACCAATACTACACATATGAGTATTAAAGAGTCATTACTTCTTTAAAGAATAATGAACTCTATTCATAATTATGAGATTACCTAGGTAGTGTGAACTAAACTTTAATAATAAAACTAATATATAATACTTCGTATCGGCGTTATTTCAAATATTTGTATGTATGTTTGTACATTCGTGAGTGATTCTCTGAGTGTCATCTAGTTCTTTTTTTACAAGTTATCTGCAACTCTATTTTATACGCTTAACTATCATACATGGTATTCATTTTGGAACGGAGAAAAACATGAAAAACAAAATGTCTTTGGACAGAGTAAGTTCTAGTTTTGCGCCTAATCAATATCCGTTGTCGCTTTAGGCGAGATGTAACATTCATTACTAAAAGAGATTTCTTTGTGGTCCGATAATAATGGAGTTGCCAGGATACAAATAACTACCTAAATCTTATTTTGTTCGTATTATCTATGTAGATTATAAGTCGAATAGCGAAATGGTGTGCTATAAAATGTTTTTAAGGTCGCTCTTTCAGGCCTTTCTACTTCATGTAAATTGTTGTTTTGCAGGCCAAACACCAAAACAATCAACAGCAGCAGAACAGTACAGAGTTCCAAATGATCACTCTACACTGCATGTACATTTATATATGTAGTAAATAGTCATCTACTATATGCCACATTTGGAAGCACTAATACTCTCAGACATTTGAAAGTCTGGAAATTTTCAAATCGTAAGTTTCTATTTTATTCGACAAAAGCAAATCGAAACTCTAACTAAGAGAATGTATTTATTATATGTACATAGATTTAAATGTATTTTGTTGCACGGGTGCACATATTTTACTCTATTAAAAAAAAAGATTTAGAGTTCTCTTACAAATTCTAACAAACTTTTTGATCGGTATAAAATGATTTCAAAAATAACCCATATCGGGATTTCGATGATTAAGACTATATGAAAAGTTGCTCTAAGATAAAATAATTCACCATGGAACCGCTTTAACTGTTTTGGTAAATTACACTCGACTTTTAAACGTACTTATCACAAAAATAAAACTGATAAAACAAGTAATAAATCACTTAAAAAAAAAACAAGTCGTAGACAACGCTACACTACATGCAGGGACGAGGGCCGAAAGGAAGTTGTTTGCATTTAAAGATTATAAATATAGAGTATTATTCTCGTATATTTTTTTAGAGGTATAATTCTTTACTTTTTATTGTTTAACTAATGAACATAATTCTCACCAACAAATAAAGAATTAAGGCTATTTTTTTTTGTATTCAAATGAATATTTCTAGTGTTAGACTGGGATTCAAAAGATCAATTTAAATAAACGATCTATCAGATATTATAAGAAAATAGTTATGCTTTTGTTAACTCTCGAGTTAATAAATAAATATTATAAAACATTTTGGCCTATTTTTTCCATGGATTTAATCCTTTTTTGCTTCACTATAACGTCTAGATTTACAATATATAACTAAATTGCCTCCTAGCTTGATTCAAAGTCAATGCAGTACAGATGCAATCCCCTAAGAGTAATACAGGTCTGAAATTGAGTTAAGAGCGGTGTTTCAACTATTAAAAATTTAATATCAATACCTTAACTAAACGTGGTGATTAAGACGAGTGACTGTAAATAAAAGAGTCTTGATATCTTTTAGAACAAGTTCTCAAATAAAATCACAATACCTTACTTATACTCTACTCAGGGTTAAAAAATAAATAACTACACAAGCCGTGACAGACTCATAGATCTACAAATGTGATTGATATTCAATAGGAGAAGCAAAAGAAATAGCATGTACTTATAAAGACTAAAGAAAAAAAAGATCGTCTACATAAAAGGCACAAATCATTTTTGAAAGTGTAAAATTTAATGTTTTATAGCTCTAACACTTGCCCGTTCGTGTTTCTCCTAATTAGCGATACGCGGAATTCATTGCGTACATAATTGTACAAATTAATTAACGATTCCCCTAACGGGCCACACACGAATATTTACCTAATTGGTACTTTGTTACATTGCGAATGGGTTTTATGAAATTTATTGGTGAAACAGCTTTCGCCCGCGGCGCCCTCCTTGTTGACGGACTGAATCGCTTCACGTTTCGCATCGACCTTCGATTGGAAAATTGAATTGATCGATCACGAATTCAATTGAATAGTGAACAGGTCAAAAATGTTTTTACCGGTCAACTGATGGCAAACATGACAACCGGCCGAATACGGGATGAAAAAACTATCTTCTCCCATAATATTTTTCTGTAGTCAACGTACAGCAAAAGAATTAGGCATGAATCTGAAGTTATGTTAATTTTTTTTTGTGTCATATAAACACGGACAATGGAGATGTTATAAATAGAAAAAGAAATTGTTTAGAGAAATGCAACTATTATACGAAAACAATTACAATGCCGCGGCTTTTGACATATGAAATATAGAACGTGACTTCATCGTAAAGCGAAGTGGTAAAATTATTTTGAAATGCTAGTATGCAAGTTTAGAATATTGAGCAGACTTTTTTAAAAGCTTACACACACTTTTAGTTCTATATGTGTCCAAGAAATATTAGTTCATATGCTCTTTTTGTAATTTGGGCCTTCTATTTGAATACAGTATACTTGACCAGTTTTATTTCTTTTATTTACTTTAGTACATAATCGTTTATTGTTTTTTTTTTTATTTTATTTAATTAAAAATTATTACAATCACCATAAATTTCGATTTTTCACATCTTCCGAGCCTCCTGCGACGGCTATATTTTTTTTTTTTCAATATGCGATTAACTAAACATGACCGATAATTTTTTTCTATCTTATATCTTATATAAAAATCAGTAGATGGAACATCAATAAACGACAATTGACGTCCCCGAGGTAAATCAGCTCGCCGTGAACATGAACGAGTCATAAATAAACATTCACAGCTAAGTAAGTCTACCAACCCTCATTCATCGCTCTATTTATTGTCATAAATACGCTAGATTTTTTGTTATTGATTATGCGTCAATTATGCTTACCAATACGAAGCCCGCCGCCATGGATTGTCACAGCCGTTACTTAGCAATACTTTGTCCACCTATTTTTAGTTCCACGACGTAAGATTGCTAAGAACCCATGAAAAAAGGGAACTTTTTTAAAATCTTCCCCGCCAATTCCACTTTCACTGACCCGACGCCGACGCCTAAAAGTGGTCCAGTACCTCGCCCTATACGTAGTTCATTATTTTTTTCCCTCGGCAGCGTAATTCCATCGATCTTTCCCTCCTTCCGGTATTTAGTCGCAAGTTTGTAACGAAGTATTTCCCGAAGGACACGACGTCGGCTACAAAGGACGGTCCCCGAAAGCGCGCGATGAAAAAGGGCCTTTGCGCTTTCGAGCGAAGCCAATCATCGGAGCCGAATGTCTGCGCGTGACGTCATACCTCATCTTTTACTTGTAGTCTATGAAATGAACTAAGGCTTGTAAATTTAGGTACATGTCATAAAAATCAATAGTGTATACAGCAAATTTCATGCCACATACACTAGATCAGCTCGTCCGTTACATCTTTATGTTGTTTTATTTATTACAAATGTTTGTTAACCAATTTTTTTAATTTTTTTTTAATAGACTTTTATTTATGCCATACAGTTTAGCGTAAATAAAAAAAGAAATAATTGAAGTATATAGAATCAAAGTTAGCTTTCTCCTTTTTAGTGGTTTTTGTAAGAAATAAAAAACCTATATCTCTAAAGATACATATATTTATTATCTCGGATGTTTTACTGTTAAGTACAATTGAACAAAGGTATAAAATAAGTTTAAACCAAATTTATGTAGGAGTTTTGGAGAATAAATTTTGCACCAAGAAATTTTTGGAGTCTTTTGATTTTTTTTTTGCGTGAATTGAAAATATTTTACAAACACTCAGCTCTACTATGAAAGTTTTGCCAAAAAAACTTGCTCGAGAAATTGGAGTAAATTTTGAAATTGTCAAAACAAACCTTACAATTTCCAATATAGATTAAAGTCTTTATTTTTTTTTTCTCTTAATTGTATTATCCTACAGTTATTTGTTGAATTTCTTTTTGAGTCATAAATCAATATACATACTAATTGCATTGAGTTAATAAACGACTGAGCGCTCAAATCTTTGCCTTCGAATTAGAAAATATTGCCTTCAAATCCTAACCACTAGCGAATTGACTAATGAATTTTTTGTTTAAATTAAATTGAGCGACTAGCTCAATACCCAGAAATATATATTAAGCCGTAGGTTCCGGATGTTATCATAGCATCAATATCGATCCTGCAATGGAAAGACGGTAAAAGTTCAACGATTGATCAATTGTGAAAGGGTACGCCTGTGTAACAAATCAGAAACGACATGGAATTTGTGATTTTTTTTGCTTCTGCTGATTATTACTGGTGCATCGACAAGCCATTCAGGAGTACAAGTTCGTAAAACATGGGTCTCAAGATTGTTTTTAAATAATCTGTTGTCTTGTATACCAGTAACAATAAAAATCTAAATCAAAAAATCTTTATTTCGTAGGTAAAGGAATTACACATGAAATAACAATTCATTAGTGACCCACTAATGAATTGTTATCGATATTACCATCCATTCCAAATATTGATTTGCCTTGAGAAGAAAGGTCAAGAAACCCTAAGCTTGCTCCTTCATTACTCATCAATACAAAATATTGAGTAATTAATAATTCAGTCCACATTTATAATGTGAAGCAACCTGATAGCCGAGCAGTTCAATCTCAAGGGCCTTTTTAATTAAGATATTCAGACACGGTATAATAGCCCTTATCATATAACTTTCTTTTTACGAAACTTTTAAATTCATAAAATGGTAAATTTTTATTTTCAGCTGGGATCTTATTATAAAAGCGAACATGTCGCCTATTAAATGATTTGCTAACATTACTTAGATGGGTTTTATGAGTAGCAAGATCGTCCTTATGTGTAGTCTTAATGCTATGGATGTCGCTCATTTTTTGGAACGATTCTACATTTCTCTTGACATAAACCAGGTTTCCGTATTGTGATGCTAAAGTTAAGATATTAATTGCCTTGATTTTTTCTCTGCCATCAACTTGCACATCTGTTTGATTTCAAAGCATACTTTCTAGAAACCTTGAAACATTTATTTGGCAGATTTCAAACGACAGATCAGTTCAATGACCATGCTGTTTTTGATATATTCAAAAATGAATCTGAAATAAAATATGGATTTCGATGCAAATACAACTGAATTTCGATTTTTCAAATTGCGTCAGTAAAAAAAAACATATTTGCTTTAGTAACAGTTATTCTACAACGATGAAGAAATATGCCCTATTTAATTACTGGAAGGAATTTATCAATATACAGAGATACTCTTCACTTTAGGGGTTGTGTTCGTAGTACAACTAGCATTGAATATCATCATCATCATGATGATGATATTCCATCATCAATCATCAATCCTCAGTGTTTGTTGTATAGAATTTAAATCATATAAACAAAAGAGTAAGCTAAAATCTACAATGGAACTCTTTGAATTCAATGAGTTCGATGCTAATTTGTCGTGTTAGCAGTATTGTTTGTAAAACAAAAAAAAATTAAACCAAGAAAACATTACATGTTGTTAAATATAGTGTCAGATAGGTAATTAATAAAAATATCGCCTCACCTGAAAATGAATATAATATTTGTTATCACAAAAGATTCAGATATCATTTAATTTAAAATAAGCAAACGAAGTAACTTATACTTTTAAGCACAATTCGAAAATGTGAACTTAAGTATGCTGATGTATACTAGTGCTAGTCTGGATGTCGGTAGTAGTTGGAGCCGCTCACTGGTAGGGTCACCACACTATATTCTTTGCGCCCATGCTATTGATCATTCCCCTGGAAGCGTTGGTGAATTGGGGTTTACGTCTCGAATCTGTTTTGGTTGACAATCCTGATAAGGTCTTGAGTCCTAGATCTCTATTTAGTCCTAGATCTAATTTAAAGGACAGCGTTCGTCAGCATCATCTTCTTCACCTTCTTGCTTGCCCTTTCAGTGGCTGGCGGATCTAGAGAAAACTTTTTTTTTAGCTTTCAAAATCGACAAACTATCGCTTAATTAACAATAAAATTCATTTGTTTCGATAAATAAAACAAGGTATAGTTTTCTGTAAATTTCAAACAATTACTATACCGTACCGTATTTTTTAAATTCAAAATATATTTTGAGGTTAATAATTCTATAGCATTTGCGTTGGGTTATATCATGACATGTGTTTTTGTCCATTGATGAAACATTGTATAAAATGTTTGAAAACGCTTTTTAACACATTCGAAATGCGCTTTTGGAGACGCAAAATTATCTATTTTTGCATCTTATTAATATTAATAAAAATAATTATTTCTGTTAATGATTTCGGAACCAGTTCAATTCCTATCTGTCTCTCTATTATGACCGTTTTCACCAAACCCACTTCAAATAGACAAATAAAAATGGACAATAAAAATAGGAGAATGCGACTGAATTACAGATTTATAATTTATAACATATAATAAATTTCCTTTGTCGAACCAGGTCGTAAAAAAATTATTCATTACAATCAAATCATAAAATTTCCACGGCCGTTAATTAAAGGTAATCGCTTACAGTAGGTGGTCCTACACAAACAACTGTAAGATACCGCCTACCGTTCGGCGGCCAGCGAAAGCTCCGGGGGCGAAGGAGCGGCGAGAGTTTGAGAAAACGAATATTTAAGGGACGGCCACTCAGCCGAGTCCCGCGGAGTAATCCTAAACAAATATACGTCAATTAAGGGCCGATTTAAACATTTACCTCGAGATAGGGTCGTGTCTCGTGGAATTTGAATTTTTATAGGCGACACTAGGCGCCGAAGGAGTTACGACCGCTTTGTGTTGTTAACCGTTATCGTTTTGTTTGGAGGGGTATTTTTTTTATTTAGAGTTCCGTAGAAGATACGAGATTGTTCTCGTTCGATAAACGTCAGTGACTAATTTATCAATCTGTTAGAGCCGTGTAGAGAAAGGCTTATTAATTGCATTGTGATATATGACATTCTCGTGAAATACATACGTCAAGTAACAGCTTCTGCTGTTGTGTTTCGTCTGATTGGTGAGAGTTCCCGTGGCTCACTCCTCCTCCAATCAGATATCCTATACCTTCCCAAAAGGGCCGGTGAAGTGACTCTTTTGAGATTGAGAATGTCCATGTACGGCGTTGATCACCTATTCTCCATTAACTTGCGTGTTTGTTGTCTTCTAAGGAACGCCATAACAAGAACTTGTATATCGTACTCGTTGTTCTTGTGACAGGTTCTACTTACCCCACTCCTAAAGTATGCACTCCCACAATCTTTCTACTTCCGATCGAAGCACTCCACGCTGGTTGTATAGGAAAACAATATCGGGGTCACTGACTATCATTGTTGCTGATGCTATGACTACGGCCAGAACCTATGGCTTAACTTTCCTACCGAGGCAGAGGATGCGAGTGCGACCGGCGGAGTGCCTTAATTTGATTTAAACTAAAAACTCGTAGGTAAATTCACCCACGGTCAGGATTTTACCCGTACCCTTAGGTCCGAAGCCGATGCTTTTAACAATTTAACCACCGCTCGTTTATCGTGCTTGCTGAAGTTTAATTTTATTCTTTTATGAATATATGCTTTAATCACCCTTTTTGATAAGCTAATTATCGTACAATAATTGATATGTGTGATGTTATTGACCTTCACTGGTTTAAATATCTTCAATAACGTTCATTCTAGTTTATTAAAGCTATCGGATATCTTTTCCATTAACTATGTAGAAAATAATTAGGTCAAACAAATGTGTTCACTATTATAATGTCTTGATATAGCGCCGTACCGTTATGCATCAATAATATCACAAAATTAAATTAAAAAAAATTTGGTTCCGTTAAGAGATGATTTTAATTGCTTAATCTTTAATACTTTCACAGAAGACTTACTAAACCTATTTCATTCAAGTAGAAAACTCAATATTGCTACTGTACATATATATTTATATTTCCCTATTTTTTAACCCCCATTACGGGCTATAAGTTGCATGTGTACCTGTCCACTATAAAATCATATCATTACCTTTTCAAACTGCAATGAAAGGTGCACTATCTTCTATAGAAGAAGAAAATTGGGATACATGAGAAGGCATGGTTATAACCATGCCTTCTACGTGATATCCCAATTTCTATTTTTCAGTTGTATAACTGAAAATGAAGCACCATTTATGATAATGAATAAACTGTATATCACAAATATATCATGATAAAAAATTTGATTACAATTAAATGAGATATAAAGTATTAGATGCATAATATTTTTAAACTCTCATAACGCATCTTAACCTATAAACTTATGATAAAAGCTCTCTGAAAAAAAAGTATTGAAAACTAACTATGTCTGCGGTTTTTCCCGCTTGGAATTGGTCTCTCATATAAATTTTTTATCGCAAGTCAATCCTCTACCTCTTAGACGGTTCACTCTCCCTCCAACTCCTCCCCGCCCCTGTTCCGTCACTTTCATCTGCAACTCCTCCATATCCAAACATTCGCTAATCATTTTTGTAGCTTTTCAGGCTTGAAATTTAAATGAGATAAACATTTTCGCTGATATCAAATTCAAATAAAATAAAACTTACATTCCGCCCCTAGTCAAGTTTTACCTACCCGTCAGAACTGACGGATTACCTCATTGAATTGTATTTATTTACGTAAATTCAAATCAAATCAAAAATGGTTTTATTTCGAGGTTAATAGAAATCACACTTAAATGCGTCATAAACGATTATTTTCGACATTAACATTACCACCGATTCCAAATGCTGATTCACCTTGAGAAGAATAAGCAATAAACTCAATGTTCGCTCTTTTTTTTACTCATCGATACAAAATATTGAGTAATTAATCATTCAGTACAATACTTATAAATAACATGAAGCAACCTGATAACCGAGTAGTTCAATACCATGGTTTTTTTTTTCATTAACATATTCCATCACGGTATGTAAGCCCTTGCCATACAACTTCTGTTTAACGTAAATTTAAATTCATAAAATGGCAAGTCTTAAATTTCATCTGTCCCCTTATTATAAAATCGCACTCGTTGTATATTAGATTCAACGTAACTTTAAGAGGTAAATTCAGGTAAATTCAAACATAATACCACGAGCATCAACGTTTAGATTCAACGCGAGAGGGCTATAATTTTAGAGATTTTGTAGTTGAAACTGGAATTCTAGTAAAAAATTGTTCAAAAGCAAAGGCAATTTCTATCCCTTTGTTTGAAATTTATACTTTAATTTTTAATTGAAATTCAGTATGACAGTATGTATGTTTTCCAGTTTCACCGTTGATTCTATTCCAAGTAGCTTTTATAGTACCTGTGCGTCTTTTTATTATATTACTGATAAATATTGATTTTGCGGCTGCACATACACGCTTGAATACCTTGGGACGATTTCTTACATAATTTACAAAAACAACCTAATTGTAATATGATTTTATCCTCATAAAGTGCGTATAATCTGCTCCTGCCAGTATGAATGTGTCTCCCAATCACTAAATGATAAGACATTAATAACACTAACATTTTTTTCCTCAAAATATTGCTGCATTCAGACTTGGTTATAGTCAATAGAGAACCATACAATTCATTAAAGTTCTTAAAACGTGACAAATTAGACAAATTTTTAGTATGATATTTTTATAATGCTCAAGACGACGAGTGATCAAAGGCATAATTTTGATCTTACATTTTATATGATTTTTAGAGATGTGCCCAGATAGACATACAAACATTTTTTAGATCGTTGTTTCCTCTGTACATCGATATTAGAAATATCAACGTGTTCCAATATCGAAGTGACTATTAAAGAACAGGTTCAGTAGATCTTACATTAATATTTCATTTTTTTAAATCAAAATTTAAATACGTTGGTAGATTTTAACGATTTTGAGCTTATTATAGTAAGCACAGTTGCACGTTATATTTTGTATGCCATTAAAAATAAGCATAATGCATATAAAGTTTACATTACTGGTAGTTCAAGCGATGGTAACTGAGTGGTCAATGCACTATATTCGAAGTAGGAAACAATCTTTGACTACAATCTCTGACCACAAGAGAATTGACCAATGATTTTATGACATAAATCGAAATAAAATCTGTTTCTCCGTGCTTTAGGAAACACGTGAAGCTGTCGAGACACCGCTGTCCCCAAACATTGACGTTTTGCTGACCAAAGTCGTTAAACATATTCAATCCGTACGGGGTCAGCATGTGACACTTTTTGCACTTCAAGCAGAAATGAAAAAAAAATCAGACGGAATGTTATACGTCTGTAGTGATTTAATAATAAACTGACAATCAATCGAACCAAATTTTTCATTTTGCGCGTATTTGACTTATTAGATTAAAGCTTGGATTAAAGAAGCAAAGACTTAAATTACAGAAGATAGAAAAATAAATCATTTAATGAGACTAAAGTTTCACTTCCCTTCACTATTTTGTTAGGAAATAGTAAAGGGAATTACAAAATATATGTATTGAAGATAAACACTCAGAAAAGCAAAATCTAAATATTCACCAACAATAAGATACAAAAGCCACTACACATCCACTTTAGCACTTTTAATTTATTGCATTTAATTCGTAACCCACTGATTTCTAAAGGAAAACCGACATGTCAGCACTCCAATTCCGGCATACATATCCCTCAACTAGAGGTCTTTAACATTCTCCAAATGTAAAAAGAAAACTATAGATCAATCACGAAAACATGATGTAAACATATCAAGTCCGACGCAAACGAACAGAATTTATTGCAAACTGGAGCATTATAACCAACCAAAATGCGTTAAACGTCCATATGAACAATGTCCAAAGGTTATTTACGTTTTGAAGGCAAGATAAGAATTATAGGGTACTATTCTTTGAATTCTTGAATATTTCTTAAGAGGAAGTATTCTGTACTTTAATTATTTAGTTTATGAGTACAGTTCACGAGTAAGTTACCTATATCGTTCTCGATGTTTTTATATCATTGTGGAAGGGTGTACGTTATTGGTGGACAACAATTTTGAATTATCGATAAAGACGAACAGCAAACCTATTATTCTTATGAAAAATACATTTATCCGATACGAACACCGAAAAATAGAAATTGTTGAAGATCACTTCTAAAAACGGATCTTTTAATTGTTCAGTTTGATATAAACTCAACTATTATAAGAGTGGTCAGAAATTTTGATAAACTCCGCGTGGGTAATTAAAGCGCGTACCACATTCGATCGAAAATGATACATAATTGCGCACGCATTTAACGCCATATACAAAAATTCTTGGATCGATCACCAAAGAGACTATTCATTTCCGAAATTTGAGTACCTAAATCCTAATCCCAGCGAGTGGAAGTCCCAGAAAATAGAACAAGTGAAAAAACTACTAACACACTAACACCTGGCATATATTTGCGATAAAAACGCGTAGCGTTATTTCTTGGAGTTATGGCATCATTATATTTTACGTTGTTGCGGTCTCAAACGGTTTTTATGGCTGGAGAAAAAAAAAATCTGCACACAAAAGCTCCGAACGCCATTTGTATTTATGTAGCCGAATAGCTGAAAGTTAGAGGGTGTGACGTGGAAATATTGCCCGCGTTTAACTCTCCGCCTTTTTTGGACTCCCTTGTAGTTTTTTTTTCTCCCTGGTATTATTATCTGTTAGTGCAGTGACAGAACAGTGTTAGACAACGGATTTTCCTGCCTAAAGGTCGAACTCGCGATCTAAACTCGAATTCAGGTATGAACTAGGTCTTCGTTGGACTTTTACAGTATCGTCACAACACCTAAAAAACAGAGGCAGTGAATTTCTTCCAGATCGACCAAGTTTTCCAAATTCTAATTTAAATTTTTAAAAGTATCGTCTAAATGATTTAATTTAGCCGTGAAGAAATCTAAACTTCAAGTTTCTAAGCCCTGCGTTTCGAGGTAAGTCTAATCGGCCTGTTAAAGAGCATAGTCGTTACGAACATAATTTCGAAAAATATGAATAAAGCTTTGAGTCATCTCATACTCTGCCCGTCTTGTATCAGATAACAAATTAAAAGCTCTTTGTTGGCTTCGTTGTTTTATTGCAAAGAAGTAATAATATCATGGCAATGCGGTCGAACAAAAATATTGTACTACGATATATCGTATGATTAATAGAGACTTTACATCGGTAACTCCATGGTTTGTTAAAAAAAAAAACATACAAAATCATAGCTTTAGACAAATACAAAACTGAACTTTTTTATTTTTTTATTTCTGAAATAAAAATAATTAAAAATTTAATTATCATCGTTTAAAAAGCACCAAACTTTATAAGTATGGCACTTTAACCAATCAACGCGGAAAAGCATGTAAATAATTTTAGGACATATATATTTGTTTGGATTCCATACACTCTTTAACATTTATTTTATTCATAAATAAGTTTGTGTTTATTTTTTTAATATTATATACATTCTTACATGATATACACTTTGAATAATACGACGCCGAAAACAAAATAAAAGAAACGTCGTCTAGATAATTTTATTTTCATAATACCTTCCAGTTAAGCGATCTCAGAACAAACTCCGAATACCTAAAATAACAGACATTTTTATATTGTTGGGCGTGCCGAAGTGGCTCGGTGACTCTGGGGAAGTTTTCCTATCCGTCTTTGCAAAAACTAAAATGTTTTCCTTTGTTTTTCCTGTAAAAATTGAAGTCACGAACTGTAAAAACGTGGGGACGATTTCTGTCTGTCTCCTCAGAATAACCTATAATGTACAGTGACATAATTGGAGTTGGAATCATGAAAACGTGATTAAACTTGTGAAGTGTTCAAGATATTTTGTTATTAAATTACCTTCAAATCGTATTTGTTGTAATGAAATAATAATAATATTTTATTTACTGCTGGCTGTAATATATTTAGGCTGCTTATTCTAAACTTTTCCTGGAATAATCACTACATAGCTCGAAAAGCTTTCATCGTCATATGATACTCGAAATGTTTTTCATTTAGTTTCCACTATGGCTCCTTTATGTGTGTGTTTAATAGTATGTCTATGAAACAGTTTACTAGTTACAAAGGCAACACACATTTTTACCGAATTGGTCGAGTTAAATCTCGCGCACGGTATAACAGACAAAATAGATCCTTGTCTGTTGTTAGGAACACAATGGTGTGTTCTCAAAATGAAATCATATCCTTTATTTGTAGGTGAAGAACCATCAAAAAGAAATACATTTTTATTAAAATTATCTTTAAAATTTGCAGCATTGACTGAAATTTCACTCTAGCTCCGATCCTTTTCAATCGAAGGCAATGCGTTAATTGACCAGTTGGCTGTCATCATTTCAACAGATATTATTGGAAAACTTTCTATCTCTTTTATGGCATTACAGAAAAAAATGGCCAGTCCGTGTATATCACACGGCAGTAACTATCGAATAACCAGGGTCTTTCCTATAGGTATTATTATCGACAATCTGTGGTGTAAATGTATATGTGAGAACTGTTACTCGTAACTTCGCGTTCTTAGTCACATACAAGACAGAATGTAAAAGGACACCCATATGGACAAAAAGTCATGGTATATCTTAAACGACCGACAGATTCCAGCCAGGACGGCTCAAGTTGGTAACATCACTCAAACTACATACAAAGATTCAGGTTTCACTCATAGTCAAGAATGCGATAAAGACTAACCTTCTCGACGGTAGTCTTCATGATTTATCAGTCAGCTGTGGTCGGGATTACAGATTGGGCCTATAAGTTAGCATACATGGCTGAGTTGGGCTTTATTTTTAATATTAACTGTTCGCTAATAAGACCTACAACTGAGGGTCTCACTAGTCGTATATGTGCTAAATTTAGCTCAATCGCATACTGGAAAGTGGGTCGAATTTAATTTGTAAAATTTGATTACGGACACGCCGGGACGGGTGAATCTAGACAAAAGCCTGTAATAAAATATCAAATAATTTGTGGGATATATTGTAATAAGCTTTTAGAAATGCATTATTTATTCTTATAATTTTATCTCAAAAATATGTATTTCTGATTTATTAATTTTCCAAGTTCTTAATTTTTTTGTTCCCCCTCAATTTTTTGAATCACATATTTTAAAAATCGGAAAGAAAACGCAAATCACTATAGTGCTTTCTATCAGAACATCATAAATAGGTAATAATTATTTTGTAGAAAATCTTTTCATATTTCGTTTAGACATCCACAGTTTTATTGTTCAGTAGTAACTATCTGATCACCGTCTTGCATAGGCAGGTAGGTATATCACCAAAAGTACCTGGCATTTAAATATATATACTTATGCCGCTACTATATTATATTAAATTTTATTGCATTGCTCTTTTACCTTAAAAAGAGCTACCTAATATCCCCCGCGCTTATTCCAAATTACGCTTCGTTTTCTTCTTTAATACGAAACTCTAGATACTAAAGTTCAAGTCCCATTTGGTTGGTTTTCGGCATAGAAAATGAAATGAAACGACGGTCTTTTGAGCTGGCACACCCCGCGCTCGAGCCAAGCTAAGCTTCTCTTCGAAATTGTGCTCCGACCGAGGAAGATAAGCCATCTGTTATGTATGCAGCGTTTCACATATTGTATCATGTGAAATACTGCATAGATGCCCATATGTCACTGTCCGTTTTGCAGTGAGAAACGGCAGAAACTAAATTTAATTTTTGTTTTCGGCATTCTTTATACAAATTTCCTGAATTTTTTTTTTTAATTGGTAATTATTTTTATGTATACCTTTATATATAGTGAATTTGATTTCAGTTTTAATAAAGATATTGCCTTTTATTAGCGCAATTTAGTAGAATTTCAAGATAATAAGATTGTCGCTATTGATTGGTTCTCAACAACGGATGTCACTACAAAACATGGACTATAAATTATTTTATACGTATTCTTATTATTTTTCAAAGTATTTATTGTTTTAAATGAACATAGGCAACTTTTCCCGTAGAAGGTTATCATATTCTTTTAGTAAATTCGAAAGAGGGAAGCAAAGCTCATTAAAGTAAATACTATAAAATTACATAATTAACGATTGAAATTACGATCACGGACTATTAAATTACTGCGACATTTAATTTTTACTACGCGCAGACCTGTCTCCGTAACTTACCATAAAGTAAAAATCTAATCAGTAATGAACCTCGTGACAAACTATTAAATCGCGAACATGAACATATTGATTACAGATAATACGTATGTAGTTATTGTATTTTTACTAACGACACTTCTATACATTAGCTATATCAAACCCCTTTCTCCCTCGCTCTATCTCTATCTCTCTTTCTCTGTCTCTGTCCCTGTCTCTGTCTCTGTCCCTGTCTCTGTCCCTGTCTCTGTTCCTGTCTCTGTCTCTGTCTCTGTGCCTGTCCCTGTCCTGTTTGTCCCTGTCCTGTCCCTGTCCCTGTCTCTGTCCCTGTCCTGTCCTTGTCTCTGTCCTGTCTCTGTCCCTGTCTCTGTCTCTGTCTCTGTCTCTGCCTGTCCCTGTCCTGTCTTTGTCCTGTCCTTGTCCCTGTCACTGTCCCTGTCTCTATCTCTGTCCCTGTCTCTGTCCCTGTCTCTGTCCCTGTCTCTGTCCCTTACTCTAACCTGTCTATCTCAATCTCAATCTCAATCCAATCTACCTCCCTACCTCTACCTCTACCTCTACCTCTACCTCTACCTCTACCTCTACCTCTACCTCTTCCTCTACTTCTACCTCTTCCTCTACCCCTACCCCTACCTCTACCTCTACCTCTACCTCTACCTCTCTCTGTGCGTATGTGTGTGTAAACCTCTTATAACTTTTGAATTGATCGAAACGCAGTTTACGACATTAGAAAGCAATTCACTCAACTTAGACTTCTTGAAATTTCAAATTAGTTCGCCTGGTAGATTTTGAGGAATCTAAAAATAAAGTTTTTGAAAAAATGTTTTTTTGAAATAAGTTGTTGAATACCGATTAATACGAAAATCTAATCAACTTTTTTTCCCAAATAAACTCAAACTGCACAAAAATCGCTTGATTTGTTTAAGATCGCTAGAGATTTTTTTTTAATTGTTTGCAAGCTTTTGTCAGCTGTTATATCGTGTTGCTAAATGTATAAAAATTGGTTGATTTGTATAAGAAATATTGATGGAATCAAATTTTTAAAAAGTGTTGTTTTATAATTTTTTCAAAACTGTTTTGTTAATCAATTTTAAAATATCACCAGTTGTTTACTTTAAAAACCAACATCAATCGTTGTAAATTGCATCAAAATCGGTTGGTTCATTCGAAAATTAGGTTAATGAAGTAGTGGAAAATAAACGTTTTTTTTTTCAAAGTATATGGGAAATAATTGGCAGATTGATGTTTCGCACTCGATCATTTTTTTCTGTTTATAAAACTGAGTCGGATGCCATAAAGTTGACAAATTAAAAAAAAATGATTTTGCATAAATATAAATTTGTGAACTCAAAGAGCCCAAATCGTATTAATATATGTAATAAATATATATTTGAATGAACTAAACTAAAAATAAAAGGAATAAAATCGATTTCTTTATCGTAATGAACGTAATAATTTATTGTAACTTTATTTTTAAAAGCTTTGAGCTCAAAAGTAGTAAGAAATATGAGTGATGGTCTGCAGGGTTAACTGTCTTTCAAATTTTTAAGCTCAAAAAGATGTAGACAATATTTATAACTTATGGAGCCTAAAAAAATCATAGCGAAAGTTTTAGGGATGACCCGCTTAGTCAACAGTTTTAGAGGCTATTTTCATTGCATTGAATGCAACTTCAATACGAAATTTGACACCGCTCCTATTATTTGAATTCATACAGATATGGCATACATATCTTGATGTCAAAATACTATTATTCAATTCATTGAACTAAATAAAGGACTAGGCATGGCGCTTAATACATTTTATAGTGTCATCATATCGTCGACTTGTTAAAGTATACGATATGTACAGTAATATTTGGAAAATTTTACATTGATGCTCAATATGTGTATACCAAAATTAACGTGCATCAAAAAACAACAATACAAATCACACAACGTTATTGTAACGTTGAATGATGCAGTCAGACTCCAGCGACATATTGTCAAGAGTTGTGTCTTTATCGATTGCTGGCGATTACCCGTCCGCTTCGCTGGGCTTATATTAAAGTTAAGCAATGATTGTTTTTTATAATTCAACATGTCCGCGGTTTCGTTTACATACCCACACATGCGCGCGCACGCACCCATTCACATGAATGGTACAATTGGGGTAAGTAAGTAATATTTATCACAAAATATGACAAAAAAATTGTAGTTATGTACAGACTCAACTATCATGACTCAAGTTTCATGCGCAACGTTTTGCATTAAAATGCGTATAAAATCTGTGTAATTTTAAGATTATATCAATAGACTTAAATTAAACTCGCTCAAATCTGTCTTATCCGGTTCGAACTTACCCATTCGTTGGTATGAAAAATCTTCATTTTAGCGTTGAAAAACCTTCAGCCTAGAAACACAACGACGATAACTTGACTAAGTACAGATATAAAATTAAAGGAGATGGCACAAGAAATATGTCACGTGAATAATGAATGCTCAGTCGGCGGCCTTTCGCGGTAGCGCGCGGCCAATCTGATGCGCTCGGAAGGACAAAAACTTTTTCCATTTGCCGAGACCCCGTTCTGCATTTTTTGAGCAAGTCTTTTGTAGGCAGATAACGAAAACGCAGATAACTGGTCCGAACATTCCTCGTCGCAAATTGGTGTTGTTGTGGTGTTGTTGTTTACGTCCAATATGTACGTACAGTAGTTTAGAATTTATTAAAGGTAAATGGAGATCACTTATAAATGAGCAATTGTTTTTCATTTTATTGCCAGCATTTCGTTAAGATAATTCATATCCTCTACCTTAAGAACTTTTTGAAAATCAATATGAATCGACATGCTGATATAAATTTTGAATACGAGATCCTACTATATATATATTAGGGTGGTTCTTATTTTGCATATTTTAGAATTTTTTTCTATGACAGACCTAAATCGGTTCCAAATATATAAAAAAAAATCCTGCCAAATTTCAGCTCTTAATATTAATATTAACCCGATGCCCACGACAGTCAAAGTTTTAAATGGAAATAACATGGGAAAAATTCTGTTGTTTATTTCGAATTTTTTAACTCGTTGGCTAATGTACGAACTATATTAATATATAGGTATTCTTGTAAGAAATTTATCATTCTACAAAAACGGTCTCTAATGATTTTTTGTCACTAAAGTAAAAAAAAAACATAACTTCATATATAGCTTCGTTTATAATTATAAGAAACCATTTTTGTAGAGCGTCAAATTTCCTATAAGAATATTTATACGTAAATTTGGTTCATTCATTAGTCAATAAGTTAAAAAATCGAAATAAGCAACAGAACTTTTCCATGTTATTTCCATTTAAAACTTTGACTGTCGTGGGCGCCGGTAAATATTAATATTAAGAGCTGAAATTTGGCAGGATTTTTTTTTATATATTTGGAACTGATTTAGGGTTATTGTGGAAAATAATCAAAAATATCCAAAAGAAGGACCACTCTAATATATATTTATATGTGTGTGTGTGTGTGTGTGTGTGTGTGTGTGTGTATAGTATTTAGCTAAGTGTATTATTATATATAGTAATAACTTAATATATACACTTAGCTACAGTTCAATGTATTCTTGTGATCAAACATATGTTGGCCAAACGTCATAATATGTAGCCTTATGCTGTTTGTTGAACGATTTACATACAAGTGTTGTTTATGCTACTTATCTTGTAATTTTGAATGAAGCAGTTGATGGACGTAGCGTAGCCTTTATTAGAGGAGAGCTCTTTATATTAAATTTCTCATTTTATCTCTTAGGTCAGTGAGCCATCATTAAATATTTGTTCTTTGTCGTCATCTAGAAGTTTTTAATTCAAATTTCTATAATTTTTTGTTCATGATATGTCGTCCTGTTATCTAATAATACTCTGTACGTAATAAAACAGCATTGAATTCTCCAGACTTAAGTCTAGTTTTATCAAGTATAGTGTTGTTTACATCTAAAAGTTAACCATTAAAGACCAGTTCAATAGTTAAGAAATCATTTGATATAATAATTTTTCTTCATATCCTTTTTTGAAAATTATTAAAATCTTCTTGGTCTATTGACATAGCTACTCATAATCTATTAAACGTAATATAAATATCTTTTGACTATATATATACTCTAAAAATGTTTAGAACGACTTCCTAAGGGCTTAAAACATCAATGCTTATAAATCTCTATTTTTACAAGCTTTTATTTAAGTTCTCATTTTGCGATTGAGCTGAAATTTTGCGTGTTTAAGTAAATCGTATGATGATGCAATATTATTGTGATATGGAACTGATTTGACGATAGAGCCGAAAGGTGGCCATGGGAACTCTGATGTAAAACGACCCAACCCCATCAAGTTCTCTGGATTTTCCAGAGCCTGAAGATGGAGCTTGAAATGTAATCAATGCAACTCTATTATAGAACATTGCAATCCTATAGAATTTGGTCTCGTTTATGTTTGTAGAGGTCAGTGTCAGTCATAGAAGTCAGTCATCTGTCTAGGAGAAGGGAAACTCCAACATTAAACCCGGACTGCAATTTCCGTCACTCATGAGTCAGGTTTAACCTGAAATAAGTGGAAGAATGTAATGCAATCAAGTGTAGATGAAGTCATGCTGATATACTTAATAATAATAATTTATCTGTTCCACAAAATTACAATATCGTGAAGGCTGGTGCCTGAAATAGACATAATAAATGACAATGGGGTGTCGAAAATATATTGTCGCGAACATTCCACCTCACAGCACCAGGGCGCACCCTGTTGTAATTAAGTTTTTGTCTTACCATCCAGATATTAGAAGGGTTGGCTAATTATCCAACATTTGTGGGAACAACATGGAAAAAAAAACATCTACACTAAGAAAAAGAGACAAAAAAAGCCAAGATTTGTTCTTGCCTTTTTTACAGAGAAACTTTCTGAAGATGATGTAATGTTTTTTTTTGCATGAATTGCAAAAAAAAAAAAAATATTTTAAATAACGAGATAGAATCACAACAAAAATTTATATTAAAAATACCTTGTAATAATGACGCATTACTAGAAATGCACAAATCAAAGCAAAACTAAAAACTTGAAAATAAAATTACAAATATATTTTTTTTCTTTTAAAACAAGCTTTTATTCAAAAATTCAGTTGTACTAAAACAAAAATAATAAATAATTTTATGCGAGGGCAACCCTCGGGCAACCCACTAATGAATGTTTTTTTATGTAATAAAATTAGTCTACATGATAGATAACACATGTTGCAGGCAAGCGTTTAATGTGGATTTCCGCGAATGAACACCCCGCACAATAGAAGGCAATACAAACAAAAGAAAATTTGGTCCCTCATTTCAAAAATCAAAAATGTTGAAATGATTATCACTGCTCTGACTATCAGCCACATTTTAATGGCTGAAATGACTGTATGAATCAATATAACCTTTCGTACAAAAAAAATGTTATTTTCATATCTATATAAATGTATAAAAATTTCTGTCTGTCTGTTTGTCTAGGATATTTTCAAAAGGGCTGAAAAAGCTGAAAAAATCACGATGCAACTTTCACTGGAAGCTAAAGAAGTTTCTATTATATTATATTTTATTAAGCTGGGCTACATTTAGAGAACTTTTTATAACGAGAATTTTTAGGGTTACTGCTTGAAAAAGAAACCCTTAGAAATTGAATAATTTATTAGAACTGAAGCAAAAGTGAAACCAGAATCAAGAGCAGGACCAAAACCGGAATCGGCATGAGATCTAGACAACCCTCTTTATCTATTTGTGTATCCGTTTGTCCGGGGTATCTCCGGAACAGCTGAACAGATCACTTTGCAACTTTCATTGGGAAGTAGAACAGCTTACTGGGCTACATTTACTGTAAATTTGATTGCGATATTTTTAAGGTTCCTGCATGATAAAAAACCCTTAGACTGGGATAATTTATTGGAATTTAATCAAAAGTTGAACGGCAATCGAAATTAGGAGCAAAACTGGAATCATGATTAGATCGAAACGAAATCAGAGACGAGGAGCGGTATCGTTATCATGGTGGACACAGCGTCATCGTTTCCAAAAAAAGAGGGGTCGAAAATGAGTGTAAAGATGGGATCAAGGCTTAAAGTTTGAGCGGGATGTTTCATGTTTTGTGTATTATAGGACTTCTCCCTGGCTTCAACCATATATCTGTTTTATTAAACCGAATCACTAAACCGATTCTAAAAATTCATTTATTCATACAATCACTATCCTCAAGTTATATTGCATAAATTTTATTTCGATACTAATCCCCGGATCTGTTAAAATCGGAATTGGTATTAAATGGTAGCGGAATCGGAATTAAAAGCGACTTGCAGAGTAGAATCGAGAACGGAGTCAGAATTAGAATCGAAAACGAAACTGGAATCGAAATTGAGAGCGGGACTGTAGCCAAAAATGAAAGTAAGAACGGGATCAGAATCAAAAGTTTGACTGGGATCGGAATAGAAAACGATATCGAGATTGAAATAGACATCGATCGGTACAGAAGAAAAATAACAATTCTATATCCATGCTGGAACACCTGCGGGCATTAACTATACGGGCCTGTCACTTATAAGAAAGTGCAGAACAACGTCTGCCTGGCCAGCTAGTTTAATCTAAAAATATATACAAATATTATTATCGAGTTTTATTGACCCTAACTCTATATAAATACTACGACGATACGTAATAAAGAAAGGTCCGTAAAGGTAGTAAAAAATCGAACTCTTAGAAATCGACGTATCGAAAAAAAGGCTACTTTATACTCCGATCGCCGCGATTTGAATATGGTCTCATGAGGGAAAAAACCCTTTCTGGGGAGGAGCAGGCCCTACGTTTGATTAATTCAGACAAATAACCCAAGACGAGTATGCATCCGTCACGCTAAGGCCCATCTCGGAGGGTTTCGTGGGCGAGCCTATGATTTATCCTACTAAGTACGCAGTTTGAAAATACATATCAATATTAACGCAATATTGTTAAAACATATCATGAATAGCGGTATGAAAACTCTAATTTAGCTTGGGATTAGGTTAGCACGTTTTTTCAATTATATTGTGCCTTTCTCATTGAAATAATTAGTCTTTATATATAATATTGTACAATCGTTGTTGCGTATGCCAGTAAATGTGTAATTTCCAATCGATTTGATTGATGAGTATCATATTGAAAAAATTTAATTTTTGCTTTGAGGCGATGGTAACAACTATGATAGAGGTCATTATGTGACGTTATCGTCAAGTTATTAATATTGAAACGAGCAAATTTACCAAACGTTCTTTTGTAGCACAATTTTTACGATTTTTAAGTGATTGTATTGTTGCTATGCTTTTGATTCTGAACAACAAATGGCACTGCATGATATAGCACTGCCTGATATAGAATATGCATGGCCGTACACAAATAAAATATATTGATAAATTTTGGAATTTAATATTGAAATAAACATAATTGTCCCGTCGAACTTATTTATAATTCCATGGCAAATTTAAAAGATACAGACTAAGTTATTAGTTATTATATAAAAAATGGAACTGCTGACATCTATTATCGCTATTCTAACAGTTATCATTCGAATTGGAATATCTATAAAAAATACTTATATTGTGGACAAACTGAAGACCCTCAAAACAATCAAATATCACAATAAATTCGAAACACGCATAAGTATTACATGCATATTCTGCGGCTATAAAGAAATACTGAAGTCAGACACTGTAATAAAAATAAAAATAAATTATTGCCATACCTCGATATTTAATATTCACACAATACGAAAACAAGTGTGCCAGAAGCGACCATAGCCAGAAGACGGTGGAGTGCTCTATATTGTATTTATTTATGAACTAAAACCTATCTACCAGAAGGGTACGCACATATTACAGACCTTCCCCTCTCTTTGTACACCTCTTGTGTCTGTTACGTATTTATGGTTACGTGCGAGGTCGTCGATTTCGGGTCCTTCGAATTTGGCCCTTCTTAAGTACGACACCAATTTAGTCTGCTTGACACTTTCTAAGACGACCATTGCCGATGCTTCTACCACACACAATCGTTCTTCGAATTTGTTTTGTAACTCTACTTAAATTAATTCTTTCCAAGTGGCCAAATCACCGCAACATACAGGTTTCTACTCTAATCACTTTATGTTTTTCGAAAGACGTTGAATAGACGTAAATTTGGAATATGTAAAGTAATTATAAGATGAAAAGGCAAAAGAAAAACACCAAATGCCTTCGTACACTAATATAACAATAAATAGAAATTGGTTGGATACATTGCACGAATGAACAATGAAAAATGGACTCGAAAACAATTTACACAGTCAGGACTGTCCAGTAAAAGAAATGAAGGAAAACCACTAGAAATACAGGCAGAGGCGGTCACAAAGGTGCGCTGGATGGCTAGAGGCAAGAATGGAGGAACTTGGAAAATATCAAGGAGGCTCTTGATGAAAGAGGTCGCTGATGAATAGTTAAAGGTTATAATACATTTCGAGAATTGTACGCATTATTTAAAGTAGTAAATGTAATAAATTTATGCAATGTACTGAAAATAATATCACAATAAGAATATATATGTATATCTATATATATATACAGTATAGTTGTAGCAATAATATAGAATTGCATAATAAATAATTAAACAATACATCTATTACCTTGTAATTAATCAAAATTAACGAAAAATAACGAGATTATTATAATTATAACACGAAAATATTAAAAGCCATTGGTGTAAAATATGGAAAAAATTTCATTGCTATATTTTTTTTTTTAAAGTGATATGTCAATAATAAAATTTATAAATTCACGTATAAGCTTATACATCTAATACCATTACGGTATTACACAATTATACAATAGCATACTATCATATGGTGATAAATATCAGAAAACAATACACGCGAATCTAGCAATATATCATTTGTTTTCGATAGTTCCATATTAAAAAAAAAACCTTCTTACTTTAACATAATAAATAATTTTAAAAGAAACTGCATGTATTCTCAAAATTTTTGAATAAATTTCATTTACGAACTATAAGCGACGAGGCGAGGAATTATTTATTAAACCTGCCTACAAACTGTTGAAGCGTAGCAGTTTAATCTTCTACGGAACTTGCGATTAAACCTCTTACTAAGTTAGTGGCAGCTTGTTTTATCGTCACTGACTTAGATCCGGCAAAATGGGTGCTTACTTAAACACAATTTTGACGATTCGAAAACATAAAAATATCATAATATGAGAATTTGTAGACCAAACTTTTTTCTTCGCTTACAAAAACATGAAGTTATAAAACGAATACAGTGCGACTACTTACAAAGCTATTGAATAGTACTTGAGAATCCATATTATTATTATATCTATAATAAATGAAAAACTAACGAACGAACAGTTTTAAAATTTGAAAGAAATACGAAGGAAGTTGGAAGGTAACATACTAAAAGTTTAATAGTTTGTAAGTATTGGGTATATTTGGCAGGTGAAAACTTTTCATATGATTTTGTCGTGTGTAAAACGTGTTTCTGGTGCACTGTAAATCCCTACATCTTCAACTGTAAGTTGGAGTATTGAAAATAATTTTACTGAATAAGTAGTTATAGGTACAGAATTTTTTTTTATCGTTTTAAAATTATTATAGTACTTTTATAATACTGTCCAAGATTGGCAGTCTACTCTTACAAAAATTTTGTACTACTGTAAAACAGAGCTCCTTCAAGGAGTTCTTTCAAAACCGTCCTATCAGGCCGTCTATAGCAGTATCAAACTATTCATACCTTTTACAATCACAATAAAATCAAATCAAATCAAAATAAAATGTAGGTACTCGATTCAAATGAAAAATTTAAGGTTTTGGGCTCACCCTCTTAAAGAGGTCTTCTGGAATGAGTAAGCTTTCCATACAATATACAACAGGCTATATTCCACCGAATTAAACTGTGCCTCTTAGAACATTGTTTTCGCCTTCATAAGCAGAACATTCTGTGAGAGTTCTCCATAAAAACTGTGTCGAACATTTGTCGGCTAAGAAGGAAAAAATGCATAAAAATAAATTTCATGATTACACAGTTTCTATAAAATTGAGATTTATTTCTATTTCTCTATATGGATAAAATGCGGGGATATCGTGTTAAATGAAACTTAAAAACGATTCAAAAGTTGTCGAATAGCACACAAACTTAACGACTTTGTTCTGACGCACAAAGTCATTAAAAAAACAGAGTTGGACAAATATTTAAACCTTACGCCCTTGTGAATATTAATAAGTGTGGGATCAACGTAAGCTTCGAAAATGAACGTTAAGTAAATTTCGCAATCATGACATTTTGACAAACTTTACAAGTTTTGATTTGTTTATGCCAACATCGCAATTCCGGTAACAGCCGTTGTGGAATTGCAATTGCACCGATCAAGAAATTGAAGCAGTATTTTCAATATGTATATGCATTGTGTTAGAATTTTATCGTTACTCTGTTACGGTTTAAAATAAAGAGTCTGTGGAATCCACAATATTTTATTTCAACTAGTAAGCCCTTCCTTCTGGTTAGTATGGAGTCGGGAGTTAATGACGACCGTTGTCACTAAACCATGTACAGAATTTTTATTTTGACATAGGTTTGCTTTTCAAGTCTATCTATATAGTTGTCTTTCCTGAAAAAAAAAAGATAAAGAAAAACCTAAAGTTTGATCTGTTTAGAGTCTAAATTTGGGATATTGAGGCAAATTCATTATTGCTATGTCATTATTTCTCAAAGCAAATGACGCAAATGCAAAATGATGATATAATCTACAGATGACAATACATAAACAAAATACCTACATACATTTTTCATATTACGTTATATATGTATATTGGTAATTTTTTTATTGTAAATGTACATAAGGAACTTTTCCTTTTAGAAATTATCACATTCCCACGACTGACGCCAAGCTAATTTCTGTTGTCCAGGTACTACACAGAATAGGCGGTAAAGTGTACATAGACCTCATAAAACACAACAACGTTCATTTAGTCATTATTGAATAGGTTATTTAGCATCATGATTCTGTGACCCTTAATTTTTTGTATTCGTTAAAAGAAGGCTGCCTGTTTTTTTTTCAAATGTAAGTCAAGATTCAATCAAGGGATTACAATAAACATTTAATCAACAGTTAATCTATTACTTCTTAAAAACTTTAAAATATATCCTTAATTACGAATATGCTTTAAAATTGAGTGCGGGAACGAGTTTGGTTCCGAAATCGTAATCTCGACTGCAGCCATTAATGGAAACAAAATCAGGATCGTAGGCGGAATCATGGGATTGGAATCGAAAGCCTTACCTGACCGAATGAGAAAAGAACGCTGGAAACATTCAAAGCACCCAAAATTAATTCAGGCACAATGTGACATGTTATGAAAAGAAATTCGTCTACAACGGAAAAATGTCAAGTCAGCGGCGCTCCGCTTTTGAAGGCCCGCGAAAGTAACCTAAAAACGCAACAAAGACACCTTGAATGGATTGAGTGATAGCGTAAAATGTGTATCATCAAGCTTTGTTAGCGGTTCAACGTGACTACATACTTTTTCACTTCGATGACGTGACTTGAATACGTCACGAATAGATACTTATATGAAAATACGCATTATATGAAAATATTTTGTTTAGGCCAAAAACTCTCTGGAGGCTAAATTTTTTTTTTTTATTTGTCTATCTTGTTGTTGTGTACTACGACCTTAGTAAAAGATAATATATATTTCTGTATAAAAAGTATCACTAAATATCTTGAATAACTTAATAATACAATTAATTTAAATTCAATAATCACCTAGTTCTTTTTTTATAAGGACGTAAAAAATAAAATTGATTGCAGAACTCTCAATTCGTAGTTTTCATATATATATAAAAACGACTAAAATTGGAACATCTATATAAAATAAAAGATCACGTTGGAATTTAAACCCAACTCCGCTCTCGGTTTCCATGAGCAATTCGCTGTTAATTCTCATTCCGGTTGTGTTCTGAGTTCCAATTTCTATCAAGCACTCACTCTAATGTACTATCCTAGCTCTACTACCAATCGTAATCGAGGGGTTTCGGTCACAGTCCCAACTTTTTAGCAGACTTTCATACTTGTCTCCATTACCTAGCTAGATCTCAGACTAAGGAAATGAAAAACATTTCTCTTTTATAAGCCTACGTTTCAACTAATAATTCGTTATCCAAATTTTAAATCCATAGCTTTAGTAGCTTCAAACAGATGTTTCGGCTCTATACAACCAGTCTCTATGAAAAACTGTACGTAAGTCAGTTTGGAACTTTATAAAAAAAAAGAATAGGCAAACGGATGACCATTTCTTTTGGTTGTAGGCGGAGATAAAATCACGATTGTATCCTAAATTTGTAGTAGATAGATTAATAGTTTTTTGCATACAAAAAATCAGAAACAAAGATATAGAGAACGTTTGAGTGTAATAGGTATGTTAGCAAGATATTATTGATGTTTTACCTATCTTAACGTCTCCAACATAAAAACAAGATATAAAAAGAAAGGGGATTCCCCGTTGATTTAAATGTAACTTTCGACGGTTGCTTTATAAATTCAACAACTAAATGACTATTTGCGAATAATATTTAATAGTTCGTTTTACAGTAGTCAACCTAAAAGCTACAGCAATATAGCACATATTCAATCGGATAGTAACACTTGAAACAAGTTCGGATTGCTCCGTACATTATCCCATTTGTCGGGAGTGAAGCGTTTTCCTAAGGGACGTGCCCAGTATCAGGACACACTAAACGAAATTCACCTATTTGTTCTAAACGTCCTCATACACTACCGAACGTAAATTAAATATAGAACGTCAAACCAAGAGCATCAAGTTTTGAACATCCTGTTCAAAACTTGTAAATTCTTGCTTTTTTTTATTCTTAATCGTATGTTATATTTGCATAGACTAAACATTTTGTTGCTTGTCGTAAATATTTTTCTTCGGTAACAGACCAGCTGAAAGTCTAAAATAGATAAGTTAATTAGTACACGACCACTTTACCAACAAATCCGCACTTTAAAAGTCGTACCTTTCCTCATGGCCTAAGAGCCAGTGGCCGGCAACCTAAAGGTAAATTATAAAACCTAAAATTTTACCCAAGGAGTCTTTTATGTGTGTCACTCATGAATCGCGGTCTCGCTAAGCCCAGCGAGGTGGACCCTTGTTATACTCAGGCGCGCCAGGTACAAAAATTTCGTATATTATAAAGGCTGCCTATTATAAAGGCTGCCTATAAAAGGTGGTCTATGCTCACGGACAAATTTAAAGAAGGTCGCCTTGAATCGGTTGTTGTACCACAAAATATCAATGTTGTGTTGGAAATAATAATGCAAGATCGTCATGTTACATATCAAGAGATATAGGCATCCCTGAGCATAAGTATGAAGAACATACATAAGGTATTACACGAAAATTTGGTTGTAAAAAAAAATGTACGCGTTGGATTCCGCACTTGAGCATTAATTAAAAATGGGCTCGTGGCGATTGGTGAAAAAAAATCATA
Organism: Eumeta japonica; assembly: GCA_005406025.1. Classification (NCBI taxonomy): domain Eukaryota; kingdom Metazoa; phylum Arthropoda; class Insecta; order Lepidoptera; family Psychidae; genus Eumeta; species Eumeta japonica. The sequence continues at coordinate 266,155 of BGZK01000657.1, read as the reverse complement.
AAAAATACAATAATGGTGCGTCAAAAGTTGTTTATAATATTTACACATGTGACAAATCTTGGATTTATGCGTATGACCCCGAAACTAAATAACAGTCAACAATGTGGGTGTTCCAAGATGAGCCCAACCCAACAAATGTGATACGTGCCTGAAGCATTTTGAAGCAAATGGTTCCCTGTTTTTTTTTTTTTTTGCTATAAATGGACATGTGATTATAGTGCTACTAGGAAACCGTAAAACTATTAGTACAGAGTGGTATACGACAATTTTTTTTTGCCAGAAGTTTTTAAAGAAATAAGAAAGAACAACCGACAACGCAGAATCATTCTTCATTATAACATTGCTAGTTATCACGTGTCGCCCGAAACAATTCGATTTTTGGAGCTCAAAAGATCGAATCGACGGGTCATCCACCGTACAGCCCTGGTTCGGGATCCAACGATTTCTTTTTATTCCCAACTGTAAAGAATAAATTACGTGGTTTTTCGAGCCGCGAAGAGGCCGTTGATGCGTTCAAAATGCGCGTTTTGGAGATACCTCAATTAGAACAGAAAAAGTGCTATAAAAATTGGTTTCAGCGTACGCAAAAGTACATCAATCATCCTGACAAATGTTTTGAAAAGCAGTAAAACCATGTTAAGTTATAGATATTTATTTCTTTTTGATATTTCCGATATATAAAGAGCAACTCTCGTAGACATAGGAGGACAATAGCAACTTATGATGACGCTCCATAGTACTAGCAAAATACATATCAAACTCCATTTTGTAGGAAAGTTATAGCAACAAATCTTGATGGCTTGCAGTTTGTTGATGTTATGAACGATTTTCATTTTAATTATATGCACACAATCGTGCCTTCCTTGAATTTTTCAGCGAGAAATATAATAATTTCAGAATCCGCGTACTATCTTCTTTGAGTTTTTCTAATTATATAAATTCGCTACAAATATACCATAACCTAAATCAAAATAACTGATCAGCAGTAAATTTCATTTTATTCGCTTTCTATTTCAACTTTGTAATTTTAGACTATGATTTATCATTGGATTATATAGTTTTGGCCTTCAACCTAAAACAGCATTATCAGTCTTTAATAATAGGTAACTAGTGCACGCAGACGAATACTCTTTCAATAAGGGTATGCCCTAATCAACATGCTGAGCCAGGCGTATTCACAATCGGTTATAAAAACATGACCTAATATTCCTTTTCATTTATTGTACGATTAATGTGACGTCCCTCTGGTGTACGCGGGTTTCCGCTTAGAAAGTTCCTCTTAGCCTTCAAGAATCTTCGGTCTTCAAATTAGTTCAAAACGCGGTGACAACAAATAATAAGGAATTTTGATATGAATATTTGCTTACGATATTATCCTGTATTGTAAGACTTCAATAAATAGTCAGCGGTACCAACTTTCATGTTCAAATTTGCATACCGTGTGTTAAAGTCAGATGTCGTAATCACTTTTGTAACACCAAGCGTCTTTTGATGACACTAGGCTTTCGAAAGACACTTTCATGGACTCTAGATGGCCTTTATGCAAACTCGCTGAATGCAATGATGCAATTTCTACTGCATAAAACACAAGTAAATGTAATTTATATTTATTTGATTATTAGTATATTAAAATCTCTATACATTCGTTGCTATTTCCAAAAAATGCACAATAATACTACTCAATGTTTCAAATATAAACGGTTTATATTTAACTGTTTTCATGATTATTTTACGTTTCAATATAATAAAATAAACTTCGAAATCTCAGTTTAAGTTGGTAATATAATAAGCAATTGGCTGTTCAACTTTTTTAATAAAAACGTATATAAGCATAATTATTATTTAAGTACGGTGCAATGAATCAACAAAGATACTTGAGATCAAAAGTTTCACTGAAGGAAATCTAAGGAATTCTCTCGTGTACTTGACGCTTAACGAGCTTTTTGCGTTTATCCCAAACTTTGTTTCGGCGGCTGATCGCCTCGCCGAGGACGGGCCGGAGTGCACTTAATAAGTGATTAAAAAAATACGGAACTAACTTCGTTTAAGGCTAAGTACACTCTCAAAGGAAAGGTCAAATTAAGTCCTAAGTGAACCGCCATCCGTTAGTCTCTTTGTTGTCACTTCATTACGTATCGGCGTATGCGAATATGCTTTAGTGCCTACTTAGAATTGAACGAACAGTCAACATTCGAAGGGACCTTCTACTAATGGGCGTATTTCCATTCAGAAGGATTATACTCGATGTACGTGTTGATATTTTTCTTCTGAAAGAAGGCTTTCAAAGCAGCTAGAGAAAGTTCGAGAGATTTTATTGCTTTTGGATTTGTTTTAAAAGGCATAATGATACTGCAAATCATTCGCTTTCTGGTCTTTTGTGGAGCGCTTACTGCGAGTCTACTGTGAGGTCTTTCCTTACTCTTCATACCTTACCACTTTTGCTGCCATTCCATATTTTGCTAGGCCCACTGATAAATAATTTATTGTGAATCGAGCTTATGTCTGATGGTCTGGCCTATGTGTGTGTGCCATCGAGTACGGTGAATCTTCATTCTTGGTGCGCAGTCGTGACGTTAGATGAACATTTTTAGTTCTGTACTTAGTCTACACATATACTGATTAGTCTCTATATTACTTATATTATAATAATAAGAATAAATACAAAAACATATCGATATAATTCGTCTCCGCTAAAGTTGTTCCTTTCCTTTCATTATAGTAAGATCTAAAATATTTATAAATTCTTCTATGCTTTTTAGGTATGAAGCTCTCTTTCGTAGTAATTTTCCAATACCTTGTAGCTGAAAGTATAAGGAAATTCCTCTGCCGTTCAAACCAACCAATTTGATGGACTTATGATATCATTAGTTTCAAGAGCTGTGATTACTTCGAAACCGGTTAGAGATCATTCAGTATGCCAATCTATAAAGCAAGTCCTCTTACGCGCACTCTTCAATGACGATATATGGATAAATAATAAGTAATACGAGTTTTAGAATCTTAAAAATCAACAATTGACCCATGTCTTCAATCACCTCATGTCAATTCGTCTGGCAGTCATGTTTCTTGTCCTCGGAGACAGTTCCCGCCCGCGATACTGAAAACTGAAATAATTGCATCACAACAAGTAGTAAAAACGATAAAGTCTAACAAAAAATTTATCTGCCTTTATATAGTCTAACAATAAATGTATCTGCCTTCGAGGCCGAGAAGTGAATTTGAACGCATTGGCAAGTGATTCGATGACATCAACTTACAACCATCGAATTTACACCGTTATGACGTTAAAATTATGTCAGACGAGTGCGCGCGACGGTAAAGCTTTTACTTTGATGTAATTTAACGTCATAGCGTTGCAGACTCGACAGCTTTAAATAAATTAACGTTATTGATGGCTGACCTGCTGCATGATTTTTTATTCGTGTTAAACAGAGTGTTATGTAAATTTATCACTAAGCTGTAGAAAATGTATCGTTTTGAAATTATAAAATAAAATAACCAACACAACCCGATATCATCTATGCATCCAAATACATGTAAGTAAATTAAAAAATCATCCTTTATTCGGTCCTCAAACGAAAAAAGAAAAGATAAGTATAGCATCTTAAAATGAACTTAACTAAGACACAAACATTTTCAAATCAAAAAAATAAACAACGGCCGAAAAACAGCTCAGCAAAATATTGCGGCCTGAACCACAGCGCTAATTTTCAGCTAGGCCTGTGAAAACTTAAAATTAATACCGATAACTGTGCCAAACAGAAATTTTGTGCCCACAAAATAAAAAGGCAGTGCTAAGGACCTAGCATCGTGCATTCTTACGTCAGTAACAGTATATAACCAGGTATAAAGTAAACATATAATAAATAGCAAGAAAAATAATTACACCTTTTTTTCCTTTTTATATTTAAATTATGTTTTCCCTTTCATAGTTATTGAGGATAAGTAATTTTTGCAGCAGGTGATCGGTAATGCCATCCATTTGCAATGACAAAATGCGCTTTTTTAAAGAGCGCTTGAAAGAATTAGTTCATGGAAGGTTACACAATGGGGGTGGGATATTATTCCATACTTTGGAGGCGGCATAATTAAAGCTGCTCCTAAATGCGGCGGTTCTATGAATAGGAGTGATAAGACAAATGTAACGGCTGTAATTGAACCATTTAAGTTTCTCGTATAAGTATGCAGGAGTCATTGCTTGTACAATGCCGAAAATAAAAGCAGCGAGGTGGGCAAAGCCTTATGAAAACATTTTTACCACCTGTGCCTTATTCAAAAACGGCGTCACGTGGCTTCGAGGTGTACATTTATAAAACTAATTAATTAAAATGAAAAACTACATCACTAACACTTATTTCTTTAAGCAATTATGCCACGGAATAGTTTCTAAGTCAATTTCATTTTCTCTTTTTTCTTTTTATATAGTGCAAAATTGAATAGGATATTGTTGGCAAAAGGTTTTTTTAAGTATTTGGGGTTCTTAATCCATTTTAAATATTAAAGATCTATTTAACGTATAGCAACGTTTGGATGTTTTTAAAATTCATTTCTAATTCTCCTATTTCTATTTCTTATATAGTATATTCAAAAATTAAAAAAGTTCCTAATATTCTAAAAACCTAGAAATGTGATTCTTTTTTTATTTTTCTAAAATGGCTTGACAACTTATGATCCAGTTTTTTTGTATTTGAAAGATATTTTTATCTCATGAAAAGTTTTTGATTCTATTTGTTTAAAATTGATACAGTTATTCACACCTTTTCCCCGGAAGGGTAAGTATAGACCACGGACCTTTAATTGGTGCAAACTTAGCACTTTTTACTTCATCGTCATTTATACCACTAACTACGTCCATAGCTAATTTTCTAGAGTGACCTTTGCTGACCTTATTATCACACCCACCATTCCCAAATTAGCATCAGTAACGAAGTGGTTTTTTGGTTCAAATTTCACACAGCAACATAATCAAATCTACCTTATATTAGCAATTTGAGCGCTTTATTTGTGCTTGTTTACATACACATTGCATAAATTAGACTTATTAGCGCAATGTTTAATTAGGAATGCTTCAAATAGCATCTTATTTTTATGTTCTCTTGCAATGCATTTGTTAAGTCCCTAAATTTATCTTGTAAATAATAGGAATGTAAATAATTAAGAAATAATTTATGAGACAGTTGTTGAAGAGGCATTTTAATAGATAATAATTAAAAGAACTGACTTGATTTTATATGAGATATCATAACCTTTTTTGGTGAAAGGGCTGCGTTACGAGACTTGCATTTATGTACATTTTTATGATTTTGGTGCGAATTTTCAACTTTGGGTCTTAGGGACCCATGGAGAGTAAAAATTGTTTGAACGTGACAATGAGGGTTGAAGTGAAAAGCCAGTGAAATAGTATCTAAAAAATGTATTTGCTGTGCTAACTTACTTTTGGCAATTAAGATGAAACGCTTAAAACTCTTAAAATATTGGTCAGAAAATCAGAAAATAATTTATGGTCCCTTCATAACCATCGCGGTTCCCTGCTGCTTCCATAAGAATAAATACGACACTAATAAAACTACGTATATACTGATAAAATGTACCCCTTTTTGATTCTGCTGTAGTCGGATAATAATTTAAAGGCATCTGATTGTGACTTGAGTGACTTAACAGGTTTTCGTGACCACAGACGATCGTCAGGTGTCCGCTATAGCAATTTTTATTTTTAACACGCTTTTATAAGCTCGGGTTGTATTTTAGCTATGTATGTATGTAACGGAATCTTTGAGCTTAATTTTCACCAATTTCAAGAAGTCTGATTAATTTGAAACTTTGCATAAGTATTAGGGAGCAATGACAATGCAATAATTTGATAACAGTTTCCCATTATCTTTATTAGGACCGCCAGGATTAATATAAGCTTGGGTGTATGTATCTATGTATGTCACGGAATCTTCGAGCTTAATTTTCACGCATTTCAAGAAGCCTGATTAATTTGAAACTTCGCGTACGTATCGAGGAGCAATTACAATACAATAATTTGATAAGTTTATCCCCTTATCCTGCTCAGGATCGCCAAGATCGAATAGTTTCGTCACGTATCGTCTGCGTGAAAGCAAGTGGCTTATTACTGTTACTAAATTCTATTACTGTTTTGTAATAGAATTTAGTAACAGTAATAAGCATTATTAATAATTCAACTATTGTTGTATTTTTAAAAATTACAAATTTTTACCAATCAACCGAACTAAAAAGTGAAAAATAATTCTTAATCTGAACTCAAAAAAGTAATGAACAATGAGGAAAAATAGTAGTATTATTTTGGAAAAAGTTGTGGGGCGCTTTGTGCCACTTTTTTAGTATATAGAGCAACCCACGCTTTTTCCACAATAATACAAGTATTTTTCGTCATTTTTCATTACTTTTTTGAGTTCATATTAAGGATTATTTTTTACTTCTTAGTTTAATGTGCTTTAAAAGCGTGTTTTTTAGTTTTTTTAAACTGTATTTTATTACTGAAAGCGCGACTTCGCTTTAACGTCGCCCCTATGACGTCCTACGGCGATCGAAGAGGGCGGGCGGGGAGGGGATAATTAAAAAGGCCGCCTCAGAGCAAATTAATTTCCTCCGGGGGCCCGCGCTGATTGCCAGTTAATACACGGCGCTTTGCCTCTGTCGCATGTTTTTAATAACACGATAAGCTTTCGCCACATCGCGACACCTCGAAACACTATGCGTCTTTCACTTATACCTAAAGTCAGTACGTGTCTGGGACATGGTTCAGTCGATCATTGGAAGGCAAATTTCTAAGTCGTTCTAACTCTTAACTCTTTCGATTTCTACTGATGGATTTGCTAGCGCTTTTGTTCGAATGAAATTGGAGACAGTAAGAAAATTGTCTTGAGATTGTCAAGATCGATCAAAGTTGTGCCTATCAATTGTTAAGTATAACATGATATCATTAAAAGTTGCATGACAATTGAACCTTAATTCATATATTTTTTATTTAGATAAAGTAATAGCCACTATTACAAAGAATTGTGCTAGATATGAAAAAAATATGTTTTTACACTTTTCTGTTTTCCGCATAGAATAGTTACAAGCATTTTAGTCGCCAAAAACAAGTAGGTATGTCGATTATTGCTAGTGAACTAGTGTAAACTAAACTGCATCACCAAACGAGCATATCTTCATGGCACTTATGCCTTTTAGAAGCTAAGTTTTTGGGCAATAATTGAAAAACAGTATATTCGATAATGTTCAAAATTATTTATTAAGCGTTATATTCGTTATTTTAACCATATCTCTGTTATTTAACTACCTTGTTATTTATTTTTATTATTTAACTACCAAACTAAGTAGCAGCTCATACAAGACACCTGCACTATAAATATCATAATTTTACATGTTGTAGTTTTTGGGTAAAATGCCTGTGACTTACGGACGGATGGACGGACATGACGAAACTATAAGAGTTCCACTTTTACCATTTTGGCTCGGAACTCTAAAAATGACAATGTAAGAATCATCATCATCACCATCATCATCGCTCAACCTTCAGCCAGTCGCAATGACTGAAAGGGACAAGTCCCGATACACCAAAGGGAGCGTAATTATAGGGGGGAGTGCAGGTTCTAGCTCGGATTAGGAGTGGAGTGTAGAGCCAGCCGGTATTCGTGTAGCCTTTAGCCAGAAACTGGATTCAGGATAGGTAATAGGTACTGTAATCTGTCCATAAATATAGTGGGAAAGGGCAGGTTTCTTCCGTTCGTCTTCCGTTCTCCGTTTTCTTTGCTTGGTGCAGAGCTTTTAGTGTTTGCTTCTGGAAGTTGGTATAGTTCATCCGCAATCTTTTAGCTTCTACATTGCTCTTTGCTAATGCAGCCTCTTCCCTTTTGGTTCCTACTAGAATATATAAAAAAATATTTTTAATGTAATTTGTGGTTTAAAATTATCACATTTGTTTTATATTTTTTGTCGTTGTCACTGTTATGGTGATATTGTTAATTTCATATTGCATTGAATATTTCTCTATTAAACAAAGAAATTCCAATAGGTACTTTTCTTTAACAAAACCTCATGCATAATACAAAAACAAAACAAATTAAATATCATATTACTTGCAGATTTCTCATTTCAGAATATTATTATTATTTTCACTAGCTATCGCGAATTTGTCCGCATCGATTATTGAAGTTAGTTGAAACGTGGCTTAAATTTGAAGTTATCAAGCTGTGAAAATCTTACTAAAATCCGTTCAGCGGTTTATGTGTTATGCTACAATAAACAGAAAGACTGCTCGATCTTTAAAACAATCATTGAGATTAATTGATACCCTCTACTAATTACACAACTACCGCCACTCGCGCGCCGGAGCGAGCGCGGACCGGACGCTCTCGACAATACAAAACATTCAACCTACGAGCACTCTTCATCTTGTAATCCGACATCACTTTAGAAGCGCCGTGGGTTTTATTCAACCGTTCTACGAGGAAAACCGTGTTTTCCCATCACACTCACACCGTGCGTGGTCATAACCAAGCCACTACAAGACCACGACGAGTCGTCCCTGTCTGGAGTGCGAAAACGACTTCGGAGCGTGCTCCAGGAGTGTCGGTGAAGAGAGTTGATGAGTGGATCTTTTCATCTTAAACGAGATTCAGAATTGAACATGCAGTCCGTTATTTTATTTCTTCGTATACGGTACGGAAATTATGTCCAACCGGAACATTGGCTGGATAATTATCCCACAAAGACAGATGGAATTTCTAGGAGTCACTGTATCGCGTTCAGACCTCTAGAGGGCAGATACGTCTATTGCCTGTAATATAATTCATGGATATTTTCATTTCCAAATCGCATGTTTCAGAAGACAAGCATTTGTACATAGCCAATCACACGAGTGAAACCGACGGGGGTCGATTTTGGAACAGGAGTCTTCAGCCGGCGATTCAGACACGAGCGCCGTCTAGCGACAGCCCGCGTAAACGCGAAACGTCGGCGTTTAAGTCTCTTGAAAGGCTTTCAGCGCATAAATCACAGGAGTGCGTTTTGAATGCTGACGCCGAGAATAGCTGCGATATATATTAGAGCTGTTTCATTGCCGCAGGATTTATTGCTCTACGTTCCGAGATTTACGCCGCGTCTAGCGAAATTTGCTATGGCACTCAACCGTTACAATATTAATTTCGGCTCGAATATACGTCTGCTCTCTATGTACCAACGCCGTTTTCAAATCTTGAAAACCTACTTAGTTATTTGAACATGAAATAAGTATTTATCCGGTTTACTAAGGACTTCAAGATGTTTTCAATCAATATAAGAATAATTTCTAAAACGTGTGTATAGTTTTACAATCGTATTATTAGGTAATGTTACCCAATATTAATTCTGATACATTTTCTCAACAGTTAAATAAAAACATTCCTACTGCGTCCTGCAGAGCAGTTACGTAGTCTACGTGTAGATGTCATTGTAATGGTAATGAAGGTCGTTATGACCCCTCCTCCATCACCCGCACTGGACCAGCACGGAGGGCTTTAAATGTAACGATATAAAAGATTGTGGGTAGCTGCAGTTAAGTATCAAGAATTTGATATAACAATGAAACTACGTTTTTCTGGATCAAATACGCTCAACACATATCGTGGCCTTTGCTAAGGTCAATATAGGGGTATTGTGAATTTCATACTTTCTTATTTGTTCGTCTATTTGTTTGTCTGTAAATCTTGCTACTTCTTCATAAATTCATATTCTTCCTGAATTCAACGTTATTCTTATACGGGGAAAATCACATTTCGTTTTCCAAAAGGATATGCATGTATTTTGTTGAAATCAAAAATAGTATAATCATATTTAAAACAGACGTTTCTTTGATTAACACCTAGAGAAGCCATTATTCCGTCCACTTCTTTTTTTATCTTCAAACGTATAAAAAGAACTGTAAATTTTTGGCTGCAGGATATCGCAGACAGGAATTCTGCGGAATCCGATGATGCCGAAATAATTGCGACTTGACTTGGTGTAATTTCTACGCTTGTCTCGGCAGAGATGTTCAACGTTTCTCCAGGACAGCGATAGAGATCGGAGTAGCGATCGCTTACAGAAAATAGCCGTTCGTAAGATATAATCTCACACGCATTACCAAGAGGGGTAGACTGAGACCATCCCCAGACCTTTGCTTGGTGCTATCCTTACAAACGTCCTTTGTTTTGAATATATCTTACAAGTAGATGTCCAGTAGTGGGAATTCGGCCGTAATTAAATAATTATTGAAGATCTTTTGTTTTGCCGCTTTCAGTGTCTTATATACATTTTTTGGATTTCGTTTTACTACGTTATCTACTAGCGTGTACATTGACATGTGTTGATTGCCTTAGTACCTTACAATACTTAAAGAAATATAAAACTTAAAAGTTAAAGATATGAACAGTTGACAAAACAACATAATCTATACATATATAATGAAAATAGGTTGTCTTTGTTCGCCAATCACGTAAAAACTACTAAACGTATAGACATGGGACTGGGACCATTCACTGTGGAATGATTTGTAGATGGTTCTAGGCTACTCAATTTTCGAATTCCGTAAATCCTTCGCCATTTTATTTAAAAATAAAAATTACCCAGCGAAGCGGGCGGGACAGCTAGTGACGTATAAATACATGCTCACAGCTAACGATGATTCTATTATGCGTAAAAATGGGTAATGATATACAATAGATAAAAACTGGCCTAGAGCATGTCGGACCATTCTCATTATAGGGATCTGAAGCCATTATAACAAAGAAATACACCACAGATGAAAAAAGTACGTTGTTACACTTCTTCCATGCTTCTCGCACAGAATAGTTATAAGCACTTTAGTCGCCTATAAGTAGTAAAACAATTAGGTATGTCGACTATTACTATTAAACTAGAGTAAATTAAAGTACATCAACAAAAGTGCGTATCTTCGTGGCACATATGTCCTTTTGTTGAGAAGCGCAGTTTTTCGGCAATTACTTAAAAACAGTATTTCCGATCATGTTCAAAATAATTTTCATTGAAATCATTTATTTTCGTAAAAGCGTTAACTTCTTTATTTTTTTTTTTCATATTTTTGGATATACAGCCCAGAAAATAAAGCAGAAATTTCCGAAAGTATTCCGTAATCAGAGAAATTTCTTAAAACCTTTACAATGTTTTTAAGATAACGGTCAAAATATATGCCGTTAATGTTTGATATAAAATTTTTATTTCAGCTTCTGTTACAGGTATGCAATGCCCCCCATAGAAATATTTATTTTCATTACTTAACCACCAAACTAAGTAGAGGCTTACATAAAACATCTACACTGTAAATTTCATCAACATACCTCTTGTAGTTTTTAAATTCAATGTCTATGACATGGGGACGAACGGATGGACGGATATGACGAAACCATAAGGGTCCGTTTTTGCCACTTTGACTCAGAATCCTAATAATTATTCCTAAATGATAAAAATTGTATTTAAAGATCTTCAAAGATTGCAGAGGTAAGTGTGGAAAATCAGTAGCTATTAAACAACAAGAAACGAAAAGCTATTGACTACCACAAGAGAAAAAGGTACTGAACCAGTTTATCTTTAACTATTTATATATAGATGATTTAATGAATTTTCCTAATCTATTTCAAAAAATTCATCGTTATTCTACTAGCTCTCAGCATACAAAAAGCAGTTTGAGACTACTACTATTGGATTACCGGTTGAGATGCATATTGGAAACTAACTTTTGCCCGCAACCCCAATCGCGTATACACAAAATGATGAATTTTTTTTTGTATAGGATTTGCGAAGAATCCGTTTTTAGGGTGCGTCGAGCGACCGAAAAGAGTTACTACGACAAATTTCAAGTCAATCGGACCTCTATTTTCGGAGATTTAGTGATAAGTCTGTCAGTCTATGGTATTATATATATATATAATACAAAAATTCGTACTCGCACATTATATATATAAGAGATTTCGTGTTGCAAAGCTTTATGAACTCAACTCAAACACACTCGACCAACTTTTTACTTGATTTGCATTTACATGAAGTATCCAGCTTTCAGATTGTGATTTAAGTGCGCTGTAAGCCGTTTCGGGCGGTCACGGAAAACGCTCATTAGTTTTCGGGGTTCCGCACGCCTTTAGTCTTAAACCATAAGATTTTTTCACCGGATTTTCGTTATTCAGGACCCCTACAATAAAATATATACGTTGGTTTATATTAAATGACAACTTTGCACACATAAAATGTTATTGTCACCGATATTTCATGTTTTAATAATAAAAAAACTGTAGTCTAAATGTGTTACAATATAAAAAATATAAAAACTTATAGATTGTATGTTCGGTTGTAACGTATTACGTAAACGCATAAATTTTTGTTTGCTATTACTTACTTTATTTTCAGTCGCCTCTGGCTTGTCTAGAAAGAAACGTCTTTTTATTATAAGCTTCTACTAAGAGATTTTTTTTTATTTATTTGTTAAAGTTTCTATAAATACTGATACAGAATTAAAAAAAAAACATGGGAACCTATTGATCACTAAATCTGTTACATTAAGTGAAAAAATTACAACTTCCAGTTAAATGTCTGATAATTCTAATCTAAATTTTGTGTTACCTGTTCTCTGGATTCCAAGGGCTGAAGAGTCATTTTCTGTCCATTCGAATGTACATGCCTATGAGGATATACTATAAATAATAATAATAAACAAATAACTCCAGACATACACACAACACTATCTGATCCTAAACTAAGCAAAGCGGCTTATACTATAAGTGTCAGACAATTGATAGACTACATATGTACTTTATTTTGGAAATACATAAATTTAATACAAGAGATACCCAAAATCAAGACAAACCTTTATTTTTAATCAAATAAATGTTCCTTTTGCTTGGAAATCAAACCCACGCCCCCAACGCAGCAGGAAGATTCATTACCGACTTCACCAACAACGTAGTTAAACTATACTATACTAAACTATAAAAGGATCACCACGTCACAATGTTAGTATTTGCGTTCCCATTTTTTTTATTAATTTTTAAAAGACAAACGATCATGTGAGCTACGAGAGAGTAAGTGATCATCGTCGCCCATGGACACCACAAGGCTAGGGGATTCACTTATACGTTGTCAGTGTTTTAGATATGAAGAGGCTTCTTTTTAATGCTCCATTATCGTTAATGATTGGAAATTTCCTCTATTGGTGCATAATTTCAGATTTTTATTATATACTTGATAAAAAAACTGCGTCATAAAGTGCACGGTGATGGAATAATATTCTGATCATGGATGATATCCAGTAAGTAATTTTGAGTAATAATAAGTTTTAGAAATGAAAATTGAATATGAGGGACTATCTCTTCACAAGTTAAATACAAAAATTGCAAGATTAATGTTGTGATTTTTTCTTAAATAGGATACAATTAAGTATTGAACTTCACCAATATATTTCTCTGTACTTAGGCGAAAAACTTAATATCAAGTGATGCTTTAAAAAAATAAATATTTGCTACAAACTACCGTATTAAAGTTCTATTTTTACATAGACGCATAGGTTTAGGTTAGCATTGTTTTTTTTTAATAAAAAAAATAGTTATATATATATATTATTTAATATTTTAACAAATATCTCACTATTCAATATAGAAACAGGGATTGTTTAAGTCTTCGATCATTAAATTCCCTCTCCCTCTCTTGACCCTCTCCAAATGACCCTCTCCATATATGACATTTGTAGCAACAACAATATTCGTTATTAAGAAATGCAACATGCAGTTGTGTTGGAACTACGACAATTTGGACCACGGGCGATTGTCCGATGACTTTTTTTAAATTGAGTCCAGTTACATCACAAGCTCCGTGCTCGAGGCGGAAATTAAGCCATCGGCCGCGGACGTTGTCATCAAGCCGGCGTGGGCGGCTTAACTTACAAGCCCTCAATCTAATATAAAAAAATGTGGAACGATATGTATCAGTAAAGAAGTGATTGAACATAATACAACGACCTACGGGACCCTCTTCCGGTGCGCGCTTATCGGTGTTTCTCAGACTGCGTAAACATGAATGAGTGTTTTATCCTGATTTGCCGATCAGTTTTTGATATATCAAAAGCGTTTTCTAACCGTTGTACCTTTATTTAGATATCCATCTATGTATAATTTTGATTACCACCATAACAGTGGTAAATGTTTGTGTGGATTATATTATATATCGTCTAATATTTTATGTTGGAATTTGGAGGTAGGAAAGTTTTCCTGCGTTATAATGGAATCCTTATTTAATAAGAAGTTAATTAAGAATATTTTTTTTAATAAAATGGTACCTTTTAGTAGTCATTATCAAATGCAAAATTCATGTGGAACAATTTCAAAATGTCTGTGCGTTACACACGTTACAGTGAATTGATTTTATCAAACTCACTAGTATAATATATAAGGAAATATTTGAAAATGGTGTATTATAAAGCATTAGGATATGTGGTGTACATATAAATATTTAAAATATTATGCAAAATTTGTTCAACTGGCAAAACTTCTAAAATGTCAGATGGAGAATTAAAAAAAAATCAGTAAAAGACATTTCATGAAATATAAATTTGTTTTTAAATTACAATCTGAAAGCTGGATACTTCATGTAAATGCAAATCAAGTAAAAAGTCGGTCGAGTGTGTTTGAGTTGAATTCATAAAGCTTTGCAACACGAAAGCTCTTAAGGTAAAGTAAGAGCCGTATATATAAAATACCACTGACTAACAGAATTATCACTAAATCTCTGAAAATATAGGTCCGATTGACTTGAAATTTAGCGTAGTATCTCTTTTCGGGACGTAGACGCTCGCTAAAAACGGATTTCACGCAAATCCTATACAAAAAAAAAATTCATCATTTTGTATATACGCGAACAGAGTCGCGGGCAAAAGAGAATGAATGTCTAGGCAGTGGATGGTTTAAAATACCTTGCACAACAACTGTATATCTGCATTAAAAACAAAAATAAAGTTTCAAATATATTTTAAGCAAGCTAACTACCTAAAATGGAATATTTAACAAGAGTGTCCAAAAATATCTATGCAAAATAATAGAAATGTTTTCAAAATAATGGTAAATATTACATTTCTTTAAGTGTCCGGAATCTACACTTAGCTTTGCGTTATTTATATTATTATTGCATTCGCTTCACTACTTGAAGGCAGAAACATCATAAATTATAGCGTATAATAATGAGAAGAAAATAGGCGGAAACGAAACACTGTTAGACTAAGTAAGGAACAAACACATTCGCGGGTACTCAATAGGAGCAAAAATGCGAGACATCCTTAATGACACTTTATCAAAGTGACACACAAAACCCTTAGAGATGATTAGGACACCCCGGGATAATCTATATATTCCTAGAACACTTTGATTGCACGCGAAGGTATGAGGACCAAAGTTGTCCTTCTAGTTCTTGGATCCTCAATTCAAAAAGCAGATCAAAACATACATGAAGACAATGGGCGTTAGCTGAAACCTAACGCAACATAGAGAAGTATGACGCAAATAGATCAGTACACCCGATCCTGAATTAACAAGGGACTGACGGTGATAACGCGTCATCCAAGTTGGTACATAATATTTGAATGGAGGTTGACAAGAAAAAAATATAGGAATGCAGGTATTCTATAAATTTTTATTTAACATAAAACTTTTTAATTGTCGAGCACCGAAATAAAAGCTAAATAAATAAATTAAAATCTAGATTTCAGGTTTTCACGAAAATTGATAAGGAGAGAATAATATTCGACTATAAAGCTTTGTGAAATTAATACATTGTTGGGTTTATGCAGAAATTCTTCCTCCATTGTCCCCTAAATATAATCCACTTTGGTGTCAAAATAACGAGTATGCAAATGGCGAGGAGCCGTCACTAAACTTTGTGCGCAGCCGGTAAACAAACAGTGTCACAACAATCGACGGTGACCACACATTTGTTAACTATTCAATAAACACACTTTTTTGAGAACTTTCGTTCAGTCATAGCAGTACTAAAATTTTTTAGACTTTTAACCTATAAAACTTTTAATTATAATAGAACAAGATATCGATTTTTACATGTGTGTTTTTGTTCCAGGATTTCATGGACATTCTACAAATGTTTATTTAAACTCTTGACACATAAATGTGTACATTATATTTGCAATCCATTGATGGGATAGTCAACAATAAATGTTAACAACCTACAAATTTCACTTATATTTTTATTTTGTTTTTTGACATGTCTTTACTAAAAAAGTGAGACTCTCTTTTCACTTAATCTTCAGTTCTGATTTCTTTCACTTGTATTTTTCATTAAATTTAAACTTTCTTGTCTTTAATGAATTCAGTTTTTAGCAGCACAGTAGTGCAACGGAACCAGTCCATAGCTTATTTCCCTTTTTCACCGTGAACACGGTCAAAACAAGTCAGATCACCTATAAACGGATAAAAAACTGACAACTTGAGTTCAAGAATAATAATTATCGTTATCCTGTCAGATTTTAATTATCCAACTACAAACGCATACACACATAAGATAATTTTATTCCAGATTGAAAAACCTTTAAGCCATATATTGACGTTTTCTGGACGAGGGAAATCGTCAATCGGCGAAACAAAAATTCATTTCCCTCCAACGTTCTCATTCTTCCCGTTGTCCCGTGAGCGTTGCTCTGGATGATTTTTAGCCACGACATTAATTTAACTCTTGCTATTAATTGTCTGTATTATTATATATATATATAATCTTGCACTAGACCACGTCATATATATAATGTTATTGCAGCCACGCGTGCGCGTGCGCGGGAGCAGCGCCGCCGACGCCTTTACGTTGTGCGTCATCCGTACCCCGCTATGTGGTCGGTTTTGTTTGTCAGCAAAATTACATATTACAAATATCGGAAGTATGGAATGTCTTTGAAAGATAGATGTAGTGATGTCAGACAGCGGTATGGTTTGAAGGAGGATATAATGCTTACAGTTAAAAAGGTATGTTGCGGCTTATGGTAATCTGGCAAGGCTAAATGAAATAAGACCGACAAAACCAATTTACACAGCAACTGTGTGTGATGTAAAGGTCGCAAACGTTGTTCTAGAAAACTCTATGCAGATCAAATGGTGACATATTAAAAAAGGGTCAAACTTTAAGCACCCGAAACCGACGAGCTCGCATGAAACAATTGATAGATGTCAGTGAAGCAAGAGAAATATGCAAAGATCGTACCATGTGGGAATCAATAGTCTTTGCCTACCCTTGCGGGAAGTAAGGCTTAAGTTTATATTATTATTGTTATTAAATTGTGGTATGAAATGACGTAAATACCTTCTACGATAGCTTATTACGGGTTGAAGATTGTTAATGACCTCTATCTGCAATGCTGTGACACTTTAACTTGCTAAGCAAGGCATAGAGCTCATTATTTAAATCGACTTAAGTTTGAGTAAAACAGCGATTAAGTTTTCTTTTACTTTTTTTTTAGTACTAAAAATGAAACTCAACTGTTCCCAATTACACTGGAGTATTATGCAGATTCGGATTAACGTAGCCGCCGCCCACAGCCCGCACTAATGTATCTAAACTATGTTGCCAATTTTATTTGGCGAGCACTTTATCTATTGCTTGTTGTTCTAGTCAATTTAGAATTCCGTCAACAAAGAGTGCCAATTGAAATCCATTAAGCCTTATCTCTGTATCCGTCCATCAATCCTAATTTTAAAGAGCTTTACGATTTGAACCGTATTACCCGGAAATTTTAAAAATTAATAAACAAAAATTTAGGTGGATAGAAGTAGACATTAACAAAGAACATTTTGTTGTTGTGTAAATTTGATGAAGATTCTTTAAAAAAATTTGTATAATATGTAAGACAAAGATGTAATGGTTTATTTTTGATACTACGGTTAATATTTTCTAATCCATTTGGATAATCGTCATCCATTGGAGCCACGTTTATGGCTATCTAGATCAATTGGGCCGATACAGAAGATTGTGAATTTGAAAAAGATTTTCTATTTCTCAGGGGTTAGATTATCTTAGAGAATCGACCCTTTTACGAAAATATTACATTGATTGTGGTAAGCTGTCGTGTTTTGATTTTCAAGTAGTATAATTATATACTAGTTCGTCATTTTCTCAAAACAAACAAACTCGACGAAACGACTGGGTTAAGATTCAATTTTAAGTCTTTGTATGATCTGATTCTCGGTTTGACGTGCATGTTTATAAAAATGTACGAAATGCACATTTTTATAAACATGCACATTAGTTATAAGCTTTTATAGTGTTTGTACGTGTGGGTTAAATTTTTAAAGCTAAGTTAAAACTATTTTCTGATATTCGATTAAATTCAAATTTGGTATACTTGCGTATCTTCGGCGAAAATTCAATAATATAATACCATGGAGCTAGCATAATGATGGAGTCGGAAGATGATCATAGGAACTTCCAAAGTAAATACAATAAACTTATCGAGTTAGGGCTCATTTGTTTTATCTTAGCAAACACTGTGACAATACATGATATCCAGGGTCTGAAAATGGAGACAGTAGGTGGTAATAGAAACTTCTGAAGTAAGCAAAATAGACCTGTCGTGTTTGGGCTCGTTTGATTTGTCTTAATGTCTTTGTGCTTATACATGATACTCAGGCATTTAGATGGAGCCGGAAGATGGCCAAAGGAACTTTGTAATAATACTAGGCATCTTTATAGAGTTTGGGGTCATTTTTTTTCTAAATACTATTGCCCTATATGATATCTAGATTATGAAGATGAAGACGAAAGGTAAATTCAAGAACTTTAAAACTGCTATATAGATCGCTTTCGGCTTGTTTAACTTGGCTTGGCAAATACTCTGAACTTTCTATGGTCTGAAGATGGAGCTGGGAGGTAGTAAAATTATCTTTGTTATAGGACTTTGCATTCTTATAAAGTTTGGGCTCCTTTTTAATAGCAGAACGGTGAGACGGGCGCCGTTAATATGTCTACGAGAATAAAAACTCCAAAATCAAACCCGGATTGTAATTTATGACAAGCGCTAGTAAGGTTCAAGCTGGAATAAACGACAATGTAATGCGACCTAGTAATGGTGCAGCCGTGCTGATGTAATGAATTGCAAATTAGGTGTCAAAAAGTATATTGTTGCGAACGAACCACTTTAGGGCACTAGGGCGCACTCGGTTGTAATGAAGCCCTTGCCCTTTTATTGGTATAGCTAAAGAGATTGACTGTTTAGTTATCCGATACTCGGGGGAACAACATGGTAAAAAAAACATCTACAGAAAGAAAAAGAAGACTAGAAAAAGTCAAAAACAATCATAAAGCGAAACTTTCTAAAGAAACCGACAAATCTAAACTTATGAGATTGTAAAACAATAATGACGCGTTACTAATGCACAGATTAAAACAAAACTAAGAAGTTAAAAATAAAATTGCGATATTATTAAAAAAACGTTTTTTAAAAACAAAATTTTAATAAAAAAATTCAATTGACTAAAACAAAAATAATAATTTTGTGCGACGGTTGTACTGATAAATATTATTAATGTAGATTATACAATGATACAAGCTTTTTAAATTAAGTGTTGTAATAGAATATTAGAAACATATTTGATTATCCTGATCATTGAAAATTAATCCTAATACCTAGATAGTTTTATGCAAAATTTCGATCGGTCTATTTTATTATATTCATCTATATAAATAAAATTCATCAGCAGAAGCCTTGTATTCCATTATTATATTTGTTGTAGTATAACTGAATTTTTGAACATAATATTTCTTTTAATTTTGTTTTTTATCTATTCATTATATTAAGATAAGGCTTGATCTCGAGTTAACTATGAAGTATTTTATTTCGACCTTTGGCTTGATCTTATAAATAAATTTCCAAAATCCATAAAACACAATGCATAAGGAAATATATTACAAAAGACATTGATCAAACAAATCTCGCCTTAAGAAGAACATTAGTATCGAAATCAAAATCGATGGTAATTGAATCTGGGTCGGTTTCGTGTTCAGAATGAAAGTAGGAATTGAGCTCTTAATTGCACTTGGAATAGGGACTCGTAATGGAGTTAAGAATGGTATTGAATTCAAGATCGACTTTTGATTTAAAATGAAACCGAAATTTCAGTTGGTATCGAATAAAATGTAACAGTTCATTCGTGTCCATTCGAGTGAAGTTGTATACGAGTGCTAACACATTACTAAAAATGTATAATGCAACGATTTTGCTATCTAGTCAACAATTTTGTACACTGTTCATGAAAAATTAGCACAAAATTATTTTAACTTTTTTTGCGTAATTAATATATAAATGTCTATAAACGAAGTGAAATAAAAATTATCTATTAAATCCACGAGGCATCGTTCTACCACCTAGATATGTCAACATACAAGAGAACGTACAGACAGACCTTATGTATTTTATTTTGGTCAGAGTAGAATTTTCTATCATATAGTATTATTAAGGTTCCGGAACTATATTATTGAAAAAGAACCGAAATTCCGTACAGGGTTCCAACGAGAGCCGGATGTATTTTCTGGTAGTGTTTCGTAATGTATCGGCTTCACAAAAGAAATCCTGTTGGGGTTTTGCTTCAAAGACATCTATCCGAAGCCAAAGATTACGCTGGAGTAACACGCTATCCTTAAAGGGTGGTTACGCTATCCGAAGCGTGAAAGTCAGCGTTAAAACAGATCTTATACAGTTTTCAGCATTACTTAAATAATTGATAGGTCGATATGGGCAGATATTTATTTGGAGAAGTTTGGAGATTGGAGGGCTGGAAGTAAGAAATGAAGAGAAAAAACAGTACGATTAAAAGAGCAAAGATAAAGTAAGGAGAACATAGTGAGATATAAGTACTCTATGAATTTTGGAACTATAAAGGTGAAGAGTACCGAAAAAGAGATGCAAGGGAGGATAAGCTCTGGAGATATAGGGAATTAAGATTAAGTGTGGAAGAAAATTTCCGTAGCTATAATCAAATAATGTACGTCCACCTAATTTTTTGGTAAAACTGAGTCATGTGAAATAATAGTGGGTAGTATCTAAAAATGAACATACAAGTTTATTAAAAGAATGGTTCATAAATATGTAAACGTTAAAATTTCAATGAATTTCTTAATTATTTGACCTTCATAAATGCCTTTATCTCAACTGAAATAAAAATTAGCTATCCGACAATGTTACTTAGAAATATGAAACGACTGAGATACAAGACTGTGAGACAAGCGCTTAATGCAATATGTGACAGAAGCGATCATTTAAACTGGACTGAATTCAGTGAATTAGTACTAATTCCAATAACTGTGACCCCAATAAACTTTCCATTTATGTTTAAAAAACTGCACTATTCTGTTAAAATATATTATATCGATTCGAAAATTAGAGTTTTTAGTTTCAGAGATGAAAGAACTACTTTGTTAATTTCAGGTATAAGTTTTAGCTCTACCTTATATTTTTGCTGTACAACAAACCACCGTTTAAGGATAGCGTGTTACTCTAGCGTGATCTTTGGCTTCGGATAGATGTTTTTTGAAGCAAAACCCCAACAGGATTTCTTTTGTGAAGCCGATACATTACGAAACACTACCAGAAAATACATCCGGCTCTCGTTGGAACCCTATACGGAATTGCGATGATACTGACGACCGACTGTCCTGTCGGGGGGGTGCGCTTTTTATTATATAGTTACTTTATATATACCCCGCACCGCCCTCCGGATTCGGCCTACCGATGTACGAGCGCATGGCAAAATCACACCTTGGCAACAAACAAAATCAGCACGTGTTTTGAAGTATTACCCTGTTTATGAAGGGTTAACAATTCATTGATAATATAATTCTAGGTCTTCAATCGAACATAACCTACAAACTTTTACAAGTAATTTTAACTCGTATAAATTTCAGCGGATCATACATAGCCAAGTTCAGCCGATATTTTTGTTAAATGTAATATTAAAATGAAACAAATCGATCAGGTGTCTCACTTTGGTTACTTAATAACTACATTGTCCAATATCTAATATAAATCATAAAACCAATAATAATTAATTGAATATCATAACGATAAAGTGATATCGTCAATGATGAAGCGATAGACATCAAATAATTACACAATACTGAACTAAATAATAAGTCTAAATAGAACAAACTAAAGTCACTCAAAGTACCCACAAAATAATGCACCATATTACTATTCAATCCAATACATAACCTATCTATGACTTATTACGGACGACCAGCTAAGATTCTATATAATATCACGAATGCCCTAGGTTATATTCAGCAGACACTAGATATATCATAATCATCTAAGATGACAACCCGTGCATATGCCAACGAGTATATACCACAACATATGCTAAATCTCAAATCATATTACCACTAATGGTACAACTATTTTATAATCCCTCCTAATCTCACATAAAATATCATAATTTACATATAACTATTACATTTCGTATCCTCGACCATCAAAACCGGGCTTCTGAACTAGTCTTTATATGGTATCTTGTGACTTTTCCCAAAAGCAATTTCGGCCATCGTAAAGCAACTTTTAAAACAATATCTTTATATTTCTTCTTTTCAACTTACCTCGATTCGTCTGCAAAGTTTTATTTTAGAAATTTTCTAATGACATATTTGATACAGAGTAATCGATCAAAAGATTGGTATTAATGTAGTAGGACCCATTTGAAGATTCATGCACGGTAATAAATACATAATAACTATAAGCTAATGAGTACTCCTCGAAGTATGTTAACACAAAAGCCATTCCGTGGGTCGCGGCTGAAGCGATATCGGAGTTTTGAATAAATTATATATTTTATAAGTTTGGTTCCGTACAGGAAATAATATCCGACCGAGGGATTGTCTTTAAGCTCGAGAATTGTGAGAGACACGGTCAGAGCAATTGAAGGTAATATCGCGATTTGCCAGTGCGTTACACCCGCAAACAGATGGTTTGATAAAAAGGTTTCATCGAACGATTTGACGGATATTATCGATGTACTAGCTTCTGCACGTGGCTTCGTCCGCGTGGACTTTGAATACATTCCTTTATATTATGTATCGACCGTCTACGATCTCAATCCCAATCCTGATTTCGATACCGATTTGTCTCACTTCTGACTTTGATCGCCGTCTCGCTTTTAATTCAGAACCGGTCTCGGACTAAGTATATTAGGGCTAAGAAGCCTCGCTCTAATTTCTGACCTCGGCACAGTTCCTTATTCCGATTCCGAACATGCTCTTGGTTTTAATTTTAATTCCACACTCGATTCCAACAATGGTTCCGTTCTCGATTCCGTCCTCATCCGGTCTCGACTTTCTGTTCTTCGTCTTGTTTGCAATATCGATTCCGCTACCGTTCACGGTTCTGATTTGAACGGAGCTACTACCAAAATAAAATTTAGGTTATAGTACTCAGAGTTGATGTAGGTTTCTATAAGGGGAAGAAGTTTTAAAATCTGTAATAGCACAAATGTGCAGGTGACGCCATATTGAAATGTTTATAGTCTATTTTATAACCAGTCAATCTTCTCCTGTCTAATATAACTATTTATCGTGGGATCCTCCTAAGTAACGGGTAAGATACGATGTTTTGCTCAGAGAAGCAATTTGTCAAATCTGGTATACCTACCGATTATCATTGGCAGCACGTGTTTATGGTGGTTCTAGGGTTCTTTTTTTTTCACCTCCGCAAGAGTGGATGTCCGATATCTAGATACGCAGACGGCGGTTTGGAAGTGCACAGTGTTCCATTGCTGAAGCAGCCTCATCCGGCAACATTTCTTCTAACATATTTGCCTGCACTGCCTACTGCCGACGTTTCATCACAGATGAGAAACCAAGAACAAATATACGTGGGAAGTGATCTCAGTTCAATATTCGAGATCAGGTACCTACCTTAATCTCTTTGTACAACATTTGATTGTGAACATTATTAAGTTTGATTATTATCTTTTTTCAGCACTTGCTATCGGTTGGCGCCCATTAATAACACTGTAATCATGTACAATGTTTATCATATGTCTCAATTGATAAAACAGGTAATTTAGACCTAAGTTTAACCCTATTATATGTCAGAGGTCAAATAAAAAACAACCATACGTCCTGAACCTCATGTCTAATCGAATATTTTATGAGACATGAGGTTAAATTAAATATTCTGTATTGTATCTTTATCCTTTTATCTACTTATATTAACAAACTCACTAATAAAAAATACAGCTATACATAAGTTATAAAAAACACATACACACAAGCCAAAAAACAGGTATACGTTTACGCAATCACATGTTCTTACTGTCGGTACACAAATTTTCATCAAGATCAGTGAAACCTTTTTTTTTAGTTATAGAAAAACGTACATACAGACAAACAGAAAAACCGGAAAACAATAGCCTACCATTTAGGAAATAAAAAGTTTTTACTGTATACCAATTTTAATCATAATCGGTCAAACCGTTCTTACGTTATAAAAACACAAACAGACAGACACATAGTAAAACAACAGACAGTGGCCTATCATGTGCGCAACTACATTTTATTATTATATACCAATTTTCATTTCGATCGTCCGAGACGTTCTTGAGTTATAGGAAAACATACAGACAGAGAGACATACATACAGACAAAAATTAAAAAAAAATAGTAGAACGTGAATCACTGCATCATAAAATGATTATCTATCACAAAATTATATGAAAAAAAAATAAATGTACAGACAGAGCCAATAGATGTATATAGTGGTATAGATATTGGCGTTAACCACAGAGACTGATGTATGTTTTTTACCTTTAGTAACATTTTCATATAACGTTTCTATACAAAGCACAGCGGGTATGACTCCATATTATTTATTAATGTACGGCCAAGAGCCGAACTTCGGTTTAGATAATGTTCAATCAGGAAATACAAACGGATCTTACAATGACATGGCTCAGAGACAAGAATTTGTAAATAGCATTATTAATAAGGTTCTTAGGAGAATTAGAAACAAGCAAATAAAACAAAATATTAAGTACGATATGGATAAGAAATGTTCAAAGTTTCGCAAAGTAGACTTGATGATGGCATATGTACCTAGAAAAGTTGTATTTAAATTTTTTTGAATTAATGTGATGTCATAAAGGGCCATAGAGAATCGTGTGAAAATTATCGAGCGTCACATATAAAATCTAATAATTCAATAAGCTCATACAGCATATAGTCCTCGATCTCCATTGAAAAGGTTTCACTTAAGATAATAGAGAAATATCATAAGTACGAATTGTAAATAGTAGTCTAAAGCTCATAATAAAATACAAGGAAGGATACAAAGTAGGTATCCATAGGAACAGTAGTATTTATGTTATAATGAATATAAACGACGGTTATTGTATTGTAAATATGTTATTGAGACTAAGAATTGATATTAAGATTAGCCTATAGTGATATGTTAAGATAGGTAAGAATCTTAATATTTATTGCTCCTACAATCGTACATAGTAAAAATTGTATATTGTAAATGTTACCACTAATCTAGTCAATTAATATTTGTTTTGTTTTTATGTTGCATGTAGCTGGTGAACCTCCCGGACGGCTAACGCCGCGCTTAGCATCTGAAATCACGGCAGAAAAATTGGAGACGATACAAAACTTACCGTGACCTATTTGACAGCGACAGTTCTTTTGTGTGTCACGAAATGAATCAAGAACGACAGCCAATGGCAAAAGCAGAATCTGTACCTCACAAAACTAAAATAATTTGCGATGCTGTGGAGACACAATGGCAAAGTTACGCCGAACGGTGCTGGCCAAACCACTGCGCACCATTGGCGGCTTACATCTTCTGGCAACCTCTCAAGCCTTCGAGCAGTCCACCAACACAAATGCAGGTTTTTTTTTACTTGAATTTGAAAATTTTAATTCGTAATCGCTTGTGTATAGTCTTTTCTAGCGGTCGTCTGTCTTTTTATATAATTTTGACAAAGAGCAGATCCTGACAACTTGGCTACGCGTACTTAGATGTAAATATTGACTTATAATCACAATAAATGAAATTGATAATTAAAAATCATGTTAATGGATATGATGTGATCGTAGCATATCACTCGCATTATATGTTCCAGTTATAGGTAGGCCATACGATCTTGTAAGATATCAACTACTACGGAGACCAAGAATAAAGAAAATACTTAATTTCATTAGATTTTTTAAAGGCGGCCATTGATGTAATAAATAGGTGGCAAACGAGGCGTCTGGTCTCCGTGTTGGGCTGCGCGAACCTAAATTATTTTAGCGAAAATTAAATAGTGAAAAATTATTCGATTCCCGAAAAAAAAGGTAGATTCAGACGAAGTGCGTCTAGAAAAAGAAACGAGTAATAAAAAGAATGGGAATTTGGTGTAATTAGTGTCATAGCGAAGTCATATACAATGATTGAACATACCTGAGAATTAAACGAATAAACATAGTTTATAACGCTACCGCGCGTTTGATTGAAGATCTTAAGATCCTAAAAGATGATATATCTTGAGCGAACCCCTGCTCTACGGTGTATAGATGGAATGTATATCTCTATATGTACAGGATATACATATATAAAATTCTGTGCAAATGTTATTTTCCAAATCTGCTCGTCTACTGCGAAGATAATATCATCATGAGATTTCAAAATTTTTGAAAATTTTCACTATATTACCGAATAAAATAGTAATATTTTTATAAAAATCTATTAAACTAAAGGTTATTTATATAATTGTAACTATTTCTGCTGAAAATATTGTTAATTCGTGAATATGTTAAATTTGTGCATAATAAAGTAATATTAAATTATACTACACTAACTCCTATACAATCGACAGTGGGGTGGGCATATATTTCAATTATCTGACATACAATAGATTATACTTCACACAATGATATTAAATCGTTGGCCTTGCACAAACTTCGAAACTACAGGGTTGATGTACTTAAATTACGTTCACAGTGTGATATTCTATGAAATTTCGTTATGACGTAGCTCGGCCAACATAAAAGGTTCGGTACATCCAAAGGAAAAATGAACCTTTGTACGATCACTTCGTTGTTCGTCTGTCTGTCGTTTAAGACCCTATTTCTCAGGGAGTCGTAGAGATATCACGTTGAAATTAAGACCCAATAAGTTGGATCCAGAATCCATTGGAGCTGCAAAGAATAAAGGCTCTAATCCCACGTAATCACAAAGTACGGTCAAAATACGCCATCTATATCTTATATTTTGAAACTCGCAAATAAATAAAAAATTACTTTCTATTTACTTTGAACCATAAAATTTGGTAATAGAACAGGTCTAACTCTACAAGTAAGTATTGGAAAAATATTTACTTTGTGATGACAAACCTATACGCAATAGGTGTACGGACCGTTATATATATATATCAATAGATGGGAGAACATTTTACAACTTCTCGCTAACATAACTTATATTTACAAAAATAAGAATATTTTTAAATAGATTAGATAAAAGCTGTAAAAAAAAAGCTTAAAAGTTTAAGTTTCTAAAGTCGTGGGACCAATTATCTTGCTAGTATCGGTATCAAAAACAAACATCCAAAAATCATCGAGATTTTTGATGGATGAAATATCTACATGCATAACTAAGTTTGTACGGAACCTTTATGGCGCGTGTCCTATTCGCGTTCGTACTTTTTTTGTATTATAGCATAGAGCTCATGTAATATATAATTTGGGTTCACATTCTTCTCTTAAAGCTTCTTCCACTCGTCTCCTTTTAAACTGACATTAAAAAAAATTACTTTTAAAATAAAATTTGCGATTCATGTCCTTTTTGTAACTGTTGTTTGGACTGAAATCCGTTAAAAGAAAGACATGGAAAGCTAAATAAATTTTAAAAGTGACTTTTAGTAAATTTAAAAGAAGATTTTGGAAGATGGTTTTAGAGTGAATTTCGAGGAAGTTGCCGTGCTAATTGTAGCATCGCAGTGTATATATATATATAATGCTTGCTACATCAATTGTATCGAAAAATAGTGACGTTCATTACATTAATTCTTGGTCCAGTTCAATCGTGGTGCCAAAATAATTACAAAATTTTGGCTAAATTCTCAAATTTTTCTAAAATTAAGTCCGAGAAATTTTGAAACAATAAACTGTAACTTTGATACAATACAGATTATATTTTTGTCCATAGCATGTTTACATTTGGACAAACCAATATACTAAGATTTATAGTTTATATAATGCGTAAGAATAGCATTAATATCGAATAAACGAAGACACATTTGTTAAAAAATAATATTATATCCGATAAAAGTTCACAATTTGCGAAAATTTCCAATGATAATAACTGTATTATTGTGAATTCTGCGCCAAAACCTTTGGCTAATTATATTAATGTGAGTTAATGATTTTTACTATTTTGTCAATATTAGTATTTGTAAAATAATAATAATTCAGTATCGAAAATTAATAGGGAAGCGCTAGCAGCTACCAATTGTAAAAAACGTGAAGATGTGGAAAATCGGTGGACAGATTTGATATCTCTATTAATGAAAGTTAAATAAATAAACAGAGATTGTTTTCTAGTCTGTGTTGTTGTTTTGGTCATAGGTCACATCTGTCTTTGTCAAGCTCGTACGAACGGTAAAGCACTAAGCTGCAATGCTAGGTCAAAGAATGCGGAAGCTGTTGTAATTGCGGACATCTCTTTCACACCTGTATAGATACTAGGCTGTCACCTCATTCTTTCTTTCTCTTTCTATTTGTATATATGTCGAAGAAATATGTACTCTGTGTTGACGTGACAACGTTCAATTTTGACAAATGTGTAATGATATTCGATTGCACACGATACATACATGTGTTTCTAAACACAATAAATTTATTTCTGTCTACACTCACACGGACGTAAATATTAACGGTTTTTCATGGATTTTAAAATAAAATTTACATTTTTTGAACATTTTTTAAACGTTATTTGTGCATTTACTTCTACTATAGAATGAAAAGTAACGACGAAATAAATTTCTATGAACTAAACATTTTTGGTTTACCCTTAAATACCCAAAAAAAAAACACTATCACAAATAAATTATAAGTTGTCATTTCTGTCGTCAGTGCTCAAGACCGCCCAACCCTTTTTTTGCTGTATTCCCAATTTATACCTATATACATTGTATATTTATAAAACCCTAAAACGCTATACTTGATGAACCAATAAAAGGTGTGTGCAAGAATAAGCCTTGCTCGTCTACCTTAAAATAAATCAAGCTATAATATATTTCGGCTTATTTTCGGCGGGTGGCCGATATGAATTCGCTGCAGCTTCATAACTCCACACTTAAAAAAAAGTCAGAGGGGGATCCGCCCGCTTTAGACGTAAGTTATTTCCTTGGATTTGCGGGTCATAGACCGGGAGATAGCGACCTTTTTTAAAGCTCAATTTTGCAAACGGAACTGTAAGAAAATTTTTTAACTCAATTCTTTTTAAATCTTGAATGCGGTGATTGGAGTTAGATCATTGTTTTTTCATAGTGAGGTATTTTTATATTCGAAAATTATGCTAAAGAACTCTCAATGTGTTAAAAGACATATAGAATCGCTCAAAAAAAGGAGCGACATCCATAAGATATAAGAACGATATTGCTGCTCATGAAATCCGTCCAAGCAAAGTTAACTAACCATTTGAGGGGCAATGTGTGCGCTCTTATAATAGCATCCCGGCTGAAATTCAAAATTTGAACGCTTTATTAAAAGAAAGTTATATGGCAAGGGCTATTATACTGTGTCTGAATATGTTAATGAAAAAACCCATGAGATTGAACCGCTCGGCTATCAGGTTGCTTCATGTTATCTCTAAGTGTTGTACTAAATTATTAATTACTCACTATTTTGTATCGATGAGTAAAAAAGAGCAAACCTAGAGTTTTTTGCCCATTCTTCTCAAGGTGAATCAACATTTGGAATGGGCGGTAACCTTAATGGGGAAAACAACAGTTTATGACGTATTTCAGATTTAATTTTTATTATCTATGAAATAAAGCTATTTTTGATTTGCTTTGATATGATTTGATTTGACTTAACAATTTTTAATTTCCCGTTACAAATAATTTAGTATTTTCATAAATTGAGATGATACTGTCTTCAGTAAGATCTCCGAAGATCGCGATTTCATTAGATTCCGGCGTTTTAGGATCCTTGAATCTATTCGTAATCAGTTCTTAAATATGTCCGTCTTTCCCTGTGTGTATGTGTGTGTGTGTGTGTGTGTTTTTTTTGTGGGTGTGTGTTTGCGCCTATGCGTATATGTAAAATTCTCCTAACTTTTAAACCGATAAATCGATTGAAACGCAGTTTCTTACACTATCAGTAAATAAGTTTGCGTAGTTCACTTAATTTAAGCTTTTTGCGAATGTAAACCAATTAGACTTGGTATATTTTCAGTAACATCGAAAATAATTTTTCTAAAAAAGTTTCTAGTTAATAACTTTTAAACTACTATACTAATTGATACGAAAATCTAATGAGCTTTATTCCCGAAAGAATTATGTCGATTTGCAAAAAGTGTTTTTTGAAAATAATTTGTAAAACTTTTAATGATTCGATATAAATATTCAGTCATATTTGCCTAATTAAAACGTGGAATGTTACAAAGTTGATCAAAATCAAAAGACACATTTGAAAGATATCGCAATTGAAGAATTAAAAAATAGCGTTTTTTTAAATAATTAGTTTTTTGGTACTATAATTGCTCTTTTGAACGCAAAGGGCTCAATAATTGACTGCTAGATATATTTTGAACGCATTGAGTTCAGAAGTACCAAGAAGTTTCAAGGATACAGTTGAAAAGAAAACGTCATATGTCGTTTCAACTATATTTTTGAACTTGAGAAGCTCAAAAACACATGGACACATATATAGCGAGAAAATATAAACACGGCCTTTGGATCGAACATTTTTCAGATTTTCTTCATGTAGCAACATCGTTTCAGATCGTTATCGACGTCTGAACGGGACGCGGAACCGACTTCCGACTTAAATTCTGAACTCACACGGACGAATCCTTTTAGCGGCGGACGACGCGTGTACTGATGGTCCTCATAAATATCATGTTTCATATTCGTTTACGACGACCACGACGACCGTAACGATAACACTGAAGCGAAAACGGTGTCGGCCCCTGGCTTGGACCCTTTTTCAAAAAGCTCAAGCAAATAAGCACAAAGCTCTGCCTTTGGATCATTTCTTACTTCGGCTCGAAATACGACAGCGATTACTAATTTCCTTTATGGGCGCTCAAAATTGTAGGCGTGTGTGTTTTGAATCGACAAGAAAACTTTTAACCATATAATTTGGGTGCGTTCGCCAAAGGATATTAGAACGTATTTAATAGGTACTGCTGGAGAAAACTTACAAGATGTATATAGAAATCTCGACAAAATATATTGAATCTAGTTACAATATTTGGATAATTAAGTGTATTTAACTATCATTTCCACAATTTTAAATTTCTATTTGTTCGTAACATATTCTCTTCAATTATTGGATTATACGGTTATGTATTACACACTTCGGTTTGTGTGTACAGAAAATTCAGATCTATATTCAGTTTGGACCATACATACCTCCTTCACTATAACTGGCATTGTGTCTTATTGCATGAATCTGAAAGAAATGTATGATCCTATGTTAGATAATTTATAATGAAATATTTTATATATGTGATGCATGTGTTGCCCGAACAATATTTAACTTTGGGTTTTTTCAAGAAATATCACTAGAAGGCTTAAAAAGTTCAAAAATTTCAAAATACTGCTTCAAGAATCCTTCCGTTTTTATTTGCTACACAAAAAAATAAAAAAAATAGAAAACTAATAAAGACCAATAGCTTGTATAGAAATTAACAACGATGGTAATATTTATAGATTATATTTGTTCCAAATTGGGTACTGCAATTTAATTTCGAAACTACACAATAAGGCCAAAATAAATATTTATTTTAGAGCTTTTTCAAAGTACAGAATATTAGAAATATCTGGACTTAAATAAAAGCACATTTTTTTTTAATAATTCGGATATTTGCAATAAAATACACATAGAACAATAACAAGTTTTCATTATTATTCTAAATTGTTATTACAAAGTTGCAGTATTATTTTTGTTAGTAAATAAAATATAAAATCAAATTTCTGGCAGGTTCACCACGAGTCACCATATACATTGTCATAAATTAATGTACTTAATTAATAAATGCTCAAACAGGGACTAAAATGGCCCTACGCGAAGGGCAACTTTAATCTGTATCACTTGCTTCAGTTAACTCGCGTAAGCATATCACTTGATAAGGGTCAAAAGATTTTTATAAGCGGACACGAAAAAAAAATTATTTTTTACTTTATCTCTACATCACTCTTGAAGAAACTTTCTCATAAAAGCCTGTAGTTGAACGCTATCAGCTCCGTTGACTTTGCGAAATGTTTAACCATCTATTTGTAAAGTATGAAGATATAACGTCGTACTTTTCAAAACGCATCAAGAGCAGAATAAAAAACAAGCAAATACAATGCACAATGTTTAGAAGAATTTTGCAAGATTTCATGCAAGTGACACGGGATACAAGAAGTGTATGGTTGATATTTATTGGGGCCTCTGATATATCACAGATTTATACGTGATTAAAATAATTTAATGAATTTGCAATAATGTTATAATAGGCGCTATCTGACAAGTTTCGAGACAAAAAGTATATAAGAATTATTAAATCATTACAACCACGAGTCAAATAGAACAGCAAATTGCACAAAATATTTTTTTGAACAAAATTTCTTATTCTATTTATCCTTAGATTTTTTTTTCTTTTTCTATTTCATTATTTAAACTCAATGTTTTCATTTTCAACAAATGACAGTGCGCAGGCGCGCATAAGGACACAAATCTCTTTCTATCGCATTCTATTTCATCATATATTTATCTCATTCTATTACAGGCTAAATCGTACGTATGTGTATGTATTTTTCTTTTTACTGTCGCTTTTTCATTATATCGAGTTTTAAATCAGAAGGGTACTAAAAAAATTTTCCCATCAATAAAGTACAAAATTTAGTCTGTATTTTAGATTCAACTATTTTATGTAAGTGGGCTACGATTAACCACTAGCCAGCAAGCACAAACCGACCGAGTTCATTATTCGTCGGCAAAATTATGCAACAGGTTTCATAAGCATTTTCTCTTCAGGAATATTTTCCATATCTCGAAGCAGTTTAAAGATTGCATTCTCGTTTAAATTTAGCAAAGAAAACCAGTTTATTTTACTTTTACTCTTCAAATGCTGTTTTACGTTTCAATTGGTTGGTTGCCTTTCTCTGTGTATGTGGTATACAATATCACCTTAATGCGTCCAGAAGGATTGTAGGAAATTGGTCTGTAACAGACATACTGATAGACACAAGAATGATCTTACTAGGGTTCCATTTTTTCATTGAATTTACGGAACCTTAAAAAAGAGCAATTATTTAGTTATAGAAATCTACAGTCTTTATTGTGTAGTAGTAACAATGAAGATTAAAAGTCGTCACACATTATCGAAATAGTTAAATTACTTTGCAGTTTGCTTGCTTAATGTTTCAATATTGTTTTTTTCTACATTTTCGCTTACCCCAGCAAAAGAAAAAGTGCCATAATTTCAAATTTTCACTAAGGCTGAAAGGCAGGCTTCGCTTGAAATCATAAGGAAACGAGTTCTTAACAGAGAGTAACAAAACTAATGCAGTAACATGGCAAAAAGACCTCTTACATATTTTTCTGTGTGATGGATATACTATATGGATTATAGATATACTATATAGATATACAGATATACTATATATACTATAGCTATATTGTAGATATATATAATTAAATTTTAAGAGTCACTCTAAAATCCTTGCTTGTTTTTCTAAAGGAAAAATGCTTTTCGAACAACATTTAAGCTTTTAGGATAAAATGATGTACTTTAAGTGTAATGTTATGGATCTACCTATACGTGAAGTAAAAATATTTTATATTTTGATCTGTAATACAAAAAGAAAGACATATTTAGGTATATATAGGAAGGTCTCACGCCCTTTTGTAAATTTATTAGGACCTCTAGGATGCGAGACTAAAAAAGTTTGCCCAGATAAGCGCAGAAGCTTTCTGTGAAAAATACGAGCATGTTTGCGACGTCGGCTAGATTTTGCTATCTTACTAGACTGTAGCGACTTAAATATTATAATTTAACTAGCCGTTTACGCCCATCTCGATGGATTCAAATTATTTCGGCAATGATTGTATTTTGTTATATTTCCTTTTTTTTTTTATATCCACCAATTTATATCGCCTTAATTGCCATTCGTATGAATTATCATTTATTTTCTGATATCCATACCATCTTTTATGTTCGCATAAAAAGTAACCTAATACTTTATTCCGCGACATAATCGAACTCAGTACTTCTCATTGAGCATTACAATTTGCAATCCCTTCACCTTTTATTGGAGCATTATTGAATGACAGAATGACAGACATAAAAACAGTCATACTTTTAAACTTCTTATAATATATATATATATATGCAGAGTACGTATCGCGTACTAGTTCTATTTGGCAGAAACACCAGCTCTTGTCGTCAGTAAGAACAAAATAATTTGGTGTCGTATCAATCTGTCTCGTTCGAGGCGGCTAGGATGTCCCTTCATAAAACTGGGCAAACTCATCTTCGATCGCGTCCGATAATTCCATTAAGAACAAATTGCTTTCGCAGTATTTTCTCTGAGAACGACGTCAGCGCCGTCTAGCGTTCGCGACATATTCGGGCTTGTCTCACGTTTGCGTGATAATGTAATATTTAAAAAAAATTATGAAATACGATTGTTTAGTTTTTATTGCAGTTTGTATTACTGTATGTAAGAGTCTGAGGTGATAGTCTTTTCCAAGCCATAGCCTGTAATTTTGGCCTGGATGGTAATGATGAAGCCTCGTTTAATATATGGCGATAAGTCGAGCCAAAAAATTAGCGAGATCTTGTTGTAACATTTCCAAATAATCTTGAGAAAAATTCTACCTGGTTTGTTTTTGTACATCGGTAAGATTCTGGGGATCCAGCGCGCACATAATTTTTTTCATCCTCAAGCGTTCGTATAAAATGCTATGGATACTACCAGTAGCAATCTTTGTTTCTTTGGCTATGAGACGTAACATGACACGATAGTGTGTTAAAATATATTTTTCAATTTTTTTCGCCATTTCTTCGGTTACTACCTTTTTTCGGCGACCCGAAAACGGGTAATATTTGGTGGATGTTCTTCCTCGTTTAAATTCGGTACACTAATGGGCACCTGTATACATAGCATACGGTATAGAAAGTTTCTAGCATGGATACTTAATAACAGTGCGTAAATATTTTTTTTCCATTTTCAACAAAACCCTTCGGCGATTAAAAAAGGCTTTTCCATTAACTAACATTTTTCATTAATTAACATTAACTAAAACCAAAAGTTACTCAAACTATTTCCTTTTTTAAAATGTAATCAATATGAAAACTTTTTCATTTAATATTTACTTTTTTTGGTTCCAAAGAGTTTATATCTCATTTGCACGTTATAAGGAATGCACCTCGTGTAACTTAGTTTTGAAAATACAAGATAAGGTATGGAAATATACATAAAGTAGAACCATGTTGCCTTATCTTAGAGATATAAGATGTACTGGCCGAATTGTGTTACATCAAACATTAGAGCGCGCAGCTTCTCATAATTTATCAGTTTAGTTTATAAGATAAATTTAACTAATGAGAATTTATGTTGTTCAACTGTTTCAATTTTATTAAAATATTACACATTTATATTTTTAGCGTTTCTTAAAACCGATAAAGAAATGACACCCTTATATATGGTCTTTATGACCGTCTGTTGTATCCAACTGTCAGTTCAAAATTAATCGAAAGTGAATGATTTTTAGAAATCACAGAACTTTCTCATTTCCATTAGTTTAACTCAAATCAATTAGAAATACTGGGCCATTGATGTCAACAACTTCATAACTAATACAAGTCTATACCGATAACTGCTCTATAAAAGCATTTCTGTACAATGAGTTCGAAATCATTTATGCGATATTTAATATGTGATCGCTTGTCTTTCAAAAACGAATTTCGCTCAGCAAAATAAAAAAAAATAAGCCTTCGAAATTGGGCAGTTCGTTTAAAAATTTACATAGAATTTTGGTTTTTAATTAAACATTCTTATTATATATTAACATTCAAACATTTTGCCATAAATTCAATTAACATCTTACCTTTAGTTCGAAGGGTTGAAAGTTCAGTGCTACTGAATTTTATAAGCTCCAAATATAATAGTTATATAAATGTCTGATCGATAATTACTCACGAAAATATAGTCTAAAATCCTGCATTAGAAAAATAGACGCTCATCCGTTAATTGAAATAAATAATACTGTAAAGGCAGATAACAATATTATAAAATGAGAACAATGTCTGCTGCCGTAGTCCTGCTGTTATTAACATTAATATTTATTTTTCTTATATAGACTGTGAATATTTTCACTACAACTGCCAGTTATAAATATATTTAAAATTTTGTAAGCCGATGATAGCGTGCACTACCTTCACCCTACTTTAGCACATTACTGGTCGATAACTCTCCTCGGGTGGCTGTGGCACTTCGGATGGGCTGCAATTTCTGCTAACGTTGCGTATTTGTGGGTGAACCGCAGAGGCTAATGTCCATTATGGGTAGAGTTGTCGAGATAGCTCTGGTTGCCGCGCCACCATGCTTAATGGTGTATTGGCCCATTTTCATTTTCCTCACGATGACGCGCCGTAGACCGTGCGAGTGATTACTGGAAGTGAGGTGTTGAACGGTCACTAATTAGTTTAAAGTGACGCAGCGCCCAAACTGACTTAAATCATCTGGATTAAAGAACAGGATAACAAAGACGGTATAATTTTGCATTAAAAATAATCAAATTTCGACATCGATCGCAAATTGGATCCGGTTCGTGAATTACCAAAACAGCTGTAGCGAGCGGCGAAGAATGAGTATATGACGAAAAGAAGCCGAGAAAGTTGAAACTGGCTCGAACTAAATTAACCGAACTACCTTTCACATCGCCCAAAAACCTTCAGAAATGTGGCTCTATTGGACGCATACAATTCAAAAGAAGCAGAAAGCATAAATAGTATCATTATAAATAAAGGCGCACATTTCTTGTCATATCCGACAAGGAATTATTCCTCAAAAAATTGTCGGATTAACGAAATAATAAAACCAGCATTTATTTCTGCCCACCTCTATTTTTTTAATATAACATTTGTAAAGAAAATTCAATCTCGGTGTGGTTAGCAATCATTTTGTACTTCTGTCGCTCTGTTTTTATGTGAGATAACGCGTCAAATGAATAGCGACGCTAGGATTTGTCTTCGGATCGGACCACGAATTATGGCAATTAATAATATTGTTGCACCAATTTTATCATTTTTATTTTAAAACGACAAATACAACGATATCGATAAAATGGATCCTGAGCTGGTAATAATGGAATTACGAGCTCAGAATCCATTTATCGATATCGTTGTATTTATCCTTTTAAAATTAAACGTCACTCATTGTGTCTCTTGGGACAGTTCTTGGATTTTTTTGTGTAACCCATGGTTGTATCGTATTTTGA
Source organism: Eumeta japonica (assembly GCA_005406025.1). Taxonomy (NCBI): domain Eukaryota; kingdom Metazoa; phylum Arthropoda; class Insecta; order Lepidoptera; family Psychidae; genus Eumeta; species Eumeta japonica. The sequence continues at coordinate 228,436 of BGZK01000657.1, read as the reverse complement.
TGCAGAACGTTCGACCTCTAGTCGTGGTTGTTTCTGTCAAGTTTGTCCACTAGTTTTGATTCTTTCGCTGAACGATGCACACATCTCTCAATATTACTTAGTTGGTTCATTGATTTAGAAATGGACTTTGTACTTCCTGATTGTCATTATTTTTTCTTTAAAAGATCGGTAAATTTACTTTTGAGACGGTCGCTGTGTGTGAGTAGTCATTAGTGTTAGAGCAAGTGCAATGTTGAACAAATTCATTTTATTTCAAATAAAAAAATATATTTTTTACTATCTTTTTTTTCAAGTTATATAAATATACATTTTAATAAAAATCGGCAATAAAATTGCAAAGAATTAAACAAATTCGACGACTCACTGTATGCAAAAGAACGATGTCATAACCAATTTTGTCCTGAATATTTTCATGAGTATCTTTTTTTATAATCAATACGCCGAATATTTTTTTTTCGGTACATGTTTCATATCAGTGATTTGCTTACATAGCGTCTCGTACTACATGAATGATGTGTGATTTCATACCGAAATTTCATTTCGTTAACTCTGCACGTCAAAATAATAGCATCCAAACGACCGCATACAATATAAAATTGACAATTACACGGAGGCGCGGCGCAGCCTCAAACCGAGATCGGAGCACATGAGATTGAAAATAAATTGAATAAATTCGCGTCAACAAAAAAAAAAGAAAAACATTCGAGGAGTCGGACAAATTGGATTGGAATTGATTCGCGTCAGGTGTCGCTAACGTGCAATTAGCACGTTAAAGAAACTTTTTTCCTTTCGTCTCGTAAAAGGAAAATGGGTCTATTGTGCAAATTGAATGAATAAGGAGTGTACGAAATTAAACAAAATAATATAGGGTGTTCGTTTGTTTACGTTCATTTTAAGTATATCTGTAAATGATCTCCTCGCACACCAAAGTCGACTTGTAATGATTTATATAAAAGGAATAACAATACTTGCTTCTTGAAAGGGTCTGTATTTTATTTTTCGGTTATGATCGATAATTTGATGCCATCCATGGTTAGCTGCTATTTTTTCAGATGGTACAACACTATATGAGAAGATCATCGATAAACGCTTTGAATGTAATCCGATCTATCTAATCTATACGTTCCTTCAAAATATACTTCAAAAATATAATATAACATTACACCCGTGATTGCCTACCAAAGCAATAAAAAATATATAAAATTATTAAATTTCATATCGTTTTTGGTTCTAATTTTCCAGAGTGAGCGAAAATTAATACAAAAAAAAAATACTTAATACATTCGCAGGCATAGAATAATTAAAACTAGATTTTACAGAAAAATGGATGTCTTGAAATGTAAAGTTGATAAAAATGACGTCATTAAGCCCGGTGTCAAATTAAAAATAATTTAATTTAATTTGAAATGATATAAAGAAATATTTGTTTTTGTAATCAACACCTAGATTAATTATATTTATCTCAAGATTATTTGCAAAATATATAACAATAACTTATTTTTATACCATAGTTGAGGAGAAAACAAGCAGGCGAGAAATCAGAGAATAGATGGTCATCGGCGCCCATGGATGCCCACAACCTCCGAGGAGTCGGCAGACCATCGCCTGCCTCTGAAGGGTATAAGGTGTCTAAGATAGGGAGATTGGTTGATCGAAGGGGGAGAGAGGAGAGTGGGCTCTTTTTAGTAACTTACCAATTTATTTAAATTTGATTTTTTTTTCTATTTTCTTTCTCAAACGAAATCTTTCTTATTTAATGAAAAATATCAAAGAGTGTTCGTCAACCAACTACACAAGCCTTTTAGTGTACTGACTGCATACGGTCAAGAATATTTGCAAAATATTCATATTATTTTCCTATCTAGGCCAACTCTGCTAAAAAAACCATAATAAATATTTAATCAATAGTTTTTTAGAGACAGCATTCAATATACTTTACACCGCTGTCATCAATTTTCTACGCCGATTTTATGATCATTGTTATGAGGAAAATGCGCAAGTTCTTTTTGAGAGTATAGCAATTTTTCTTATATATTCCTAATACATTAATTATGTTTTACATGGAAGGTGTGTATGAAAAATGGTGAGGGAACGATTAGAAAGGTAATAAATTAAGATAAAGAATGATTTTTAATTTTTTTGCTCTATTTGTTTGTCTGTCTGTGTTCGCTTACATCTTTGAATTTACTGAACAAACTGCAATGCGGTTTTCACGGGTAGATAGATAGATCTCCGTTTGGAGCGGTAGGTAAGCCTTATTTTATTTTAATGAGACGGCAGAAAAAGTTATCCGCACTTAAAGATCTAGCCTGAGAAGTTACAAAAGGGATAAGGGGTGGTTTAAATGCGGAAGGGGAAAGGAGGGTGGTTGTAGAGGGTGGCGGGAGGGTAGGAGAGGGGTTGGAGGGTCGAGCTACCATAAAACCTTTTTCTGACAAACCGAAATCTACGCGGGCGAAGAGGTGGGCATAACTAGTTATGAATATTTCAGAGAAAAACGCATTATCATATCCATCTGTTAAGTGGGGTAAATTGGGTACGATTAAAAGGATTTTTTCTTTGATCGTCCATGGTATTGTTTTTACAAAACTAGCGATGACGATGATGACATGTCGAATTCAAGAGAGCCTTCATAACGAAAGGGCTATACAATTTTAATTCCTCGGGTGCTATTTTTAGTTGTATACAAAATGTAAACAAAAAATCTGATTTGTTTCCATGGTTTCCATGCCAGGAGCGGTTGAAACGCATGCAAATAATACAGAATATAATATTTTAAAATGTTGTATTTTCTATAAATTCTAATGAATAGAGTTATGACACGGTATAACAACGTTAATCATTCTTCCAGTTTTTAATACTCATAACGATATTTCCAATCGGCACTCGACAGGTAATAAGCAATTAATGCAATTAACAAAAATAGTAAAGATCAACAATATTCTTTGAAACAAAGTAAACTACACGAAAATAACTTCAAGAATAAACTAAAAAGAAACGTTTCTCCAATGAAATAAAAATTTAGCTTACGGATAAATGTGAGACGCAATCGTGGCAAACAAGCTAAGACCACCTTCTGTATAATTGTCGTTGGTCCACTGTTTACAACTGGTGCATTGAATCCACTTTTTTTCGAATCTGCTCTCTGAATATAATGACTCGATGCATATCGCTTTCATAAATATCTCAGGAGAGATCAGTGGTTAATTTCATGCTTGTCCGCCACTTTTCGTAATGAATCTCCAGATTTAACCTCCTCATATGCATCTTTATACCTCGACAAGTCACGCTGCCCTCTGAAAGTTTTCTTTACGTGAACTCCCGGCATATAGAAAACAAGAAAGATAATATATTTACTATTTCAACAGTACCCACAAAAATTGTTTCTACTGTCTCCCACCTCGCCTTTGGTAAAAGACAGTTTGTAAAAATGCTCGTAATAATAACACATTAAAACTAGTTATTAATCAATGTTGTACAACCTTCATAAAAATCATAAACATATACTCAATACTTTGACTTTCATAGAACACACGATAATATCGTAAATCTCAGAAGGAAAATACTTACTTTTGGGTACCAAAATATAATACGATCTTCTGTGTACAACACTCCGCGAAAGTCGCAATATTGAGATACGTGTCGAAGTTAATACGTGAAGAACAAAGCGGACCAGTCGTCCACTTCGTTCTTCCCTTGTACCCCTCACTCTCCTCGTAACCATTCGCGAGATATTTGTTTTGTTTCAATCGTCCTTTGTTTTAACCGTACCCAGTCTACCCTATGTCTTTGGTAAGAGCGATAAGGAACGTTGAAATGTACCTATAAATTAGACTAATCATTATGATTAATACGACTATTATTGACTACTTCAAAAACTACTAGTTAAAACATTGTCCGTTTTACAGTAAACCACAATTAATTAACACTATATCGTTTATTTAGTCAATAATTCAAAACAGGATTTTAATATGACTTTCATTTCACAAGATCAAGATAGCAGAATTTTCTATAGCATCTGTCATAGGTCAAACAATAGAAAAGAAGTGAACACCATAAGGTGTCTTGATTTTTATCACGAAGTACACTGCATTCGTATCGCAGCATCAGCACAAGTTGAATCTGTATGTAAGTAGATACGGCCAAGAGTTAATTTCCTGGGCCGCCGCCGCCCGCCGTCCGCCGGCCGCACGTGATGTTCTGCTTTTTCCTCCATTTGGTCTAATCGAAAGATATATCATTGAATGGCTCATTTCCTCCGTCGGCCCGTTTATATTTTTACAAGTGTTGCAAATACTTGATACGGCTCGTAAATTACTTTTCGACATAACTCACAAATTTATATAATTCAGACTCATAAAGATCGTTGCTGGCTTCGATCTGAAGCTTCTTGGATTGGTAATCGATGAAAGGATGGGGAATAAACGGTAAACAGGTGTTTAATTTTAATCAACTTGGAAATTAACTGATATGAGTATAACAATTTTATTCATAAATGCTTTTATTCTCGAATGAATAAATTATTAGTACCGAAGGCACTTCGTTTTTTAGATGTCTAGATACAATACCTATATCGACTCGTGAAAGCTTTTACGTAACTACTCTATGCAATAAGATGGTTCAAAATTTCAATATTTCTTCAGAAGTCCATTGAAATCAAATTATAGTTAATAATTGAAACCATATTTCAATTTGAAGAGACAGCCATTTTCTATCAATTTATATATAAATCAACAATAGAGCGGTAAAAACATGAATGATAAGTACCACTTTGGAATAATATAAAATGTATTGAATTTTTTTTCTTAAATAAGACTCCAATTTCTTCAATTCCATATTTATTAAATTTGAGTTTTTTTTTAAATCAAAAAAATGCTGAAAAATGCGGAACTAATGTATGTAAATATTATTTTTTGAGTAAAATTCCTTGCGTATTACACTGAAAACGAGCTTTGTTTTGAAGTTGTTTGAAAAATACTTCATACAATTTTGATACATACACTCAATTTCTTCCTTCCTTTGTACAAAATTTACTGCGATTTTATGACCATTGGGAATATTTTCCGTATTAATGTGCGGTCGGGGTCATTTTACGACCAAGTCAGGACATCACAAACGGGTCATTTCGGTGGTACGGATTACAAAAATTACTCTATAGCTTTTCGCGTAAGTACATTATTATCAACCTAAAACTAACAGCTTCTTAATATGCCGTGGGATCGAAGCATAAATAAGTTAATGAAATAGAGAGCTGTCCTGTATTTGTGTGCTGGTAGCATAGCAGTACAATACTAGTTTTGGATTTCTACATATACATTTTTTAATAATCCCTTCATAGAAATATAATTTTTTTTTGAAAACCCTTCTCAAAACAGCCATCATTTGACATAAAGTGGTTGTTATAGAGACCGGAATCGACTAACATTGGACTCCAAATGAGAGTGCATCAGACACAGATCCCAAGAACAGCATTTACACGGATGTGACAAATGTCTCTGCTCCATGTCAATAAATAGCGCAATGTACATAGAGGTAACACGATCCAGAGAACATACTAGGAAGCAATGCAAACGTTTATACTTAAGATGAATAAGTGAAAAAATTGTTTATATGCGATGTTTGTATACATATGACGTTCAGAATAATGATAATACTGAAAGTACAATAAATGTAATGAATCGTGCCTTTCTTGTTGTTATGAGCAGTGAATATATTGTTCCGTGAGTGTGTTGATCATCCACAGTGGATTTGTGGTTTCTGCGCTTCTGTACAGCAGTAAAAGTTGAGTGAGGAAACAAAAGCATCAATGTTAAATCAAATCAATGGAGATATGATGTTTGTTAGTATTAATCAATATTTAGATATTGATCAATTTAGTTGATAGAAGAGCGAATTTTAAGCTTCTGAAACGGAAGAATAAACGCAAAACGATTAAGGCGTGCTTACCAATAAAGAAAAAAGAGAGTTAAAATCATAGCAATTAAGATTCTGTGATCTCTACTAAGTCTTTGAGAAAGAGACGTAAGCTTATGTCTGTCACGCAGCAGAACTAACTACTTTCTTATTTGGCTGCCACTTCTCTTGTAATAACTTTTAGTCCCCTACCTGTACTCTATGCAAGTTGCACAATGAATTTTCTAGTTCTAAAGTATATACGTTTTGATATCAAAATTCGACTAACGTAGGCCAATATATCATTGCTGTAATGCACCGCACTTATGCTCACCGTCTCCTACCTCCCCTTGAAGTTTGTTCTGTATGAGCCATTCATAGATTCATTAGACGTAGATGAAAAAGGAGTATACTTCAAATACATCGTACGACTAACTACTTATACACACTTGTAGCCAGTTTCAAAGCTTAGAGGAAGGTCCGGTTATTATGCTTGAAACTTTTTCTGAACGTACCTTAAGGGCTTTCTGTGACGAAAAGGAGGGTAATGGAGACTCATTTTTCATTTCGATATGTCTGCGGAGTCGGAAACTAATTTTATCTCAATTCTTAGCGCGTTCAATAGACCAAATATATTTGTTTGTGTATTTTCGTATTCTTAAAACACAACTCAAATATCCCATACAAAAAAAGGTTTTATGTCACGTCCAAAAGTTTTTTATATACTGTCTTTGAATACAGCATTTAGAAATATAGTACAATAAATTTCGTTGCTGGAAACGAAAATATGTAGTAATATGACAATTTTAGACTAGAACTTCTTATATTTAACTATGTTATTTTATTCGTCACCCATAGTAAGTACATTTGATTAATAAAAATAATGGAAACACAAATCATAAATTCAAACTACTTTTGTACCATAACCCCTTCTCAATAAAAACCCTTCACTTGTTGTCGCCAGTAACACCGTCATGAATTCAAATCGTCACCTTTAAATTTCAAATTTCACTCCAATTTTTTATCCACATTTGTCAAGCAACATTTTTCGGATGCGCATATGTATGAATTGGTTCGTCGCTGTTTTCAGCAAATTTCGTTTCTGAATTGAATAGATTTTGAAAACAATTTGAGCACTAACACCGATGACAAGCGGCGAGTGATTGCCATTTTCTTCATTTCCACGGGACAATTGGTCAAATATCATTCCATTATTCATGTCACGCAATTCTACAAATAACTAATGGTAATTCGCTTTTAGAAATAATTTTCTTACTCAATTAATTACTTTTACTCGAATTGATTGCTCCAATAATGTATGGAGAAACTGTACATATAATGATATTTCTAGGATTATGATAAAAGATGTTTTAGTACGGTTTTATTATTTTTTTAAGTTCAGGACGGACGCCGTTTACGTTATACTATTTATAATGGTAAATGAATTGTATTACCCATCATACAGAAATAAAGATTATCGCTACATCGGAGAATAAATGATGAAGTTTGTTACTTAGTCCTCGCGTTTTTATAATAATTTATGCACAAAGCGCGTCGCTTCACATGTATAATGTGCATTTCACATAAATTAAATCAACAACATACTATATAACCTCAAGCCGTCATAAAATATCCTTTTTACAATTTTATCTTACAACGTCGCTAAAAAGTGTATTTGGTGTAAAATATCGTAAACATATTAACTTTTGATACATTTTTTTTTCTAAGATGAAAAGCATCCCACATCAACTGTCAAGCCAACCCCGATTAAAAGTCACTTAGCAGACAGACTTACTCACTTCTGTATTTATAATGTCAAAATTAATTTAGAAAAATGTTATTATTACAGTTTTTTCTAATCAAGTTTCATGCACACTAATGAAGGGCTTCCCCAGATATTGTTGTCACAAAGAAACTAAATACTACAAAGTTTTTAATATTTTTACTACTTATTTCTGTCAGAATATAGACATTCAAATTTCTTAGCATAATGTAATGACAAAACACACTTACATCTAATTACATTAAGTGAGAAATTCTTATACATGCTATACATATAAATATATACATCGGTATTTCGAAAACAACTCTGACGATTTCGATGCAAATTTATACTTTGATAGTGTTTCGCTTTTCAAGTCAGCGTATAAAGATGTCTTCCCTGGAAAGAGGAGTTTTAAGAAAATATTTTTCTGAAGACCTCCTCCATCATCACCTTTTAAACAGACATTTAACAAAAAAAATACTTTTAATATAAAATTTGCTTTCCATGTCCTCCTTTTAATGGTTGTTTGAGAGAATAGCCGTTAAAAGGAAGACATGGACTTCAATTTTATTTGAATAGTGACCTTATATAGACGAAGTTTAAAAAAAGATGACGGAATAGTCTATATCTTAAATGCGATTAAGAAAGTTTATGCTTTGTAACACAAGTATCTTGTGGAATTTACAGGTAATTGCGTTATTGCTAGTTTATTGTATATAATGCTAAGATACTGGTAGGCTTCATGTAATGTTCTTGACAATAGATGTCGCTACATGACGTAAATTAGGCAAATAACACTACATGAGGCTATTTAACGAGCATGCAACAAATAAATTTTGCATAATATGAAATGTGTGTGTATTATGTGTGTGAAGATTTATCGTTGTAAATAAGAGTAAGCAACTTTTTCCATAAGAAATTATGGAAATTTCACAACATACTTAAAAGAATAGAGAAGGCGAGAGAGAGAAGCTCGGCTGCCCTAGCACAGATTAATTTCATTTGGAACATGTAATATAAAGTTTTGCCGATATTTTTATTTTGCTTAACATAATTTCATTGTCATTTATTTGCTGACTGTACCTACTTCGCCACCCTTGTTTTACGACATTGTGGCTTTGGTGTGACCGATGTGGACGTCAAGCTGATACTCTCAAATTTCTGGATATACGCTGAAATCGCAACTTTTTCTGAGAAACGTTCATATTTTTTCTACATCACCAATTCATTATCTCGGCTCTCCTAACAATGAACCTGTCTTGAAAAAAGCTTTATGAGTGACAATCTATCTTAGGTCGTGACAAGCTACGAGAAAATTGTTTGTACTGTCTGTTTATTTTTAATACACTAACTAAGTAAAATGACAACGTTATATTACAATCAAAATTTAAAATCTCTAAAGGCAGTGGTATATCCTTACCAAAGATATTTAAATAAAATAGTTATAGAGCGAACATTGTCAATATTTATATACAAAAACTTTGATATCACGCGTCACCAATTCCTTAGTAGTATCACACTAGATTGAGCAACTTCTTACACATAAGTAACACGTTTTGAAAATATGTCTTCGTCCGCATTGTTGGTCTCAGTATAAAACTAGAATTTAAATCTGTTTAAACCTTACCATATTTATTGTGTTACATGCAAAAAACCCGTAATAACAGCTCCACAATTGAGATATTGTATCATGACCCCCCCTTTGCTATTCCAAAAAATAAAGCCGTGGTCTTTCCAGAAGAATGACTCGCCTTAAATTTCTTAGGCGTTGGAGGTAATAGCCTATTTCAAGCCATAGACTGTAATTTGGTTTCTGGTTCGCAATGGTGAAATCACGTTTAGTCCATGATGATAAATCGAGCCTAAAAACTATAGAGATCTTGTTGTGACTGTTCCAAAGGAACTTGAGAAGATCGAAGATCAGCTTTATCATTTTTTTTTTATTTTTTTACTATCTCCTGAATCACTACCGTTGTTGGGCAACCCGAGCAAGGGTCGTCTTTAGTGGATGTTCTTCCACGTTTAAATTTAGCACACAAAGGCAACTGCAGAATACGGTGGACCATTTGCTCCTTAAATTTTCTCCTGTAAATCTTCATTAACACGTTCTGTAAGGAAATTTTTAAACTCATACACGTAATAACACTGCGAATTTTTATCAATTTTCACCAACATGCTGCGACGGACTGCAAACAAAGGAGATCCATTAAAAAAAAAAAAAAACAGAAGATTCTCATATTATTTCCCCTTTTAAAATCTAATCAATATTCCAGATTTACCAACCAGTATTTATTTTTTTTTGGTTCCAAAGAGCTTGTAACTCATTCTCGCTTAATATTGACCATCCATCGTATACTTTCTATCAGATTATTTCTACTAGTAAGATAATTCCTTAAAATATTGTAAAATCTTCAAATGCTGTTACTTGTTTTAAGTGTTATTTTATAATCTACAAAATAAAGATATTTTGAATTTGAATACATATGTTGTTTAATTTTATTAGAAAAGTTTCACAGCTTAAAAAAAAAGGGTACTGCAACTCATTCTCTAGGTTTCGATACATTTAAGAGGTTTCAGTTTTGAATGTTTAATTTTTGAAATTTCCGTCAAGTTTGCCACTAACCACCGAACCACGGATAAACAAAAATATCATAGACAAAAAGATGGGTAAATTAGTAAGTTGCAGCCACGACATAAAAAAACTTGTAAAGCTTAGCTTGAAAACTTGAAGTTAAACCGACATTTTTTTTTTTCTTGTCTGCACAAGGGTAGTTGCCTTCCCCTATTCGCACGCACTACATCACTCTTGACCCGCGTATCATCATGAAAATGATGGAGCGTAAATGAGCCCAAGCGTAGATTGTGATGAATCGGCGATGTTTTGTCAAATTAACTCGCCATCCGTTACGCTCGTCGCGTCGCCTAATTGCGTATTTGTCAAAAAAATCGAATTAGACGGTAAAGAACTAAGTTTTAGTAATTATCGGCCATGTACAGTTTTTGCTGTTGTACGCTTTACTTTTTATGGATTTTTTTTAGGTAAGCAAGCATGCGAACCATCATAAAATAGCTGATCACGCCGCCCATGAACACTCCCATCTCAAGAGGAGGCACCGTCGCGTTGTCGGATTTTGAAAAGAAATAGGATAACTAATGGCGGGCGAGTGGGCCACCTATACTCTCACTCATTGAACGAAATACAACAGCGGAAGCTATTACTTCAAGTTTATATTTTGTGAGGGTGCGGTTCTCACCAACCAAGCAGGCCTATTTTTATGTTGCGGCAAGGTGGTCCATGGCATGACTCTACCAAGTTTAAAAATTGCATTCTGATCATAGAGATATTTTACATGATATTTTTCCACAGCTTGTTAATTCAAATGGATGAATTTCATTCATTGCTCGTCGCATTTTTTGTTTGGGTATGGTTGAAGAATTTATTATTTATTCAAAAGATACATTTTATTTATAAAAAAGTCGGGTGCATTTTTAAAGGTCTAATATTGCAGTGGAAAAAGGCAACCTGTTGTAATTTAAAACGAATAGTGACACTAGATACCTATAAATAAAAACATTTTACGTAAAAAATTTACGGTTATAAGTGTAACTTTAATTAACAGAATGGCAATTTTTCGAAACGTTTGTCGTTTTCTATTACCAATGTCCTGCACTTCACTATTTATTTATGACTAGCTGTGTCCGCGGCTCCGCCCGTGCGGCCCATAGAATTAATATTTAAGAATTTTTTTTTTTTAAATAAAGTAGCGCGATGTTCTTTGCTGCCCCCGTAGAGGGTGGAGAAGAATAAGGTGCCAACAATATATTGATCAGTTGAAAGATATTTCAAAATCATAAAATAGAACATTGAAATTCGAGCATTATTAAAAACATTCCGACCAAATCAAGCTGGTCCATTGTCGAGAGAGATATCCACTATCTGCCGTGATAGACGCCACATCTTTCACCGTCAATCAAAATGATAACGGCAACGTCCTCGTCAATCGGGCTTAGGGTTGCCACTTGTTTGTCAAATAAGTATTTTACGGTCGTTAGAATAAGGTTCTAAATGAAGTTGAAAAAGAAAATTATAGCATTTTCGAGGGGAAAACGAGCATGCGAGTTACTGAAGAATTAGTGGTTATCTCCGCCAATCAACAATTAAAATTCCAGAGGAATCACCAGTACTTTGCTGACCTTTTGGGTAGGAATAGGATATCCGATGAAGGGTGATTGATGAAGGAGGACTGGTGCGATGGAAGGGGGAGTAGACCATCGGAACTCTCACTGAACGAAACACAAACGGAAGATGTTACTTCAAGTCTGTATTCTGCGAGGGCGTGGTCTCTCTGCAGTCATTTCGACCACAGCATGGCTCTACCACAAAAATAATAGCACTGAGAAACGTATATCAATTGTAAAGACTTATAGTTAATAATCACTTTATAATTACTTATAAATAATATTCTTTAACGTTATTTCTACATAATGAATAAAATATATAATATCTTTCAAAATATTATAGTAACGATTATAATTTAGCTAATTATTTGTGACTATTGAAAAACTTTACTTAACATTTAAATTTACTATGAAATGCTTAGAAATGTTATATACCGTTTTAATTTAATATATAAGTTACAGTTATATGGCACTTTTCCAAAAATTAAACTGGAAACATTATCACGTAAACCAGTATGAAATAAACATGAACTAATTTGAAATGAATACACCATTAAAAAACGGAACGAAAGCAAAAACAGGAACAAAAATGGTATTGCAAAAGCCATTGGCATAGAAAACCAAAATACATATAGTTTTTCATAATTAAGAACCCGAAAGTTCAAAATAAATATATTATTTTAAAATATGTAGCAACCTTAATCACGCGTTAAAATAAATCGACCATTTCTGATCTTTTAAGAGATCTTTTACACAAACCAGTTGTCTTTTTCTTAAGTGGATACCTAAAAAATTATACTAACATTCGTATGCGTGACCTATTGAACATATATTAAAGGTTTTACCGGAGTTTTTTCTGTCTCTATATAAATATACATACGTAAATAATATATTTAAAGCTTTGTCTTCAACGAAAAAAATCCTGTTACATTTGTCTTACAATTCTATGTCGAAATTCTAAATCTTGCCTTAACTTTACAGTGAAAATAAATTCTTATTTATTGCAATTACCAAGGACATCAATTGCTTTTTAATGACTTAGTGCCTGATTATTTAAAATTAAAAAAAAAAAAACACTATCTGCCCCATTTTAAGTTACAACACAGCTCTTACTGTCGGTCGTATGACAGTGAATAAATAAAATTTTATTCCATTCACTTTATAATAAATACGCACAGCACAAAATTTATTTTTCCAATAAAAGGAAAGCATTCAACATTATTACGCGGCAATAACGCCATTGGTTCCCTCTAACATATATTGACAAGTATTGCCTTTTGCGATATATAGGAGAAATTGCAAGAGCATTTCTCTCTTAAAAGCGGGCCCGTTTGTCTTTATCCCTAACCAATTTGACTTGTTTATTACTTCATTCCATTCCATTTCATTCCTTCCATTCCATTATTTTCAGATCCATATTTCCACTCCTCATCATTCAATTTTAAGAACATGAATTTAGGAATCCCCTAGGTACCCAAATTTAGATTCATGAAAATTCATTTTTTATTGAAAAGTTTAACTGGAAAGCTATTCATATTTCAATACTATACCTACGAATATAGTTAAATGTCTTGTATATATTTTTTTAAATTAAAAGCACATTATCTAATCCAATATAAAATGAATTATATTTTTTGACTAATTCATTCCTTCATAATTTAATCCTTATTTACTTTCTTCAATTTTAATATGTAATTTGTGATTTTTAGTCACTAAAATACAAGCTACACTATTTGAAGTAAAAAGATAATAGAAGAGTATACCTCAACAGTGAGATGATTGACCTTGGCACAACAACAAAACGCAGTTGTTGTGCCGAACTCTTTAAGTTGTATAAACAAAGCCAACGCGTAGGCTTTGCAGCCAGTTTGAACATACCTGCTAGGTGATCTATTTACCTATATGATTGTACGATACATTAAGTGACACGCACATACATGAAACTTTTTATCAGAATAAGACACTATCGTCTGTTGCTATTTTTTGTTTATATAGTAGAAGACTACATTGAATACACTCTGACGTCATGAGCTTAACTCTTTCGCTCCATCGAAGTCTCAGTAATTTCGGAGTGACCCTCGCGGCGGGAGGTTCGTTAAACTATTTATAAACATCAAACGACCAATTTTATAGATAATTGATTTGAACGACTTTTAAGCTTCCCAACGCTCGGACTCATAAACTGCTGGCAGCGAATTGATGGGGCCCTTAACTCTCGGAAGGGCCATTAAAGGTCTCAAGGGCGGGCGGACCGGCGAGCGCACTCAGACGAATCAGACGCCGACTGGACCGCCGCTAACTCTGCTTAAACGAATTTGAAATGTTTACGATTAGAAGTCGATACGGACTTGACTTACGATTCTGTGCAAATTTTATATATATATGAAACCTTTGTGATGTTGATAACGACGTTGACAATGACAATGACATTGACAAGAGGGAGCCACGAGCAAGAGAAAAGAAACAAGACCGAATTATGATTAGTAAAATAAACGTGGTTTTTTCTTTCTTTAAAAATTAAGTGTTATATAAAAGTTATCGTTGTGAATTTACCTAAGTCTATTGTGCAAAAGACGATTGAAGTTTTGTAATAAGATGAGTAAGGCATGAACATTTAATTGTCGATTCTCTGTTTTAGGTAACCACCTTTTATTATTTTTCTTTTCAATTGTTATATTTCATGTGAAACTGATTTGTATTTCATAAATAAATCTCTGTTTTAGATGAATCACATTGTGTTGTGCTTTATGAAGAACCCTGATCTTATAAATCGACAATTATTACGCGTGCAGAAACAAACACACGGTTAACCTATAAAATGGAGAAATTACGATTTGAGTTTATTGTAAAAGCAAAACCAGAAGATAATAAGACGAATATTTATGCTATAACCTCTATTACGGATACACAAAACCAAACCTTTGTGGTGCCTAGAGAGTATCAAGCAGTGCATTTACACAAAGAAATAATAAAGCATGAAATATTCGACAAAATAAAAAAATCTCTCCAGAAAAGGCATGACAAGAGACAGGTTTGGATAACATTAACCAAGGAAATGAAATCAACATATTTAGATGATGACAACTTACAATTTGATGGGTTTTTACTTGAAAAATTAGAACAAAGTTATGAGTCGTCATCAACGGCACCAACGTTGTCAAGAAAAACAGAAAATAAGACAAGATTAGCTACAGAATTTTCAATACAGAAATTTTCAAGAAATACAACGAATGTTAAACAATGGTTAGATACTTTCGAAAGTGAATGTACACGTTTACAAATAGATACAGACCTGCAAAAGTAGAAATTTTAAGATTACTTTTGAAGATACTTGTACCGATTGGTACACCTCAATGATTATCAAACATACTATAGATTCAGATTGGCTTGTATGGAAGAAAAGTTTAATTGAAACATTTGTCGATAAAAGCTGGTCACCAATAAGGTACGCTATGAATTTTAAATACATACAAGGATCAATGTTGGAATATGCTCTTAAAAAGAGAGACTCTTACTAGAGATAAACAAATCAATAGATACACAAACCCTGATTTATTTGATCGCCATTGGTCTACCGAACTTCATTATGGATAGAATAGACAGAGAAGATCTTCAAGAAGTAAATGACTTATATAACTGCATAAGAGGACTAGAAAATCAAACAAGAAAAATTGAGACAAAGAAAATCTTCAGCACAGAAAAAAATACTACAAACAAGAAATGAAGAGAGGTGACAAAACAGCGTGCAGGATTTGTGAAAATAAAGGAAAATTAAATAGATTTCATCCAGAGAATGTTTGCTGGTATAGCTATGAAAAGAAGACAATCAATGATAAAAATCTTAATTCTAATTCAATATTACAAGTTGAACTAAGTAATGAAGATCCAAAACTAGAATTCCCTCCACTAATTGAGATTGCGGTGTTGTTAAACAATACATTAGAAGTTAAGGGTTATATGACCCTGGTTCACGCATATCTTTAATAAACTCAAAATTAGTTCAGGTGACAGATATGAAGCCAAATTACTGTTATAACACAATAAAACAATAAGTGGAGGGTAAAACTAAAGGTTTTATTACACTAGATGCAGAATTATTACACAAGAAGACTAAAATAAATGCATTTATCTTTGAAAATGAAAATTTTGAGTATGATCTAATACTAGGACTAGATTCAATACATAAATTTGGATTAACTCATGATGAGAATTTGAATATTCAAGTACAGAAAATATATGACTTCACAACAAATGGTAAAAATGAAAGCAATGAGATTAAAAATATGGAAACAAACACGGAAGATAAAGAATATGAAGTAAACTTTAATGAAGGGATAGATACAAACAAATTTAGTATAGATACAGAATACTTAAACATCGACCAAAGAAAACAGATAAACATATTATTGAATAGCTACACAGAAATTTTGCTAAAAATAAATATGACACAGGAAAAGTGAAGAAGCACGAAGCCTGTATAGATTTGCAAGTAGAAAAATATTGCTATAAAAGACCATATAGATGTTCACTTCAAGACAAGATAGAAATAGAAGATCAAATCGTACAACTATTAAAACATGAATTAATTGAAGAATCTTACAGTCCTTTTGCAGCACCGGTTACTTTAGCTTTTAAGAGGGATGAAGGTAAAAAGCAGACTATGCATAGACTTCAGAGATTTAAATAAAATAATAATACCTCAATCACAACCATTTCCTCTCATAGAAGATTTAATAACAAGAACAATAAATTGTAAGTATTATACAACTCTTGATATAAATTCAGCATTTTGGTCTATTCCTTTAAGAATTACAGACCGACACAAAACTGCCTTTGTTACCCAAGAAGGTCATTACCAGTGGACCTGTCTACCCTTTGGTCTTAAGACATCACCAGCCATATTTCAACGGATTTTGGGAAATATTATAAGAAAAATGGTTTGACAGGATTTGCAGTGAATTTTATTGACGATATATTAATCTTTTCTAAGACATTCGATGAACATATAACACACTTAAGAAAATTGTTAGACGCTATTCAAGAAGAAGGTTTTAGGCTAAAATTAACAAAATGTAAATTTGCATGTGATTCTGTTAAGTACTTAGGTCATATAATACAAAGAAATACGATTACACCTCTAAAAGACAATTTAAAATCAATAAAAGATTTTCCTGCTCCTCAAAATAGAAAACAAATACGCCAATTTTAGGAAAAATTAATTTTTATGGAAAATACATTCCAAATGTCTCAATAGTTCTTAATCCTTTACATACATTGCTAAAAAGATCAGAAATTTACTTGGACAGAACAGTGTGAGGATGCATTCCAAAAAGTTAAAGACTTTTTATGTTCCAAGCCAATACTAGCTATTTATGATCCACAAGCCCCAATATTAATTTATACAGATGCTAGTGTCGTAGGAATAGGAGCAGTTTTAAAACAAATTCAGCACGATGGTCAAGAAAAGCCAGTAGCATATTTTTCTAAAAAATTAAATAATTCACAAAAAAATAAAAAAGCTATATTTTTGGAATGCTTAGCCATAAAAGAGAGCATAAAATTTTGGCAACATTGGTTAATAGGAAACCATTTTACTGTTTATACAGATCATAAGCCTTTAGAAAACCTAAACATAAAAAACAGACCTGATGACGAATTAGGCGATATGTCACTTTACCTGTCACAGTATAATTGCGAAATAAAATATTTTCCCGGAAAAAATAATACAGAAGCAGACTGTCTTAGCAGAAACCCAGTAATGGACATTGATTCAAATAATGAAGATAACTTAAGAATGGTAAATATTATTGATATTCAGGACATAAAGTATGATCAAACACAAAATTTGCAAATTCAAAAACTTGAAAAAAATATTATGTTAGAAGATGGAATTTATTATAAAAAACGTAAGAATAACAGAAAAAAAATAATACTTAGTGAAGATTACAGCAAAACTATAATAAAAAGACCCATGAAAGATACTGTCATGCTGGAATAAATCAAATAGAATCTAAAATAAAACCATTTTATACTGCACCCAACCTATCAGAAAATATTAAATATATATGCAAAACTGCGAAATATGCATAAAAAATAAAACAAGATTAAATAGAAAATATGGTTTTATGTCACAATTAGGTCCAGCGACTAGACCCTTTCAAATAATTTCATTGGATACAATAGGAGGATTTGGGGTCAAAGATCAACTAAAAGATATCTACATCTACTAGTAGACCACTTCACGAGATATGCATATATCCTGTGTTCTAAGAATCAACATGCTCGAGATTTTATTAAACTCATAGAAAAAATTCCTCAAGAGGAAACAATAGACATCTTACTCTCTGATCAATATCCAGCTTTTAATTCGATTGAGTTTAGGGATTACCTTAAGAACCGAAATATTCAATTAATACTTACTGCGGTAGATGCGCCATTCTCAAATGGTTTAAACGAAAGGTTAAACCAGACTATTGTAAACAAAATAAGATGCAAAATGAATGAATCTAATGGAAAAGGAAATTGGTCAAAAGTAGCAGAAGAATGTAGAAATAGATACAATGAAACTAACCATTCCGTAACAGGATTTTCTCCTAAATACTTGCTATCAGGTGAGTCCACAGACTTGCTACCAAATGAATTAAAAGAAAGACAGTTATTAACAAAAGTTTAGAGGAAGACAGGAAAGTAGCACTAAAAGGTCAATAAAATCGCATGAATATAATAAAACTTTATTTGCCAAAAATAGATTACAACATGATTTTAAAAAGGAGATAAGGTATATATTGATTATGGAAACAAATTAAACAAAAAAGTTGGATGAAATTAGAATTGGTCCCTTTGTAATTGAAGAAAAATATCAGATTCTGTTTTAAGATAAATACTGGTCGAGGTTCAAGATCTCTTGGATTGTATCATGTCACAAAGCTCATTCCTGTACTTATTTGATTAATAAGTTTTGCACACAATTTTTTTTTCTCTTCTCTACTTATAAAAAAATTGCACACCCTAGGGGGGGTGATGAAACCTTTGTGATGTTGATAATGACGTTGACAATGACAATGACATTGACAAGAGGGAGCCACGAGTAAGAGAAAAGAAACAAGACCGAATTATGATTAGTAAAATAAACGTGGTTTTTTCTTTCTTTAAAAATTAAGTGTTATATAAAAGTTATCGTTGTGAATTTACCTAAGTCTATTGTGCAAAAGACGATTGAAGTTTTGTAATAAGATGAGTAAGGCATGAACATTTAATTGTCGATTCTCTGTTTTAGGTAACCACCTTTTTATTATTTTTCTTTTTCAATTGTTATATTTCATGTGAAACTGATTTTTATTTCATAAATAAATCTCTGTTTTAGATGAATCACATTGTGTTGTGCTTTATGAAGAACCCCTGATCTTATATATATATATATATATATATATATGAATTCTGAAGAAACATCCAACAAAATATATTCTCAAAAGTAATCACTTGATAATTCGGGGATTAAGGCTGTTGAGAATCGTCTAATAACTCAATAAAAAGTTTTATACAAGTCAATCGAACTTAGATCTAGATCTTTAGATTTTTTCGAATTGATTAAGTATAGTCTTGTTGCAATTTGTAAATCTGCTTCTAAGAAAATTGATTTGTACAAGTTAAATCAATATTCCCATTATATAAGGGTAACACTAATTCAAGAACATTTTTATTAAGTCAAATATTTTTGAATACGTATGTCGAAGGATAGAAATATGTGTGATCTGCTAGGGATCGATGCTAAGCGAAAAGGCCGATACGCAGCGCATTCCCTGTGGAGGCACACACCACAATAGCTTTGGTAGCATTCACCTTGTGTCCTCCTGAGGTGGCGGTTGCGCGGGCGCGCTCGGAACGGAGTTATTGCTTACAATGATTCAGCAGTTAGCCCTCGACGCCCGCCGTGGGAGCAGAAGTACCTACTTCGTCCATTTGCTTTTTACTACTACTCGTCGCGTGAACGATGACGATTTCTGCTAATATTTAAACGGAACGAGCGTAGGCTTGTACTAAACGCAGAAGTAGCAACAACGTAGTTGCGACACCTCTTTGCATAAACTAATTTTAATTTGTCTGTTTCTATTAAAAACGCCTGAATCACTTCCGAATAATTTTTGTATGTACAATTTTACATAGCTATAATAAAGAGCCTCAAAATTCCAATTTTTTTTACTTTCAGTTCCGAACGATATCGATTTAATTTCATATTCATTTGAAATTCTTATCAATTTAAGTTGCTTTAAAATTCGAGCTAGATAAAGCGATAGCTTGGGTTCTCAACATTATAACGATAATATTATATTATTAGATATATATATATATATATATATCTCATAATATAATATAATAAAGTAAACAGTTACATATAAATGTTTATTTATATGTTACTATTTACACGATTTTGAACTAAAAGTTCACCGTATTCGCTATCTGTGAACTTTAACAAGTCATGAATTGGAAGCTGCTGACGTATACTTAAAACACCTTCATTGTTCATCTCCTGAGACAGTAAGTTGCTAGAGAGTCAGCAACGTAAGTTTTTGTAGTTATAGGCGTGATGTCAAAAAATACCGTAGCAAACCACGGTCATAAACGAAATAATGCAATAATAGAATAACTCCTCTAAAACGATTTACAGAATAATATCTATTAGTAACCCTCTGTTCTTCTGATATATCCTGTCATAATTCTCGAACCCGGATAAGGTTATTTGGTAACAGAACTTAAAATTTAAAAAAAAGTCGATATAAAATTCATTTTCATAAAAACAGAAGTTAGAAAAGTTATGAGGCTGCATGCACTGCAGCAGTATTTCTAGAATAGTATTTCAATTCTTCTTTCTGCCGCTACACGGACATGCGCGAAACTCGTTACTGCTAACTTCAGCCGTCCGCCTTTAATTAATTAAGTTTAGCGCTTGCACTGTTCTAACTTTGAAAGCAAAAGAGATGTCTGAATAAAAATGACGCAAAAGCAATGTGATTTGTATTTTAATACAATTCGTACTTTAGATTTGATAATGTGGACTTTATTTACTGAAATAACTTAGAAAAAGTGGGAAAATGCAAAAATTAAAGAAACCTATGTTTTCGTTCAGAAAGTTACTGACACTTACATGAAACCATGTGATTACCTAATGGCACATCGAGAACCATTTGATATAATTATTAAATTGAGTCCTATTCAGATATAGGGTGCGGGCGACGCGGGACACGAGGGGCCGGTCCGCGATTCTAATAGAAAAGATTTAAATGAATTCGTCTCGTAAACAGAGTGTAGAGATCCTCTTAATAAAGTTATATGCAAATACATTGGCATGAGAGATAAACTCATTGAAACTTTTTGTGTTAGAATCGCGGCCCGGTTACATCTTGTCGCCCGCGCGCTCCGCAAATGCGTACAACTGAAGTTCATTATATGACTTAGTCTCTTACATGCCTTAGGGTTTCAAATTGCAGGGCAGTCTAATGCCGGTGTCAGTAATAGCCAGATGGAAATATAGGATTTCTTGATTTTTTCAAATGAAAAATTTCAAAATTTTTGATTTTTTTTTTCATTAAACCTACCCCTCTGGGAGCGTTAGAGTGAAAAGATCAGGATCCAATTTAGGTAGTTATGGGGGCTATGCGCTTCGGCATAAAATACCATGAAATTAGTTTCGTTCGAGAGTATATTATTTCGCAGTTTCTTGTTTGTAATTATATTCTTTTTTGAATTTCCATGAAATCCCAATGAAAATGTCAAGGAAGGTCTAGGCATTGATTTCATACAAAAATATTACTCAAAATGAAACCAAATCAAAAATATCCTTATTTCGTAGGTAATGGAATTACGATTGAAATACGTCATTAATGAATTTATTTGACATTAACATCATCATTAACAATACAAACTACAACAATTCGTAATAAAAAAGAACGTTAATGCTACTATAGAGTACAGATACTATTAAACATATACGTAAATCCCTTCAGATATTTCTATTTGAAACTAATAGATGGCAGTGTTTCTTAAAATTAGTAATATACTTATTAACGACGCAGAAAAAAACAGACGTCATATAATTTTATTTATAAGTGCATAAAATAAATATTATTTAATTTTATTTAGTATTATTTATTTAATCTATTATGCATGATAATTAACGTCATCCATCGACCTTTTCATTTAGTTAAAAATTTATTTGAATACGTAAAGAAACTCTTTTTTTATTGTTTAGATTTTCCTACCGTAACGAAAGCTCTAAACATGCTTTCACATAAACATATTGCTCAAAAAAATTGTTACTTTGAATAACAAATACTGCCATCTAATGTAGATATTATAAACTTTTTAAACGCATCCGTAAATCTCTTCAGATAATTCGATTTGAACCTAATAAATGGCAGTGTTGGGCTAAACTTCTGCGATTATTTCGTGAAAATTTCAAGATATATTACTTAATAGTTAAATACGTAAAAAAGTTATTTTTTATTTTGTTGTCGTCAAACAATTATAACATCTCACGTGCATATATTTTGCGCAAACACAGACTGTTATTTTACTTTCTTAAATGTGTTTTCAGAGATTGCAAACGTCAGATAATATGTGAATTGGTAGTCTCAACGTTGCTCGAAAGCAATAATTTAAAAATATTCAATAGTTTTTCAGGGATAATGAAAAAACACATATTTTAATTTTTTTGATATTGATGCAAATACAATTTTATACGCGTATAGATAGAAGAAAGATATTGTGATTTTACTTTATAGTAAAATCAAAACAATACTTTAGAACAATTTTCGCTCTATGAGTTGTAACTGTGAAAATTATAAAGCAATTTTCAAAAAGTTCATTTCGTCGAGTGGTTCAAGCGTTATTTTTTTTGTTATCCAAACGTCCGAACTACAAACTAATTTATGTCCAATAAAATATTTTTTTAATAAATGTTTTACTGCATTAATATTTAGAGAAAAACTTCAAATGATATTTAATTTATAATTTAAAGTGTATTCTATTTAAGAGTGTTTATTTCAAACAATATTATTGCATTGTTATAAAAATACAGAAGTTAAAAAGTGAGCGCTCTGCGTGTTTTTTATTTTATGAGAATAAAGCACAGCCTCCTTGGAGGCGTATCATTTCCTAAACAGTACTTGACCGACATTACGAATAAAAAATCGAAATTGAATGATAGTGGGGGTTCCTCACATTTTGAAGATTCATGAATTGGACTAACTGCTATAAAAGTGGTGCTAATGTTATTGTAAAATAATATAATAATAACGAATATAATTCTATTATCTATAAATACAAATATTTTTAATTCAAAATGATTTGATTTGATTTGAAAAATTTTACCTAAAACATTCCGAAGACAGATAACATGCTGCCAATTTGATAAAATTGCATTACGTATAAAATAATCCTGCAGGTATTAGACCGGAGATATCAGACACCCTCTCAACAAAGAAGGAGTCCAAACATTCCCTTTCTGAATGGAAATTAATGCGCCACTGCATGCTACCGACACTGCGTTCTGGCGGTCGTTGTTGGAAAATGTTTAAAGAAAGTGCATTCTACCTTTAAGCGAAAATACGTAGTCCCCGTTCGTGGAACTTTAACTAATACAAGTGTATTTTTACGTGTTGTACGCTTCATAGTTCTTAAGAAAATCTGAAAAATTGTTGACACTGTAGATCATTCTTAAAAAATACCACTATAATATTTATTTATGTGTTTTTGAGCACCTCTAGAACTTTTGAGAACAAAAGCACAAAGATATTATATATCTTTAAAAACCTTTTTACTGATTTCAAGATCTTTATAAATTTAATTTAATTTATTAAATTTAATTTAATTTATTAAATTAAATAAAGTAATACAATTATTCATTATTTTATTAAAATTAATATATCTGTATATATATTGCATGCCTTAAACGCGAGCGTAGGTATGCTTCTACTGTCGCCTGAAAATTCCGTCTAGACTGGGTGTGACCACAATAACTAAAAAACTATTTAACTTTTAAACTTAATTTTTTTTCAATCTCATCACTAATCGATCGAGAAGAACTGTATTGAAAATCACAGCTTGGTATAGCTGTAATTAAAATTTTAATTGGCAGTTATTCATGTTTTGATCCGCCATTTCCCTTAAATATCTAAAATAGAGGTTGAGATGAATGATTTATTTTATTACCGCCATCTGTTGGCAATTACACGAATGAATTGAGAAAGAAGTTGTTTATTTTTGTAATTGCCAATAGATGGCGGTAGTAATATAAAACATTCTCGTTAAAAGTAAAAAGAAATCATACATCAAACTACACATAATTTTGCATTACAATGTCTATCAAATACGAAAAAATTACCTATTCTTTTTTAGATTCAAGTCTACTATAAAACTATTTGAAACTCAAAAATAAAAGAAAAAAGGATTTTTGGTGAAAAGCTCATATGTTATCATAAACCTCTAATTTTAATAACATACGTGTGGCACGAGTGCTTAAGGCATTCACATTTGGTAAAGTATATATATATATATTATATACCTATATATATATATATATATATATATATATATATATATATATATATATTTATATATAGGTATATATATATGTATGTATATAATAATTCAAATATTTACATAAAAGATGAAGCAAACCCTGAATCGTTCGTTAATCAGTTCTCCAATATCTCTCCTTACGAATTTCAGTACGGTCTATCTATCCGATTACTTATAACAATCCACTTTTCTATCACTGTCGAAGCTTGTGCACTTGGGCATTAGCCCTCGTCAACTCTTTTTTATGTTTCACTCTCTACTTATTCTCTTGTTTTACTCCCGGTCAGATTCTGAGATTCTCAGATTCGACTACAACGGGAATCCATATTCGCGAGACTAATCACGGGGGCTGGATGTCTCACGTCTACTACTACTACGTCATCCCCTTGGAGAAAAAAAATTTAACGGAAGTAAGTATTTTTTTTTTGTACACAAGTGTCGTGGCAATTAACAGTATACCTACTGGGTTCTATCTAAATATGGCACGACGCACTTGAAGTGTGGTGCGTTAAGATCATACTACATCCTTTGGCATGGTCATCGATTTACAATTTCAATCGTTTACGGTAACTGTATTCTTATTATTTTCGCATAAGGACATACAGACATGCTGCCAGGTTGTACTCGTTTACCAAAACCACATAAAATGTGGTTACTCGAAATGACCAATCGAAAGGATTAAACATATTACTTGCATAAAAAAAATTCAACTTGAAAAAAAAAATTAGTATAAAACTTGGAAGTGGTGGACGTCCCGAAGGCTTGAGGGGCTGCCAGAAGATGTCGGCCGCCACTGAACCGCAGTGGCTCGGCCAGCACCCTTCCGGCGCCACCCTGACCTCGAGTATTTTCAGCATCTAAAACTGTGAGTTATCTGCCGAAACAATTCTGACATACTATCAATCTTCATTCTTCAGTCAGTTCATGTCAGAAAGCAAACCGCACGGTTAAATTGTCGGAACTCTAAGAGTATAGTTGCCTCACTTTCTACACATTTATTTAAAAAATGCTATTATTTATTTTTATATTACGATAGTTAAAGCGTTGTTCGATTTTGATCTGCTTTAAGGCAACCAATACAATGTTTTAAGCAAAAACAGTTAACCGATACCAAACACCAATTCAAGGAGTACTTTATAAGTTATTTTGGAAAAATACTTTTTTATAAATTTTTCATTAACGATATCTCTCGAATATATCAATCAATTTTGATACGGCTTACAACAATCGACGTTACGTTCTAAAAATAACAGCTCCTTAGATTTTCTTGAAATTTCTCAATACCTACGCAATATAATTGGTTCACGTGTTCAGGAAGTCTAAGTTCAGTAGAATTCTCTTCTCAAATACCGCAAACCGTGTTTAGATCAATATATATTTATATGTATATATGCATATTTGTGTGTCTTCATGTACGTAAACATGTCTATCTGAAATTGATTAACTCCGTCACCATTAAGTCGGTCGCCATAAAAACTGTTATGTCTAAGTGGTTTTTTTTTTTATGGCGAAAATTTTTGAGAAAGAATTTCTCACTTAACTTAATCCATCCTACGAAGAACGCTATTCATTGGTTATAATGAAAAAACTCTTACATCAGCGTAGGTGATACAGCTCAACCCAATCTCTTCTAAAATAGTACTTTATCGGCGTAATCCTTTGAGAAAGTGCTAAACCCAATTTAATTTTCAGATATCTTCCTCCATATACTGTCAAATATCTCGGCAAGAGCACAGATCTATTTGGACAGTTAGCTGTTTGACGATTACCTACATCAAAACTAGATCATTTCATCATTTTCATCGTTATACGCTACCTTACTATCTATAATATTGTGATATTTTTATTTTATCAATCTTATCCACCAAACAAACTATAAGAATTTTCCTACCCAATTTTATGTTAAAAAAAGGTAAGATAGTGAATGTCAGAAAGACTAAGGTTGTGGTGTTTCAGAGGCGAAGCCCCATTGAATATCTATAAATGTAGAGAGCAAATGTATTAGATTTAAAAATCTGCTTGTGTCACTCTAGATAATACTATATTGACCAAATTTATGGCAAATTGAAGAAGCGACAAATTTTGAGCACCCAAAAATCGATTACCTTCCTAAAATCAAATGATGGATGTCAGCGAAGCAAGAGGGATATGCAACGATCATACATCTAATCGAACCATATAGAAATCTGTAGTTTACCTTTGTGGGAAGAAGGAAAGAGGGTAGATTGTATATATTCATTTGTTTAATTACGCATATTGAAAAGGATACTCTAGTGATAAGCATACGACGACGCCACAGCGGCAGACGATCTCGACTGCGTGGACTTCGACCTGAACAAGATCACGGGCCGTCTTTGGTTACTGATGACGTAGGACTATTAGAAAACGAGACATGAACAGAATTGTATATTTATTATTGTTTATTAATAGGAACGAGCTGTGGCGGCTCAGTGGATAAGAACATAGGCCTCAAATCCTGACTTCGGGCGAATCCTTCAATGGGTTTCCAACATACCCAAGTCAAATTAAATTACTTGATCAGCGTCTCGCAGAGTACGTCAAACCCAAGAACTCATGCACCATCACCGTATTTATGACGAAAGTCGTCAACAGATAACGATCATTCAAATTGATCAGTCGCCTTTATCGTACATTCTTAAAATTCTCACATAGACAAAATATTAGAGTTAAAACTCATGTTGTTACGTGTCAAAGGTGATTCTCGTCAGTGTTGGCGTCGTAAATAAATGCAAAATATTCATTGTATTGAAACTAGTTTGTAGTAATATTTGGTTAACAAAAGCTTGAAATATCTTTATGCACACTGAGGTCAATATTTTTTACCTGACATCGAAATAATAATTATTCTTCAGCAATATGGGTTTTTATTACTATTTATAAGCGTCGTAACATTTTATGTAAGGTTCGAGGACATCTTATAGCAAGGCATAGAACGTAGCAACGTTGATAAAATGAAAAGGTTTAAAATGATAAAATCATTTCTTATCATTGAATTTATTCAATAAGGATTCTAAGCGAGAAAAAAATGACGAAACCCTGTTGGAGAACATTTCGGGAATAACCGGGAAAGTGCCGGAGGTAGATGAGCAGGTCTAATACGTATGAGAACTGTTCATCGAGGGTTACATGGGTCCCCAAGTGGGGTTCTATCTGCAAGGAGATCAAACCAAACTCCTGGCTCCATTGTGAATTGAACTCCTATCCCCTGAGGTGGTTCTGGAACACAAAAATTAAACATTGTAATAAATTCTGGTAATAATTTGTTACAACAAATACTCTTTAAATATGGGAAATCTTGCGCAGCATGATATTAACAGTTATATTCTAAATTCTTAACTATAAGGTTTTACTGTTTATACTTAATATAATTTAATTTCTTTTCTTTGATTTTAACTTATTGTATATTATTTTATTTCACTGTATATCGTGTAAAATTTGTTATTTGCCTATTGCATTTTAATTTTAAAGTGTAATTAATTTTATTTACTTGAAGAAATTTTATAATTAGCTTTTAAATACGTGCATGAACGAAAGAGTAATATTTTATTTGATATTGTTGGTCTTATTTAAGACCTGGGTTAATATCAATGGATATTTTAATCATATAATGTTTCACTTGACTAAATTATAGATAGACTCGTACTGAGCTTCTACGTTGATAGCCCTAGTGATAGAAACGTTTATTTTGAGTTTGCGACGCTTAAGAAGCATCGAATATACGACTTTATTTAATACAGATATTTTCAATGTGACCGAAACTCTAGACAACTCAGAAAATTAAATATTTTCTCTCTGTTTAAATGATATTGAGTAAATAAATTTTAATTGGTTATACTTACGGATTGGATATGAAGAGTTCCATAGTGCCGAAAAACACGAATTATATGACCGTGTAATTTTGTGCCGCCGAACCTCAAAAGTCAACAGAAAGCTAGATTGAGGTCGCTTTAACGGACTAAACTTAGTGGTCTTCCTACGGCAGACTGATGTGGGTACAGCATACCGATCGAGTGGGGAAACACCCTGACGCTGTAAGCGCGGGAAGAGAGCACACAACTCCATTTTTCGTAGAACGTGAAAAGCATGTGGAACGAAACTTCAGCCCGTGGAAATTCGCGACCATCCGATAAAACCTAGCTTCAGATCGTGAATCCTGTAAGAGTCGAACTTCTGTTCCCGATTCAAAGCCAGACTGTTCCGCGCTACATAATTTTACTAAATTAATTGACTAGACGATCACGTGTGCTAAAGCACACATGTGTAATCAGACAATACATATACATATAGGCCATATAGGGTTCCGCTTCATTGCCCATGGAAAACCAGGGCGGGTCGCTAATTTATTATAAAGGCGCACACAGTTCAAGACGACAAGCTATGATACTTGAGTAGTTTTTCGACAACCTACCTGGTTTTATTTTAAAGCAATGTTTTCGTAAGGAAATATAAAGTTTTAAAAATATAGAAAACTATGCAGTACATATTCAAAATCCTTATTTTAAATAACTTATTTATGAATATATAAAATTTAATAAGAAAATTATTTATTAATTATACCAAAATACGGTCAGGTAGAAGACTTCTTATTATTCAATAGCATTACGCAACCTTCTGTCAGCGACTGACGGCATTTGTTACAGAAATGTATTGACTGACTGTTTTTATAAATATGATAATACTCTTCGTTTATATACTAAATTTGAGATTGTAGAAAGTATTTGCACGATGTACCAATTTTTTTTTAACTTTAACGCGTAGCTAACGCGCCCAGTTATAAAATTTACGTGACAAATGATCACGTAATCACGTAATCACGTAAAGCTTATTTTTAATTCATATGCTGCTTGTTTAATAATTTTGAAGTTTTAGAAAGTATTCTCGAGGTACATAGCTTTTTTTACAAATTTGAACCCGCGCCCGTGCCAAACGCTAACGAAACTAGGTATATTTCAAAAAGTCAGCTTTTAGAAAATACTTGCAGTTTTTTGTCGCCCGCCTCTTGGACAAGAAAAAGTCCACTTCTAAGTCCGCACTTTGTGACGGTCAACTACGGAACACTACGCTGCGCGTGGACCGACACACAATACTCCGGTTTTTTTAATGCTTGTTTATCTTCTTCTATGCAAATAATTGTTTTTCGCGCATTAGGCAAAAACTACTCGACAGATTTCAGTAAAGGTTTTCCAGTTTTACTCGTTTGGTTTCTTTTCTAAAATAAAAGTTATTGAGACTATTTTTCAGGTTATTTGATTTTAATAAAATAGTTCATTGAGTGGCAAATATTGTCTCGCAAGGTTGAGAGGGCGCGTGAAGAACTATGATTTTCACCACTCTTTTTTTGCTGCGGATATGTTATTTATTTAAGTGGACTGTATATGCGGCTAAGTATACTGGTGTATTCGACATACAATTCAGATTAGATATTTCGGAACGATCCTAGAGCACAATTGCACGTACCTGTAGACCGCCGAGCTAAGGAATACCTCGGGTCCTTCCTGGTTCTCACCAGTGACTCGGAATATTTATATGCGTGCTGATTTAAAGTACACGGAGCCGATGCGTGAGTATCCAACGCGGTCGACCGCTCAAGACGCATTATCAAAGTTACGTGCGGAGGGTGGTATGAGAAGAAATGAGCATTGGAAATCTAAACTGTACGCAAAAAACAAATACAGAGCCTTGGCGCATACAATTTAATTGACTTTAATAAAATTTAGTATAAGGATAATTGAAATCTAAGCGAGCATTTGTTCAGGTACATTATGTTACGATCAAATTCAAATCAATTGTTTTTAATCAAAATAAGATTTTGTATTGTCTGAGATGTTGATTCGCGGAAATCCATTATAGACGCGTGCCTGCAACATGCATTAACATGCAGCATACAACCCACCGCTGACCGTTGAATCGCCTGTCCACTACGAATCTCTATCTGAAGAATTGAATATTGAACCGAGAAAATTGACAGATATCGAACACGTAAACAAGTGTTAATTTTATATTTTATAATTATCTCAGTCGGTTAATCGTTATAATGATAATTTCTATGTACGTTTCATGGCAACTAGGAACATCCTCAGAAAATTGCAGTCAGTTACATCCACCAGGGTGTAAGGAGTGTTAAAAACAACCGATACAACCTCATTAAGTGAACCGCTGTCATGCAATGGTCAAAGAGCGACGAAAGCATACTTACCAGCAGCCACAGACCACCACCAATAGACATGCCTGTCAAATATCACAGACTAACCATCACCAACCATTATCCAATTAGTTACAGGCAAGCGTCCAATAATGGCGATTTATAAATGTTAATTTTGGTCATTGAGCATATTATTATTATCTTTATGTTTTAAAATTTCGAAGGATTCCAAAACATTTAAACGTAACCCCTTCTCACACACATGCAAAACATCGAAATTGTGATCGTTACTAAGTTTATGACCGGTTTCTATTAAATGTTTAGCAAAACGGGATCTGTCTGATTTATTATTTTTAAAGGTCGAAATATGTTCTTTGTACCTTGTTTAAAAACAACGTTCGGTCTGTCCTATAAATATATATATATCAATTTACAATCATCACAAGCTAATTTATAAATTCCAGATTTTTCATTATTGTGCAATTTATCTTTATTGATACATAAAGTTTTCAAATTGTTGTTCGTTTTAAAGGCAGTATAAATATTGTGTCCTTTTAATAATCTTGAAATTTTCTCCAAAATTGTATCATAATATGTCAAACTAGCTATATATTTCTTGTGGTCTTTTGATTGTGTTTGATAGATACTTTTCTTTACAATACTTTTTTGTTTTTTGTTTCTTATTAATGAGTTCGTCACTACATTTTTTACTATATCCGTTTTCCAATGCTATATTGTAAATGATATTTAATTCTAATGAGAAATTCTGATTGTTAAGGGGTATGGTGAATAACCGATGTATCATAGATTTATAAGCCGCCAATTTGTGTTGCCATGGATGACAAGAAGAAATGGGTATCGTAGTATCTGTGCAAGTGCGTTTTCTGTATATTTTAAATTCATGTCTATAATTTTTTTTAGTTAAGGTCAAATCTAAAAAAAATGTAGCATTGTTCGTTTCATCCTCTAGTTTAAATTGGATTTTGGGGTGAATACTATTAACATAATTTTGAAATAGATATAATTCTGTTAAATTAATCAGCCAACATATAATATCATCCACATATCTAAAATAATACAGGATATTATCATTGTTTATCATGTGTTTATTTTTGAATTATCCATAAAACTTTCGGCCGTTAATGGGCTTAAAGGTGAACACATAGCTGGACCTTTCTTTTGTATATAAAATTGATTATTATAACGGAAATAAATTTGAGTCATGCACGATCCTGTTAATTGTAAGATATCGTCCTTCTCGCCTGGATGTAGTTTTTGTTTTTCTTACTTATCTTTTACAATTGTTAGGCGTTCTCTAAAAGAAACATAAGTAAATAAAGTGTCTTCGTCGAATGAGATTAATTTGCTATTATTATGACGGACAATATCTTTAATTTTGTTTACAAGGTCTAAACTATTAATCAAACCATATTTTGGATTTAATGCAATTTTTCTTTTTATTATATTATTAATGTATTTAGCTAGTTTATATGTTAGCGACTGCACATGCGATACTACCGGACGAACCGGCTCACCCTCTTTATGTACTATAGGCAAACCATATAATCAAGGGGCCTGTGGATTCATCGGTACCAAATTTATTTTTTCTGATTCTTTAGTTAAAAAAAAATTGGATGACGATAAATTTTGTTTAACTTCCGCAATATATTTATTGATGGAGTCATATTTTAATTTTTTTATTCGTTATTGATTATATTATTTATTTTATTATTGTAATCAGACTTGTTCATTATTATAATAGCATTCCCCTTATCGGCTTTACTAATAACTAAATTTTCTTCCAATATTTTTTGTTTTAGTGATAGTAACGTTTTATTATCTACATTGTATACATAGTTCGAAATGTTACTACTATTATTAAATTTTATTGAATCCGAAATTTTGCATTTTATGGACTCATTAGATTTACTTTTGTGCAAAGTTATTTCAATATCTATCGTCAGTGTCTCCGTATGCGTTTTGTTGTTCGAATTTTTATGAAATTATATTTTATTCCTTTATTAAGAAGCGATTCATCAGTCTTATTAAGTTTTATATTTGATAATTTTTTTATTCTTGGATAAAAGGAGCAATTAGTTTTATTGCTTTGGTTCCAATTGTCAGTGTGATTAGACTGATTTTGATCTATCACTAAGCGTTGTAATTTTTTCTTTTGTGTTAAAAACTTTTTGTGAATGATTATAGAGGCCAATCCTTTTCCTGAGGATTGTACCTAGTTGGCATGAAACATACCTAAAAATTATCATTATAACGATTAGCGGACTAAGATAATTATAAAAAAGAAAATTAACACTTACTTAGATGTTGGATATTTGTCAATTCTCTGGAATCTCGAATCTGCCTCTATACTACGAACCTCTAACTAAAGTAGAGGCAGATTCGAGGGTCAGCAGTGGGTTGCATGCTGCATGTTAATGCATGTTGCAGGAAAGCGTCAAAATAAAGTATTACAAAAAACGCTTTTAAAACGTTCATGCTATTATTTAAAAATAAGCAATATTGGGTAAAACATTCAAACCGATAATGAGTTGAAGTCGAATACAAATAACACACATTCAGTAGTCAATATAAACACGCCAAGTCAAAGGGATTAAAAAACAAAATCTGCAAAACATGGGACCCATCGAAACCCACTGAAAGAGAAAAGCGATCGTATCTCACGGACAGCATGGGCGCCGGTGACTCGCCGGCGACATCCCGTCCCGACAACCCGAATGTGAAAGTATATTTCACTAAAGAATCCACCAAGTCAAAATCGAAATAAGGGCCTTTGCAATTCTTATATTTTAGAAAAAGCATTACAGATAACACGTAAAAAATTAAATTCCTAAAACTAAATAGAATTTTATAGGTAACGCCGAAAAAATATTCCTTCCCTAGATATTTTATAAGGATTGTAATTACAAAGTGCACTCGAAAACAATGACGTTTATATATTCATAAAAATAAATTATGAATGATTAAGTTCAACTTGTTTCGGTGAGACCATGATATTGTAAAGAAGAACTGAAAATAATTTTATGTATACAACTAAAAATTATAGAGTTATCCAGGAATCAAGATGGTATGGGAGCGTTTACGGCTTGCGTGCTCTTATACTAATGATTCCAATGTTTGAAAAAAGTCACTTTTGGATTTATAAAATGACTTGTATTCTGGCCGAGAAGTTTTTAGCGCAACCAGTGGCACATATGTTTTGGCATACTACAGTTTTATATAGAATATTTCTCATCTATAAAAAAGACGGATGGAGGTCGTCCAATGACAAATTGCACAACAACATTAGGTAATTCAAAGTCTAACTTGGCCGTATTGTCTGTTTTCTATAAAGACACGTCCCCGGTCGCCCGCGCGGCTAGTCCGCGTGCACCGAGCTGACGCGACGTTTGGCTGAGACACCGTGCGCGACGACAGCGGCAGCGGACGAGCAGGTAGGCCCAAGGCTAGTCGTTTATGGCGGTGTGGTTACCAAAATATTGAAAACTAAAACTAAAAGTCACTTTAGAAACTTCAGACACTTAGCTAAAATTTTATCGATGCATTGTTAATATTTAGTATTTTAAAAATTTATTTTGATTATATTATTGTAATATAACAATGACAATACACAATAAGGTCTATTGTCTATTTTCCAAATTAGACGAAAACCAAAACAGATGATAAGAATTTTAATAAGCTGCTGAATATCTTATAGTTTTACCTCCGTGGTAGATCATTAGTGTCAAAGTTTAAACTTCCGAAATAGAAAATAGTTTTGTTAACTAGCTTTCAGGACGAAAACTTCCTTCCGAACCTGTAATAAAATGGTAAAGTTAAGTACTAAAACGTAAACTATTAATGTATTGTGAAGTATTTCAAGTGTTATCAATGACTTATCAAATAAAGATGTATTTGTATTTGATAATAGATATGTTGAAAAAAAAAACCATGCAATGTATTGTTGAGTACTCGGGTACTTTCTCGAAGGTAATACATGTACGTTGAGACTATAATACTCATTTATTTTTGAGAATGTTTTTAGAACACGTGACTTTCTTTGTATAGGCAATTATGAGCAATATATTTAATACCAGTATCATTTTTTTTTAATTCATGTAACATCTTTTATCGTTTTTTTTTTTTAATATTTCTATTAGTCTTATTTTGCACGTCTTATTTTGATCGAAACGCCGACGTGTGGTAGTGTCGTCCAAAGACGCGCCATCCTTGAGTAATGCCCGGCCGCTGTCGGGACACCCGCATGCATTGGTTGGAGACGGCGCTAGTTAACAATTACACAGTACTTATAGTGACAAGGAACCGATAATTCAAGTACGATTGTGAATGAGTGTGCGCGTGCGCGTGCACGTATACGTCGCATAATTTTATTGAATCCCTGATATTTCCAGACAGAGAAAAGTGTGCTTAG
The DNA here is from genome assembly GCA_005406025.1 of Eumeta japonica. NCBI lineage: Eukaryota > Metazoa > Arthropoda > Insecta > Lepidoptera > Psychidae > Eumeta > Eumeta japonica. The sequence goes on along the minus strand of BGZK01000657.1, from coordinate 193,432 downwards.
GAAGGAAATGCTTAGTCTCGAGCAGAACTCCTCAAGACTCCAACGTCATATAAAAGTAGGTTCATCACTTTCTTAGTTACATAACTAAGCAGCATACAATAATTTTACTTACGTTCTCCTACTTTTTGGTGAGTTGGGGAATAATCTGAAAACATAAAGATATTAAAAGTCGCCGACTGAATCAACGGCCTGGCGACACAGCGGGGCGGAGGGCCATTACACTCCACCTAAAAATGTAGGGACCACAGAATGATTAGTAGCGGCACCGGAAAATGCAGAATTGGAACTGGTTTACCAAAGACAATACTTTTGTGATAGCAAAATAGTCTCTTTGGTAATACCAAAGATAATACAAAGATCCATAGTATATGAAAGAGCAGAAATACTTGAAATAAATTGAAAATTTTATTCCACAATTTTTTTAATGTTGGCTCATTCCTGTATTTTTTATCTAGGCCCATTTTAATTGAGAAGCACTGTCATGGATATATTCATTATTTTGTGTCATTTGTTTGCGCGCAATACGGTTCTCTGATTTTTTAGAGTTGTTTTTAAAAGTTTCATTTATTTCGTGTGGCACGTCGCGCCTCACACAGCGCCGGCTGCGCAGCCCGTCGTGACGCGTCCCGCCTCCGCCGCCGCCTCGTTTCAAAGTCCTTACCTACATCGAACGTTACTCAAAAACAACGAAATAAGTAACTCTGTTGTGATTCTAATATTCTTTAAAAATGAGGAGGTAGAGAACGTCAAAAATACTTTAGTATTAACCAATCTTAAATCAATGTTGTCAATATATTTTTGACATATTTAAAAATTGGTGAAATAATAATTATTAGTCAATATGAGTAAAAACTAACTTTACGAGGTTTCGGCTTGTAATATTTAACAAAATTTCGACATGAGCACCACCGTTTTCAATACACAGTCGAGCACGTCGAATCAAATTACACTTCAAACTCAACAATCCTGAATGCCTCTTGAATTTTGTTTGTGAGTTCCTATATCGTGCTTACTTGAATTTCATACACCACTCTATTTATTTCACTCCAAAAGTAAAAAAAAAACCATGAGTGTGAGGTTGTGCTACCGCACCGGCCAAGGCGCCGGGGCACCGCGACCGACCTACTGTTCTCTAAACTTACTATTAAAAAATTCACCTACTCTTACCGCATAATGAGGCGATGCATTATCATTTTGGAAATAAAAGTCCTTATACAATGCTAGTATTACGTTTTCTAACATTTTCTATTGTACGTTTGCAAGAGTTCAAGATAAGTTGCACTCTTAAGCCGACTGTTAATAAAAATGGGTCCGAGTATTTTGCCCTTTATGATACCAGCTCCCACTCACGTGTGCCCTTGGCACGTGAGGGTTGCAATAGGCCCACCGATGTTTATTGTGTACATTAAATAATCCGACTTTGTAAACAATTATTGATTCGTCAGGCAATCCACAAAATATTTTTATCCGACTTATTTAAAATCCATTTATAAAAAGTAACTCTGGCACTGTGAGTTGGCAACAGATTTTGAAATACTCTAAAATTGTAAGAATGTTGCTTTTTAGTCTTTTTCAATACCTTATAAACGGCACTAGGCTCACATGGAAACGGCGTGCAGCATCTGGGGTTCTTCTTCAAAGTAGTTAAAATATGCAACATCAAGTCGGACATGACCCGCTTCATGAGCATGATTGGTTACGGTACTTCTCGAAAATTAGTTGTTTTGTTTTGCCATCTATAAGGGATAACGATTCTTGTGAAAATTAAAAATATCACATTTAAATATTCCTTCTCATCTGTGCTTAGCTGATCCTCATTTTTAAGTTCCTACAGAGATCATTTGATAATCGGTATTGATGTATTTTGAGATTCATTAGGATCAGATAAAATCAAATTAGGTGACAGAAAACCGATTCTTAATGAAATCAGATTACACTCGATTATTTCTGCAGCCCTCAACAGCGATCACCGTTCCACTGTCACTGATTTTACGCACTATAATTTATGCAAGGTAAAATCAGCTGATACAAGTTCAATAAACTATAGAACAAGTTTCTCGTTTTTGGCAACTTAAAGAAACAAACCCCAAATGATGTTATTCAATAGAAAAAAAATTGTTTAAAAAACATTTCAATAAAAACAACTCGTTATCAGATGGATGTTTTGTGTGAGAATTGAATTAAAGCAAAATTCTAATATTATTGGTGATTCGCTACATAGAGCCAAGCATTATTTTATGACCCAATCATTTAAAGTGTGACGTTTCTGAGTGGCCTAGTAATCCTAAAACTGTCGATTCTCTTTTACAGGTTATAGCAAATTTCACAACAATAACATACAATTATAAATAATATGCTATGGATCGACTATGATAGGTATTACAAGTTATTTACGCTTCACTGCTGCTTGTAAAAAGAAATCAATTGTAAATAATTACTTTTATGATAGGGAACTCCAACGTACATTAAATCTAACCGTCAGAACTTCCCAAAGATAGTCCTTCCTGAAATGTGATTTATTAAAGAAGAAACAATCACTTCCAAAGAGTCCGTTACTCAAATTCAACCCTTTTTTAGATGAAAACAATTTGATGAGTATTGGTGGACGCTTAGGAAACTCTAATTGTCTTTGTGGGAAAAGACACCCTTTGTTGACACAGTCCACACATGTTTTGCAAAATTATTATTTAAACACGAACACAAACAGCTGATGCACGCTGGTCCACAACTTTTATTAGCTTTTATTACAGAAACATATTGGCCCATCGGTAACAGAAATTTAGCTAAGGCATGTTATAGATAATGTATTACCTGAAGCCGTATGAAAGGTAAAGTGGTTCCTCCTTAGATGGAAGACTTACCACAGCAGCGTCTTTTGCTGGAACAATCCTTTGAAAGCGTAGGTGTGGATTATGCAAATCCTATTAAATGCGTTAGTCGACAAGGTCGCGGTTGTAGGCTTTTTAAAGCATACATAGCCATTTGATTTAAAAATTAAGGCTATTTATTGAAAATTATTACGTAATTTAACAAGTAACAATTATTTGAATGATTTACGTACATTTAAATCCCGAACTGAACTAATACACCTCAATAACATCTATATAAACATGGGCCAACTATTAAAACAGAAAATTTATTTAAGAAAAGATTTACTGAAATGGAAAATACAAGTAGAAAAATGTAATAAATTGAAAAATCTGCTAAACCAAGTTTGATTATTTCGTTTCCCGAAGTCTTAAATAGTGTCAGGAAAATGCACGTAACCAGTTTTCATAAAAAAATCGTATCAATAAGCACAGGTTACGTGATAGAATAATGTTTCTAACTGCATTAACAAATGTCTATGCATTTAAATAAAACTGAATATCTGTCTGTTTGTTGTCTGAAGTAATTTTTGACAGAGCTAAAAGTATAGTAATCAACTTTTTATGTGATAAATTATCCAATGGAGATAAAGATAGAATAAATTGTAAATAAAAATTTACGTAGCAGAACAATTGTAGAACTGTACAAGAGAAGACTAAAATTGATAACAAAACAGAATCAATATTGAAAAAAATTGGCTCAGAAATATACCTACATTTCAATCTTCGCACAGCGAAGCGTGACGGAAAAAACCATGAGCTTATGATTTCAATATCGGATATAACATGCAAGCTCTGTACATAAGTTCTATGATATAACATGTGTACTTTCGTTGTTTTTTATATTTCTCTTTATCATTTTCAGAATGATCCTATTGGTAATACTACTAGCAGCTACATGCTTCTACGTCTCGTTTTGGTGGAAACGTCGACGTTTGGTAGAGCTGTCTAAAGATGTGCCGAGTTGGAGTAACTACTTGCCTCTAGTGGGACACGCGCATAGATTTATTGGAGACACCACTCGTAAGTAACGAAATTTTGTTAAGAGGCAACAGTTTATGAGGGGTGGATGATATGTACTTTAGTTCAAATAGATATAATGTGAAAGTGATACTGGGCTCTGTGGTGTCGTATTCTCTATTTATTTCGTTTTCGAAATACCAATTGCCATTTATTTCTCTTGTGCGGTTTTATATAGCCACTTCTTTATTCCCAACATGTCGCAAGATAAAAGTAAAGTGATGAAGATTGAGTGAGTATGGTGCTGTGACAAAAGTTTTAAACGAAGAAAAAAATACACTATCGCAGATCAAACAACGCATGTTACTTATATTTGGTGATTCGTGGCCTTCTGGTCTCGTAAAAAAGTTTTGGTCGAAACAGTTCAAACATGGCCGTGAGAGTCTTATTAACGATTCCCGTAGGACGACCCGTATCGACGATAGTTGATAAAAATGTGGGTAAAATGAAGTTAGTAATTTTAAATGACTGGCAAATTAAGCAGTGGGAGATCGCAAATGATGTCGGCATTTGTAAAAAACGAGTGAATGAAATAATTAATGAATATTTGGTAAAAACCAACGTCAGTGCTCGCTGGATCCCTAAAATGTTGACTCCATTCAACGGGTAACGTCGAGTAAAATGTTGTGAATCCTTTTTGAAAATGAATCAAGGTAAAGAGGAATACTTTATTTCTAAAATTGTCACCTATGATGAGATCTGAATTCGACAATAGGATCAGGAAAGTAAAAAGGAATAATTAAATGAATATTTGAGGGAAAAAATCTTCCTGGTAAGTTTACAGTCGGTCCGTCGGTAAGCAAACTGATGGCAACCGTTTTTTGATATGTCTAGGGGATATTGCTAAAAGATTACCTGCTTAAAAAATTACAATGGTAGCCAAATATTATCCTAATTTGTTGTATCAACTACGCGTGTCTATAAAAGAAAAAAGAAGTTTAATATTTTCAGATTTATATTAGAGATAGATTTATGCAAATTTAGATAAGGGATTCTGATTTTGTCTTATAATGCATCTGTGCACACCGCTTGGAAAACGAAGCTAGCTATGACGAAGAGTAGATTCAATAAGATCGACCACCCACCATGCAAAGAAATTTAGCATCCTGGGAATATTTTCTGTTCAAACTTTTAAAGAAAGACTTAGGGAAGCGAAAATTTTCAACTGATGACGAGATTAAGTCCTCAGTAAATCAGTATTTTGGCTAGAAACCGAAAAAATATCTTTTGATGGGTTAATGTCGTTTTATAAAAAATGTCATGTATAAATTTACCTTAAGGTACTACATTGAAAAATAGAAAAAATTAAAAAATTCTTTAATTTCGTAATTAGGTAAATTTTCTAAGGTGTGAGGTGTCAGTTCGCGGAAATCCATAATAGACGCTCACCTGCAACATGCATTAACATGCAGCATGCAACCCACCACTGACTATTGAATCTGCCTCTCCACTATGAATCTCTATGCAAATAATTGAATATTGATTTGAGAGGATTGACAGATATCGAACACCTAAGCAAGTGTTAATTTTTTTATTATCTTAGTCCGCTAATCGTTATATTGTTAATTTCTACGTACATTTCATGCCAACATTAATAAAAAACAAAAAAATATTATAAGAAACAGTATCTATCCAACAGAAATAAAAGAGCGAAAGATGTGTGTAGCTGCTTTAACATATTATGGTACAATTTTGGAGAAAATTTTAAAATTATTAAAAGAGAGTAATATTTATACGGTCTTTAAAACAAGCAACAATTTAAAAACCTTATGCAACAATAAAGATAAATTACACAGTAACCAAGTACAGTCCGGAAACGGTCAATTCTTTCTAGGACAGGAAGTAGAAAAACAAAGTCGACAAACTTCTTTATTTTGTAGACATTAGATCATACATATTTTTAGTAGCAAATTTATTCCTGAAAGTAAGGTTTTTAATTGCCTGATTGGCATTCTTAGCTTAAAATTAATGTACGTATTTAGTATAATTGTTATTAAACATATTAAAAAGGAAAAGAAATTGAAATTAAATGCATTATTATTGTCATTATTGTTATTATAAGCTCACAACTTTTTCCTAAAAGGGTAGGCAGAGACTATAGATTTGAACATGGTACGATATTATCTTTGACTATCTCTTTTGCTTTACTGGCATACATCAATGTTTTCATGCAACTCGTCGGTTTCGGATACTTTAAATTTGGGCCTTTTATAATATACCACCAATACGTTCTACATAGAATTTTATAGGAAACGACCTTTAACGACCTTTTCATCATACACATTCGTTCTATAGAATTGTATTGTCAGTCTGCATTCATTCATCATTTCCAAATTTCGGAAACTTTTTTTTTTTTTCTTCGGTAATCAATACATCTTCTTTCAAACCACACCGCACTCTGGCATTATTGTTTCTACATCCATTTTTAATTGAGGCTCCATACATATTGCCCAGAAATTGTATTTCTACTACATCGATTCTCCTTCACTACTCTACATAAGCATAAGGATCAGAACCCTATTATCAATATACAAATGCGCTTGCCATCAGACAGTTTTATTGTTTCTATTAAATTAACCGTCACTTGTATTGACAGTGAACACACCCATTATTAATGTATACTCGTATTTCTTAAATACATCATATGGACAGCTATCCACGAATAGTTCCAGTATCGAACCACTACTCTTGCCATACATGAATGAACTTTTCCATAGCTCATTCCTTCTGGTTCTATCATAAGCTTTTGCTTTATCATAAGCCCTTTCTTCATCTACAAAAGTACGGAAGCTCTTTTGTCCCTTTGCCAAAAACATTTCCGCAATGTTTCATACAGAAAGAACTTATTCATACACCATCCCTGTTCCAATTTTCACTTGTATATCCTATATCTTACTTTCAGTCTCACTCACGACTCTTTCAATAATGATTATCACATATAGTTTGCCAACAACGTTGAGGAGGCTTATAGGGCGATAATTTGTGCAAACCTGCCTTGTTACTTTTCCTTTGTAGAGGGATACAATGACGGCTTTACACCAGTCATTATGTATCCTATGGCTTTTTAAGCATTTATTTAAAAAAAATTACAGCATTACTCTTTATTTAGTACTGGAAATAATACAAGAGAATCCACGGTCATCCATTCGTATGTTGCAGTCGCAATATGTAACTTCACTTTCTCCATGACCCTGGTTTAGAATCATTTTACTAATGCACAGCTCATATATTTTCTGCACCAAGCTTAAACATCATCCTCACAATTTACTCAACAGGAACGTAGTTCGATCAATGGTATCAATATTTTTTTCCCACATGCCCTCAGCACATGTCGATATAAAGGTCTTCCAATATGACGTTTTCCTTTGACTTGGTTATTACTAGATTATCTACATCTACGTCATTCTCTGCGTCTTTCGAATTCTCCAGACGAATGTTGTATAAACAAATTATTAAAAACTTCTGTCATAGTTAGTTGAAAAGCTTTTTCCACCACCCTCTCGCATTTAATAACTTATTTCTATATAAATTATCTATGGCACTAACTCGCATCTTTAAACTTCGTAGAGTTGCCATGTTCTAAGTGGTCGTCACCACACCGGCATTTTAATTCTTTCATCAGTCTTTCGTATGTGACCTGCTCTGTCTCTAGGATTTTAGAGGAGCTTACACTTTACAAAATTAACACGCATACAGGTTTCATTACGATATTCAAAGTTCGATGAGGTCTCGCTCCTACAGCAAACAATAGTGAACTGAACCAACATATAGGCCTGGCCGTTATGCGTATCGTCCGTACTCACACATTCCACTAAAACACAGTTATTAATCTCTCTTCTACTTTTGAGGGACTGAATGTTCTAGTATTAAATATACTAAGATTATCACATGCTTGTTATTGACAACTTTTCTACCTATTATTTAACTGTGCTTTCATAACAAAAAAGCATCTTCTGTTTTTCTCACTGTTAGACTTTATTGAAATCGAATTCTGAAATAACGTCTTTTTAGTATTTTTTAGAATATGAAATTTTTAATGAATAACTACATACACATTGGATTAAAAATCTCATCATTCAAAGTACTTTTATTTATAACTTTTAAAGGCAAATTATAAAAACAAAATGCAACTTCCAAATATAACAATTTATAAACCAAATTCAGCCTTTATAATCTTTAGTCTTGAATTTTTAAAAGAGTTGAATACTTAATTAATTATACAATCGTATATAATAATTCAACTAATTATACATAATAAGATAATATTTAAGATATCTTATTAAAAATTTAAACATTTCTAAAATTCTAAAAATTTATTAAAATGGTTAAATTGGGTAATACTGTTTTAAACTTTGCTGATTAAATATTTTAGGACAGTATTTCTATCGTCGGTGAGCCCAAACCCAATATTTTTCCATCGCTTGCTTCAGAGAACGCTTCTTTTTATTTACCATGTAAAAAAATGACGACAGGTTAAACAGAGCACAGACTTCACTTATTTTATTCTGAGTCGTTATCAACACGAGATTCTGATCTGATCTGCGACGAATACACCTTTTTTTATATTTCTCCTCGAGAGAATACAAAGAGACATGAAACCCGTTCTGGGCTGTCAGTACGCTCAGGCGTACGGGGTGTGTCCCATTCGCAAACTTAAAGCCCCTGAAACTTGGTTCTATCCTGCCGGTAGCCCAAAGGCTTTTACAGCTTCATTGGAAGCGGCAATAAGGCATATGGAGGTGCTGACGGCACGAAAAGTCTTTTGGCACCCTTTCAGATTATCTCGACGTCATAACGCCAAATTTGAAAAACGCATAAGGTCGGTATTAAAAAATAACGGTGTATATATATATGGAAAATGAGAAAATCGAAGAAGTCAAAGAGTTTGTGAACTTGGGCAATCTGTTAGTAACCATGATAGAGATATCTAGAGGAGAGTGAATGCGAGAAATATAGCGAATGGGACCTTGCTTGTAATTATGATTAGTAAATGTGTCTCAAGAGAAGTACGTTTGTCTATCCACAGTGTAAAAGATGTCTATGGCAGAAGAAAAATAAAATTAGAATCGTTGCTGTGCAGACACAATTTCTGCATAATATGCGTGGAGTTTTTCTGAAAGACAGATGTAGGTAAAACGATGCCATAGGACGATGGGGTTTGACAGAAGATGTAGTGAATACAACAGCAAAAGGTATGTTGCGGTGGTTTGGCCATCTATAAAGGATGAATTAAATTAAACTGACAATACAAACCTATAGAGCAAAGGCGTTGGTGGTAAGGTCGGCAAATCTTATGCAGACTAAATTAGTGGCATGTTAAAAAGTGTAAAGCACCCAAAACCCATGAGCTTACATGACACGATTAACGGATATCAATGAGATACGAAAGTTATGCAAACATCGTAGCATGTGGAAATCTATAGTCTCTGCTTTCTCTTCTAAAAAATAAGCGTAAGTTTCTATTATTATTCTCAACAGTTATTTCTTGAAACTGTATTATGAGACATAAGCCCAAATTGACTAGCTCACGATTGTCTGTTAATAAAAGTAACAAAAAAATTAAATTTTACGAATATGATCATAAATAAATACATAAAATAAATAAAATAGGACAGGGTCGTAGATCTGCGCACAACTATTCTATGAATGGTGATGTAATATGGGTGATTTCAATGGATTATACTGCGATTCGAGTATAAAAAATTACATATAATATTAGTAGCATTTTACATGTGTGGATAATATAGATGATGATTATAGGAGAACAAGGCTTAACAATTACAGCGTAGAAGGAACAACATTGTTCAAATATGAAGTGTAAATGATGATTTTATCTCTTATTGATAAAAAAAGCTATCTAGATCCGCAGGTTTTGCAAGAGGACTGCTTCCCTACGTGTAGTCCGTCTCATTCATAGAATAATATTTCAGGGCCTTCCTTTTCTTTAACGTTTCGTTTACTTTAGTGGGGAAGGTGGAAGGTATGTACCCAAGAAGAAGTAACGGAAAAGTTAGGGCGTACCAAACACTTCTTTACATCTTCTGGATTTTCCGAATTTTTTTTTAGAATTCAAGATTTTCTCGTCCCCTGCTTCTCAGCCGTTGTGGTTCCCATCTGTCAACGTTTTTCTGACGCATATTCAATAAAAAAGTCAAAAGGAAAACATTCTTATCGTTCGCAAGTAAATCCATTCTTAACCTACGGAGAAAGTAGTTAGGTGGATATAAGAGATGAATAACTATTAAAATACCCGTAAAAAATAAATAAATAGTGTTCACAACGTACAACGTTGGACTCCCTAACAATTTTAAGTGTTCTAAGATGCTCAGTATGACTTCAGTTTATTTATTAAGTAGTTTCTAATTATGGGTCGTTAGTCTGTCCACCTCTAATATCTTTTAACTTTGTTCCTTCGTAAAAACATTTACAGAAGATATGCACTGTATATTTTACAGATATATTTAAGCAGATTATAAACATCAACGGCATGGCAATAAAACACAAAGGAGTAATCAAAGCATGGATGGGTCCTGCATTATATTATGGTAAGACATATATTAATAAATAGAAAATGCCGAATGCATATATTAAAAAAAATTAGAATAGATAGTATTAATGTTAACTATTTAACACAGTGAATTGTATGACAATAGTAATACAAATAATCGTAAAACAGGGCGTCCATTTTGTGGTTCGCACCTTCCTCACGCTTATGAAAGGACACAAAACAAAGTCTATAATATGTAAGGAGATACCACATTTTGCGCACTTCGATTCATATAAATTTTTGGTTATTCCTTTTAGTATCGCATGCTCGCCAGTTTGGATTGTTAACGTAGTTCGGAAAAGTCGTACACAGTCTGTATTTTATTTCATATATTTGCCTGTAACCATTTTGTTATATGTATATTTCTAAGAATTTCTTTAAGCTAGATATATAATGCTCTATGTATTTCAAATTTCATTTCCTATTTTCTTTTTCGTGTGATTTGTCATTGATTTTATTAAGTTCATTTCGAGCCCTACGTGTCGGCAGTTTTGTATAAATTGCCAATCTTAGTTAAGAGCTCGTTTTCGATAACAATATTGTCATCTGGGAATCGAAAGTGACTTAAGTATTTACCTCGTATTAATAAACCCCAACTAGTTCTAGAGTATGCTTAAGGTATATTTTAGAAAAGCCCTTCTAAAATTTCGAGCTCTGGCTGCCGCGAGAAACGTACCTACTTCCGCGTTTACTTCGCGACTGATCGGGATTACCGTTACTAATTCACTTAATATTTTTATCTCTTTGTTTTCGTTTATGTTGCGTTTAGTGAATACTTTCTTATACAAATAGATATTGTAATTGATATCATTATATTTCGTTATTCCTTAATTCTTAATAGATGCTGCAAGAAATTTTAGTTTCGTATAAGGAAAAACAAATTGTTTAAACTATCTATTAATTTTAAGTATTATTTATCAAATTCACAAAGTAAATACAAAATTTTAATAGTAGTTAACAAAATACTAATTTGAATTCTTTAAAATAAATCATTTTCTGAGGTATTTGAGCAACACTTTCTGATAGTAATATTGTGCATCAATTAAATTTTTGATCACTTATTTATATTGAAAATATTTGTAGATTACTGAAAAAACTATTAAATTATAAACATACTAAATATTTTCTAAGTTATTTACGTAATAATTTAAAATAATTTATATAATAGTTGTATTGCTTCGCACTAGTTGTGTGTCGGATTAGAATTTCATATAGTGTAATTTGTTTTTGCGCATTCTTTCTTCTAGGGTATTTTTATTGAATTCATTTTATTTGGTGTTTTGTGGGACTTAAAAATTTTCAAACTGTGATTGGTATTGAACGTGCCTTAGATTTTATTTTTTTTCTGACGCAGTTTTGAATGGGAATTCTCAAACATATTTTTGTAAAGTTAACGCTTTTTTATGAAAGTTCCTAAACTGCTCTATCTTTTGAGTGCACAGTTCGATTTTCACTTACTTGGCGGCATTTGCTACAAAATTTTTGTAATAAGTTTAAAATCGATCAGATAGAAATTTTCCTAGATAGGTGATTACACCACATTGTACGTCTAAAGACTTTGTTAGTCATTTTTTTGTTATGCTATTGTGTGTACATGTGGTTAAAAATTAGTAATCTATATCAATATACCTATTATATAAATCAGCATGTGTAATAAAGATGGTGTTAGAATAGAAAACGAAATGGATACAATGCAATTGAATAGTATTACCACATCAGGTAAATAAATTAACAAAAGCACGTATATTGTGGAATCACCTTTAAGATACATTCAGTCGCCATGGTTGAACATTTAGTGGCTTCATGATAAAGTTATAGTTATTTTTTCTATTTCGCAGGGGTAACAAATCCAGAAGATGCGGAAGTCGTTCTCAACACTTGCCTAGAAAAAGATTACATTTACAGATTCGGGTATCCGTGGGTTGGTAAAGGACTCATCACAGCTGATGGTAAAATATTTTAAATCGTGATTTTGCTTGTTCTTTTGTTTAACCTTCAAACGAGCTATACAACACTAACATAAAAGTTCACTTACTAAGATTTCATGATCCACCATTTGACATGGTGAATGGATGAAAAATCATGTTTTGATGAACGTCTCTCAGGTTTAAGGATTCAAAATTGAATCACAAAAAATAGATTCACGGGAATGTGAACAACAACAGAACAAATTAACTATTGCTGAACGATGTGACTTTTTTACATTTTATTATGTCTTCGTTAAGCAACTGAAAAGTAATTATAGCAAGCATGCAATTTTAAATAAGGAAATTAAATGAAATTGAAATTGTATAATGATTGCTATAAATATGAGTTCTTGACAAAATTAAAAAAAGTAACAAAACGTTTCATCTTTCAACAATAGTTCGTTCGTGAACCTGTTTTGAATTGTAAATTTACTGTATCTGACGATAATTTCTACTTAAAGATTTACTGCGGAGCTGAGGAAGGAGGGGTCCATTGTGGCTATGTTGTGGGTTTTTACAATCCTAAGCAGTAATTTCGATTTTATCTGGGTACTTATTTATCATTTAGGATTTTTTCAGAACCAATTATTTTAAATCAACATGTCGTAAGCATTAGTTTCAAATAATTCGAAATGACTTATGACTTTATGTAAAATCAAAAAAAATCTGTATTGTCTCTGTTAAATACCTATTCTCGTTACGCTCGATTTCGGATAAGATCTCTCATTTGTTCGAATGATCTGGTCGAAACTGACTATATGGTCGCAATCGAATCATATAAAGAGACACGAAAGAGAGTATAATATGGGGTCGGGTAAAATGTTTAGTCGTATTTTATGAACACTTTCAAAATAAGTTTTCGTCATATTTAATTTACATTTAATTAAATTGGTTAACAACTTGTTGCCATTTCGTAAATAGTGACATTATCCCCTTCTTGTAGAAATTTTGGGACTTTTGATCAAAAAACTGCGACAAGTAGTTTTGACAGTCCTCTCTTGATGTTGAACTAACGCTATCGAAATAATTCTGAAGAGATCGAAACATGAAAATCTAATGGCACTAGGTCAGGAATATATGTTTGATGCATTAGCACTTCTCAACCAAACTGTCTAATATTTGTTGAGTGACAAAAATGTATGTGGCCTGGCGTTATCATGGTGACAAACCATATTCTGTTTATTGATCAATTCCGGGCGTTTTCTCTGTACTTCTTGCTTGCGTCTAATTAGGTTTTGGAAGTAGAAATCTGAATTAATGCTCTTGCGCTATTATTTCTAAAATAACATCGACTTTATCCGTAACAGATCGACAAGAGCGAGTTTCATATTTGATATCAAAATACCGAACTGAAAACGCTTTAATCCGCTTTTTGCTACTCTTAACGGCACTGCATTAGGTCTTAGACAGAAAAAGAATAGAAAAATAAAAAGAAGAAACTGATACCGGTTTATTTTTTAATATTATTTTTGAAAAGTTTATTTATTTAATGGTATCAAAACTAGCCAGAAACAAACAGCACAATAAAAGTGATTTCACTATAACGTTTCACTTGTAACATACGAAAAACCTTTTTCGCGACCTAATAGATAACAGCGGACATGGGAACATCTACGAGTAGTGAACACACTGGTATCGGCACTATCATTGATATAGAAGTAAATCGCAGGTTAACACAATAAATACAAAAACTAAGGAAATAAATATTTTGCCTAAAAAAACATATATTTTATACAACATTAAACAGACAAGTAACAATTTTGTACCTTTCAAGTAGTTGAATAACTTTAACCAAAAATACTGTAACTACCCATCGGCTTATTTATAAAATAGGTTGAACGGATATGTTGGTGTAAAAAATGCCGTAACATATTATCTATTTGAGGTTATATTAACATTATACCAGTCAATTTTTTAAGTGCCGAAATATGGAACGTGAACGCATAGAAAGAACACATTTTAATGTTCATATCTAAGGTCTAATTGATTTAGAACCTTATTGTGCTATAGGCATGCTATAAGTAAAATTTGTCGCTGACGTAACATAACCATCCTATAGAAATGAAAAGCATTCTGATATTACTGAAATATGAGCGCAAGTCTCTATGGTTACACCAGTAAAAATATTGTATATTTGAGTTTGTCAGCAAATGCGCTGACACCCCTTATTCGTTTTATAGTACCAACTTGGAGACGTCATCACAAACTGTTGTCGCCAGCGTTCAATCAAAACGTATTGAACGGGTTCATGGGCGTCTTCAACAGACAATCCAGCGTAATGGTTGAAGCGATGGCCAAAGAGTTGGGGAGGGAGAGATTTGACGCGAGCGTTTACATCGGCGCCGCCACCCTGGAGATGATATGTCGTACGTGCACATTCATATTGACGCAGTTCTGGTCCTAAGACGTTAGAGTGATTAGACGTTCTCCGCTGACACGAGACAAATATCTCAACATCTAGTAATTCCTTTTTTTTGTATCATAACGGGACAAGCAAAACGTTCGTGATCACCTCGATCACTTTTTTTGGATAAAAAGAATATGATTTGCCATCTCAACTTTCGAAGTCAATGATTTATAGCTTTTATGTACCTAGGTCACGACTTTTATTGAAGGAAATTGACAGATATAATTTCAAGTTCTCAGAGCAAGTTACTGAATTCGCTTTCTTTAAGCTATTTTTTAGCTTCATTGAGCTTTGTACTGTTCTATACGTTCCTTAAAATATATTATATACACATACATTTTAATTTTCATCATTTTGGTAAAAATATCTATCTATTATCATATTATACGCATTCGCAACTAATAATAATGTCATTTATATAATTGCTTTATAGCTATTATTCGATTTTTATTCAGTTCTGGTTGTCTAGTTTTGAATTTTATACTTGTGATAAACTTATTACTTATAAATATGAAAGTGAACGTTTTACAGATATGAAGGATTATATAATTGTACAGATTGATTAACTTAGCAAAGGCTTTAATAAATTAAGCACATGGCGCTGTTCAATGCTTTCATAACGCCGTTATTAATACGTTGATATGTCCATATGTTGACATTTAAAACTATGTCTAATAATAGATAGAGCTAAATTATTTCTTTTTTAATTTAATCACTCTCAAATGTTATTAATCTATTAATTTATGCCTGTTATTTAATACGCAATATATATTGTGAAAGGACCTTCGTTTCAACCTGTTTTTTTCTTATATCAAATGCGTTTTCCTAAGAAACGGCGATGGGTACTCCAATGGATCAACAAAACATAGCCAGCCCGCCCTACCTGGAAGCCATGCATAAGCTCTTGGAAGTTCTAACAAATAGATATACCAGTTTTTGGCTTCATCCGCAATTTATGTTCAAATTGCTGGGACATAAGAAAATGCAAGATGACGCTTTGAAGATTTTGCACCATGTCTCCAACACGGTAATCAATTTTAATAGTAAGCCTTGCTTTGGTTTTGGGTTTGTTTTTATTTTGATGATTTCTAATAATATAAAATTCATACTTTATAAATTTCTTTCTAATCATATAAACGACTGTGTATGTAAGTATATAAACCGTGACTAAGTAACACGCTGATGGAGCGTTTTCTTTGTGCACTTTCTTATGCATTGTGACCGGTGGGCTGACATGACGCTCTAGACAAGAGTCTAAAGCGCTGTCCTTCTTGCGCAAGGTAATGAATGAAAGGGATAGTCTTATATAGAGACTCTTGGCTAGGCCGTCATGCTAGGCCCGCAGTGACCACAAAACTTAATTAAATGAAATTTAACACTTGTCTACGTTTAAGTAAAGAAGCTATACTTATGGACTTAAAAACTTGACTAAACAATTTGCGGACAGGAATTAACCGACATTGTTGACTAAGTTTTATTTATGGATACTTTGGGGAAGCAAGAAACAGAACCAATAAGAACGATTCGTATTTAAAAGAAAAACTTCTTTTGTAATATTTCGCAACACAATCTACCCACACTCATAAGCCTCCTGAGAATTTTTTTAAGAATCGTGTAATAATAAGCTGCTGTCGCGATCTTTATCCGTTACGTAACCCCCACCAAACAACTTAAGCCGCATTCCTAATAATATTCATAATGCGAAAGTATGTTTATTAGTTGATCTTTCTTTCACACAAAAACAGAGAAACAAAATGACATGATTTTTTAAACAGGAACATTATAGTGGTTGAAGAGTGACATAGACTATTTTTTATTCGAGAATAACAATATTTCGTGTGGGTTATAGTAACTACTAAAAGGTGCTATCTACTGTACTAGAACTAGTAGGATTCGAATTTAGGTGAATCTTAGTAAAATTGTGTAATTCATACAAATTCCTGGCTCACAGTCTTGCTCCAGTGGACATAGAACAAACACTTTAGCTTTTTATGCCGGTTGGCTTTTGGCATCGGCAATGAGTGGGAGCAGAATGCAATCTAACAAAAAAATAACTGCAGTACATGCGTTTTCGTTGTAAGAATATGGATTCATCGACGATAGTTTTATTGCAATCGAATCAAAGGCAGAACCGAGATATAGATTGAAATTAAAACCAAAAGCGGGCTACGATCGAAATCAAGAGCGAGGTCAAGCTCAGGATCATGGTCGACGGTTTTAGCGGTCGGTAATAAAGGTGATGAGTTCATTCTATGTCCACACGGGCGGAGTCAAAGAAAATTGTATATAATTGGCTGTTAAAAATATAATTACTGTTAGACATAGCATGACGAGTCACAGCTAAATTACAAACGGTACAAGACACACGAAAATAATTTGTTGTTATGTGATACATTGTTTTTATCATAACATTGATTAATTCACTATTCTTACTAAAGCATTATTGTTGTCAGAGATTTGAAAATAAAATAAATTTTAAGAGACATAGTGATTAGAGTAGAAAGAGATACGTTACCGTAGTTTGGTCAACTGGATAGGACAAATGAAAGTACACAAACAATACATATTTATAGAGCGAATGTATTCGATGTAAGGGTCGGCAATTGTTGCCGTAGAAAATGCTATTCTGACCGAATTATTAACAAATTAGAAGAGCGAAATTTTGAGGAGCGAAATCAACCAGCTTACCTGAAAGATTGATGGATATTATTGTAAATGAGTGTAATGGAGAGGTCGGAAAAGGTCGCTCTTGTAAATCTTAGACAGACCAAATTGGTGGCATATTAAAACTTTAAACACCTGAAATCGACCAGTTTGCACGAAAAAATCGATGGATGTCAGCGAAAGAAGAGAGATGTGTAAAGATCGTATCGTGTGGAATTCTATGAGTCTGTGCCTAACCTTTTAGAAAATAGGAACGAGTTTATATTATTATTTAATTTCATTCATTAACATGTTCTGTTTTGATCTTGGCATATTTATATGATTTTCAAATTCTAAGTTCTCAAAAAGATAGATTTTTACTTTCTTTTTTCATTTAACAGATATGTATCTCTATTTTATATCAGGTGGTGCAAAAGAAGAGATCGGAGTTTTTAATTAAGAAGAACAACAACGAGAAAGATCCTGAAACAGGTTAAATACATTACTCTATTTATTAATCGAGAATCCTTTCAACTGTAATTATATGTGTTGCAAGTATTGTGATCGCAATTTGATTAACTTCATGTTCAGCGTCCATTTTAATCATACCCACACTTAGTAGATGAAAAGCTTGCAATTAAATGTTAACATTTCTTAAACTAGGTCTTTCACATCAATTCTAAAGGACTTACAAATAATATATCTTTTTTATGAAATTAATCCCATACATTATAAGTCTGTTCAAATATAAAATTATGTATCTGCAAATACTGCGATCAGTTGTAAATTTTTATATTTTATTTGCATAAAAATGTTCTATGAACAATTTTCTGCGGTGCGAATAATATTTGAAATAAAATTTTTGTACGTTAACGTATGTACGTATATACGTTTGAAACAAAAAAAAAATGTATTTAGAATTTACCTAATCCAATATTATTTAATTTTGTATCCGCCATTCCTGTCACTTGTGTCAAGAAGAACCTCCAAGGAAATTTAGCAGAACATATTTTTGGTTATTACATTAAATTATTTCTTAATAGTAAACATAATATCAAACAATATACAAAAAAAATAATTAAATCAAAGGAAAAATCTAAGCAAGATACAGAGCATCTCGGAGCATGCTTAGTGTAAGGCTTAACTCGGCGGGAGGCGCATCCCATATACAGACACGGACGGTCGCTACAGGGTCAAAAATACCACAAAGTATTGTAAAAACTCAGGGTTTTCTAAAAGTATTTAAATTGAATACTTTTTTTCTTACATTGTATGATATAATAAAGTAGTTATCACAAAAACAAAGCAATTAACTCTGCTTGATATATATTAATTTGTTTGACTAACATATAATATAATATTTTTCAAATTTTTGACATGGCACATTAAAAAGCTAAAAATAGACTCTAAAATAAAGAAAAAAAAGAAAAAGCCAAATAAATATTAAATGAGCATAACATATTATTACTTAAAACTGACAATGGCAACATATATGAACCTATTATATTTCTAAAATAAAAATCTAAATTTAACATAAAATAATACTATTTTATTTTTGACTCCTATATAATTAGATATTATTTTTTAATTTTGTAAGCACAGTTTTCGAAAATAGGCACGGTATTTCTTTACATATTTTTTAAAGCACAAGTAACAATCTGTCTTGGTTTTTCGATCCTATTTCCAAAGACAAGGACACACCGTGAGGATGACATTTGAGAGCGCGGCAGCAATGTCATTTCCTGATGAGCACAACTCAGATTGTCGTTTTGATTTGATCGACCGAGTGAACACAATAATTTGATTTTAATATTTGCAGGCAAGTTCGAAATGATAGACATAGACCTTACGTGTTGCATGACAAGAGATACGGCCAGCTCCTTTAGGTAATCTCTTCTGAGTAACACGATTTCGCCGCAATTTATTTTATTTGATTTTACGATAACATAGGCATTTATGCCACCGATGTTTATCAAAGCAAAGGACCATAGGCCATCTTTTAGTGAAACGTGACACTGAATATATCCCACATAACTCGTCAACAACATCTCCTACATCTTTATTTCTGTTGTAATCGGTTATCATCTCAAGTTTTTTGGCTTCATCAGTTGATTCATCGATTTTCACATCCTGATACTTTGTTGATGCCAAAAGTACAACCTTTCCTTTTTTGGTATGTAAGATACTAAAGTGCAATCTGGTTGAATTGCGAAAACCGAGCGATTTACCTCTCTTCCTTTAGTGGATATAAAATAAGGACGTAATTTAGGCTTATTTTTTCTTACAGTTTTCAATGCGGTCAATTTCTTAGGGTAACTCTTCTATGAGTGGAAACCTGGTGAACCAGTTGTTCATTACAACATTTTTGCAAGAGTTTTTTATTGGTTCTCCTATATGCTTTACACCATCAGCCGCACACTTACTTTGTTTATAAATTCCTCTATTTTTACTTACATATATTTTAAAATTTGCAGTGTAAAAGTAGCGAGAATCACATAGAAAAAGCATTTTTATTCCATACTTACTAAGTTTATTTGGTTAGTATTGACGGAAAGGGCATCGACCGCATGTTTTTTCCAACGTTTCATTAATAGAACATGTCCTCCAATGAAAAATACGTCTTATTATTCGAGTTAAATTCTTCAAATATTTCACGAAATGCCATGAGTTTGTTTCCTTGACTTTTGTCATTGTGCGTGCAAATGGCATCAAAGCGTAGGCATCTTAAAAGAAAATGAAACCGTTTTCATGACATTGCCACCAAACAGATATCATATCTAGTACCGTATGTAACCCAAAGATCTTTAGAATTATAGTTTTTAGTATTATGGCTTAGTTCGAAGTCTCCCCCATAATGTAGTAACCCAAAAACAGCTCTTATTTCAACAATATCTGAAGACTTACAATCTCATTCTCTAACACTTCTTAATTTCTAATTTTCTATATAGATACTTGTGTAATCAAATTTTTTTGTAATATAGAGTCGGTAAAAAATATATTAAAAGCATTAGTAATAGTAGCACAGTCTTTACCTTCATGAACCGGGCCGGGTCAATGTCTTATAATAATATCATGTGATCGCGTACGAACATTTTGCGGGGGTTCAAAAACTTGCCAACTAGTTTTATCTTTGTTCGTAAATTTTCCACGTTTGACATAAAGCAAACGCACGTTGTCTAGGTACTGATAATTCTAAATATTAAATGTACCAGATTGAGATGGCACGTCCTCTTCATCAGACGTTGACATGGCTAAGGAAATTTGCATGTCTTCTCCTTCTTGATCTAAACTACTTTCATGGTCACTGCTTTCTTCATAATCTTCTATTTTTGATACCTCTCCCTTGTCACTATTTTCTAAAAGTAATCACTCTTCTATATGTTCTTTACTTAGAGGAAAATAAGCCATATTGACATTCTAAAACAATGAACACAAACAAAACATAATAATAAAATTCAAAAAAAAAATACACGAACAGGAGCTACTGGATAAAAAATACCCATACGCACCTTATACGTATATTCTGGCCAAACGCCGCGTACAAACTGACTGAATATTCAAAACAGCTGTCATAATTTGTTCAAAGGTACATAAAACGCTACCGCGCGTAAGACAAAACAAAAAAGATAATAATAACCACTTTATGTACTCTGTGGTAAAATTTACCCGGTAGTGCCTCCTGTCGAGTTAAAGCCATTACTACAAAAAATGCAATACAGGTGAAAAAACTACGTTGTTACAATTTTTCCCATGTCTCCCGCATAAAATAGGTATCTATAACTAGAAAAACAAGTAAGTATGTCGACAGTTACTGTTAAACAAGTTGAAACTAAACAAGTTTAAATTACATCACTAAAAGAATGTATTTTCATGGCACTTACATCCATTTGTTGAGAAGCGCAGATTTTTGGCAATAACTCAAAAATGGTGTATCCGATCATATTCAATATATTTTTCTTTGAAATAATTTATCCATCCTTTCCATTGTAATTTTTAGAATATTTTTTGGACGTACGGCTTATAAAATAAGGGGATTAGAACACAATTTTTGCTACTTTCGGAGCGATTAATTCGAAAGAAGGTTGGACCTGTCTGAAACTTCCCGCTACTTTTAAGCTCAAATCACTAAAAAATATACTTGCCAGTAACTTATTGAGATCTTAGTGCTCTAAAAATCGATTCACGTGATTTTTCGAGGTCTTCGTCAGTTATAAGCAATTGGAAAACAAAGAACTTATCAAATCAAATAATCAATATCAAAAATATATGTAAAGAAATATTATTAAAATAAAATTGATTTAAAACAAACATACGATTTTTTAGGTTTTGTCTGGAGGAAATTAAAATGTTTTTGATTTTAATAACTTCATACGAACTCATATTGCAAAAGAAATAAATCAGACTAATTTGTTCTTTATTTGAAATTTAAATTGAAATGCTAGAAACAATCAAATATACATACATGCTGGTCATTGATAATATACATTTATATAAAATAATCATAGAGTAAAACGGAAAATAATACATTTTTTTTTTAATTTTATGGGTACATATCTACTACGTTAATTAATAACATAAAATCGATTTCTTAACGCGTTTCAACACAGTCTAATTTAAAATGATAACTGATCAAAATAATAAAGAAATAACTTTAAAAGTACCTTAAGCTATATTAAAAAATATAATCTTTAATGCTTTGTTGATAGAGTTCAAAATATAAAGAATGGTATGCTGAACGTTATACCATTACAAACTTAAAGTCCACATGTTTTAGACAACGTTTAGCAGTTCATTTTTGTATCTGATTTATGTTTGATGGGGATCTATGTAAGTTCGTAGGAATAAGTAATTATTGATGTTTAAATGACATTGAAGACGTAAAACTGTTTCCGAAAAGGCTGCACACCATCATTAAAAGGCCATTTATTAAGGCATTAACCTCCGCTTCAGCTAATATGTCGTTAATGACAGTACTGGTTTATAGAAATTGGCGATCGTGTGTGTACAAAATTTGTGGACCGCTGTCCGCGACGTAGAATTACGTGACACATTAAGTGTTCCAGCTGTCTTCTTACTAGAGACTAGATTATAACATCTTAAACATTTTATTCTGTATTTACTTTTTTAATACAATATTTTCAATTATTATCAGGACGCCCTTTCCGTGCATTCCTGGACCTAATGTTGGAGTTAACAGCGAAAGAGGGAATATTCACAGATCAAGAGATAAGAGAAGAAGTTGACACAATCATCGCTGCTGGACAAGAAACTACTAGTTCAACTGTATTATATACTCTACTTTTGTTGGGCACTCATCAAGAGCAGCAACAGAAAGTATATGATGAGTTAGTATAACCATGGATACAATTTTCATACTTTATCGTGATATTATATTTCCAATCTTTCCTAAATATCCATTTGTGTTGCATTTGAGTAATAGCCTATTTGTTATAACTATAATAGGATACTACAGAATCACTTTCTTAATTATTTAGAAAAAATGAAGAGGCTCATAAAAATCGACTACTAACGTTGACTGTATCGGATTCCTATTTGCTAAAATCCCATGAAGTCCCTCTCGTAGCCTGTTCGATATTACGACAATGAGTGCGTTTTCGTACGCTCTCTGCCTGACGGTGAAGGCTTAACGTAAACCTCTGGCCACAGCGAAATAAGTCACGACAGTCTGCTGCAGCCCACTCGCCGCAGTACCCCTTCCGTAGTGGTATCGGTGAAGCGAAACAGCATTCTGCAATATTCTACGTATTGTTCGGCCCTTTCTAATTTGAAGTTTGAGATCTCAGTAACCTCCAACTTCAAATAGTGGGTCTAATGATACTCAGAAAGACTTATGTGTAACATAGTAAAATACTATGATATCTACTTTTCTTTTCGCTTCGCCTGATTGCATTCTTCCCCATGGTGCTTGTTCCGACATCCATGACAACAAGGCAGGAATTCACGTAAGAACCTTTTATAGAACCGTAACAAAGAAAAACTGAACTTATAGATCCATTCAAATATACAAATATACGAAAAATAACAAACGAAAACAAACTTGAGACCTAGAAACGCTAAGAAACCTAAAGAGAATAGGTTCACCCTTCTACTATGCTCAAAATTGAGCCACTTTTAAAATTTATAGAAGATAACATTTTTATATATTACTATTCACTGATGTTTTGTGAATTTATCTGAAAACCGATCATTTATATTTATATAAAACGGAACATATAATGAAATTTGTGAGTGATTTCTATTAGTTTCAAAAAACTCTTTATCGGCTTTTCTACAAAGATCCGTATCTTTTCCTTTTTAAACCGTTACTGAGGGGCAAACGAGCATGCGAGCGATCAGAGTATAGGTAATTGCGGAAGGGGGCTGCTGGAAGAAGGTTGTGGGGTGATTGGTGGGGGAGTGGGCTACCGGAACTCTCACACACTGGACGAAAAGCGAAAAATGTTATTTCACGCCTGCATTCTGTTCTCACATAATATAGGCAATACCGGTGCAATACCACATTCCCATGTGGTATTGCACCAGTCATGCCGGCCCGTTTACGTGTTGCAACTAAGTTGATCCCAATACAACTCTACCTCAAAACCAATTTTCGAAACGCATTTTCTATTCCGCATCAAACGATTCTTCAACCGTGTCCTCAAATACAGCCAGTGCACGAGTATACCGACATCGGATAACTCGTCAAAGAAAAAAAAGTCTCCAAAATTGACTATAAACTCCATTTTAGAGCCAATAACTAGTCACGTGGCAATGGTTTCTGTATTTGGCAATGTTTCTTGTACAAGAGACAACTTTACGATATATTACCAGAACTAATGATTACCTTTATAAATCATCTAGACAAAAACGTGTACGTGTTTTCATTTTATGATCAATATAATATCAAAAAATATGAAAGACATATAATTTATTTTGTGCAGTTCACCTGATTTTCATCTTTTTTAATGCCTAGTCTAAGTGCTGCATGGTGTATTAATATGTATTTTAGACCTTAAACGTATTTATTTATAACCAACTATAAATGTACCAAACATATATGTTTCTGCGTTCTAAGATCATTGCGATGAAGGGTGTTAACTGAAATAAAAATGTTGAAACAATCTCGTTATCGCATTACCGTAAACGAGCAAATGACTTTATACTTAATTTTAGATTGAATAAATTCAAAACCTATTTTATTAGACAATCGATTGTATCTTAAAAATTTTGAAAATGCTTACTGATAAACTCATATACTTACATAGTGAATATATTTCTCTTTATATTTTGTATAAAGATAGCAATAAAATTAACGTCACGCGTCGCTGATGAGACAGATTACTGAAGATCGATCGTGTCCTATTTGACGCCGCTTCATTCGCGTCTAGTTTAAAAGTTTAATCGTTACGCACCCAATAGCCATATTAAAGTTTTTGCCAATAATTAATAGATATTTTATTTTTCAGAATACGAGAGATATTTAAGAACAGTGACAGGGACGTGTCAAGAGAAGATCTAAAACGCTTAATATACTTAGAGGCGACGCTAAAAGAAAGTATGAGATTATATCCGGTCGTACCTGCGGTGATTCGTCAGATAGAAAGGGATTTAAAATTAAGTAATTTTGAAACATGTCTAATAATAATAATAATAAGCCTTTTAAATCATATAAAAGTAGAACACAAACTTCTTAAAAAAGCTATCACTATGGAGCCCTTTTTGGGTGAAGGCTTCATTCATTTCCGCCCAATTTTCTCTGTTATTTCCTTCTTCTAGCCAGTTTCCAGCGACGCTCTTTTTGTCGTAGGACCAACGCGTGTAGGGTCTGTCGATGCTTCTTTTTCCGTCTGGCTCTCTCCAAGATGTGGTTCTTTTGGTCCACCTATTATCTGACATGAGGACAATGTGGCCAGCTCACTTCCACTTTAGTTTAAGAACGTGTGTTAGAGTATCCGTGACATTGGTTTTGTCCCTAATTTTGGTTTGCCTCACTTTCTCCACTCTACTCAGCCTCAGCATCGAACTTATGTTTTATATTCTACTCGTACAGTTATAAGTTTGTTCATCTATAAATAACGATGCGATGACTTTTGTATTACATTGTTTACTTTCAAGGCAATAGAAGATGAGAAATATATAAAGAAATTTACAGCAATACAGATGTAGCGTCTAAAGTGGTACGTAGTTATAACACTTGGTATCGCCTAACTACACAGAACGGCGTTGTACAATGTTTTTATTTCAGATTAAGCTCATTCAATTATAAGACTAGTAGACTATAAGATGTTTGACTAGTGCAGGCCGGAAGCTATTAACGTCCGTTGCAACCAATTATCGCGCGGCATCGCGGCTTAAATGACATGCCCTCCAAAGGACCTCGGCACCGTGCTTCGAAACCTCAGTAGAGTTTCTCAAGAAGTGGATCTAAAACGAGTATGGACGTGAAGAAAATCATGTCGAATGTCCATGTAGTATCCACCTCAGTGATGGTTGAGAATTCTCCAATCGAATTTGTAGGTAGACGAACACGTCTATTTGGGACAAACTACCCAATTGGATACATCCAAATTCGATAAAAAAAATTTAAGAAGAATTCAGATCAGTTGGATAGCCTCTTAGATATTACAATACATCTCAACAGTTCGTGTTGACGGTGATATACGGATACGAGACATGATCTCTTATTTCTCTTGGTCTCGTAAAAAATCAGAGTTTCTCAATATACGATAGAAAAGGCTATATATACTCGTTCATCTACGAGATAAAATCCAAAACGAGGAACTCCACAGAAAAGCGCCAATAAACGACGTGGCTCAAATAATCTGCGGCTTAATTATGCGTTAGCACAACAATATAAAAATAGCATAAAACGAACGAGTCTTTCAGCGGTGTGCTTCAAATTCTCATTTACAATGATTTGTTGCTAAATGTTAAAGTTAAAAGCTAAACATTTCAAAACATGTTGTTTCAACTTCACCACTGATGGTTAACCGGTAACTTTAAAGTTAATAATGGAGGTGCGTGAGACCATCGAACGCTAACTTAACTTTCAAATCCGCAATTTTAGCATTTCTAACATTGACAGTATATACATAGTCGTATATTTTAGTTCTAATTTGATTATATTCTTAATAATTTATAGTAATAAGTAATAATTGAAGTTTTTTCTTCGTAATGCATTTCGGAAACTTCCGATATCTATAAAATTAAGAATAATATATTAGGCGCTAATCGTTACTGACAGCAACATGTCTGTTAACATTTAACTTTAAACAAGTGATTTTAAAAGCAATACAATTTGATAGTTTTGCTAAATGTTAAAGTAAATATTGTGTTTAATAGTTAAAATGCATAGTCAAAGATTTACTGATTTTGAAACACTCCGCCGTTTATCGCCGTGCTGTTCAAATTACGTCAAGATGAGAAGCATTTCCGCCGCGCACTTACGCGTGCCTTTGGCTGACCTAATTTTTGCGTCACAACTATACAGACTCGATCGGTTAAATTAACATAATTGAACAGCAGTGAATTCAAGTGTACATTTTTTTGTAGAACTGACAACCAGTGGAGAAGAAAGATTCTCCAGCGATGGCTATAAAAAATGGGTATGGCAGTGTAGGATAGCCTCCCACCAAGTCCACTGACATCACCTTTGATTGCAGATGGTCTAAGATCTTACGCCGTAGAACTGTGGAGGAGAAACCTATGTACAGCAGTTCACATACAAAGATTGAAACGAACAGTAATTATTGTACCTACGCGAGTGAAAAGACAATCACGCACGTAACATAGAATAAGAACGGTATTCCATGTGGGTATAAGATGCGGGACGAACAATCAACGTAATAAATGATCGGAAGCGAGAACATTATAAAGATTAAAAACGAGAGCAAGATTGGACAAGGACGTAATAGGGATAGGCAATGGAATTGGAACTTAAATCTGAAATAGAATAGGGATCGGAACCTTGTTTGAAAGAAAATGTAAAAAAAAATATTCAATATCAAACGCCATGAAAAGTGATAAATTATATTTTGACAAATAAAGATAAGAAATTATGATAATTTCAGAGGACTACACACTACCTGCCGGTAGTAGTTGCGCGGTGTCAATGTGGGGTCTGCACCGGCACGAGCGCTGGGGGCCCGACTACGACAGCTTCCGGCCCGAGCGCTGGCTGGACGCGGGCGCCCTGCCCGCCCATCCGGCTGCCTTCGCCGCTTTCGCTCACGGCAAACGAGGATGCATTGGTGTGTATATATCATTTGTATTATGTATTATTGCAAACGTAAAGATGTTAATTTACAATATTTTATGTATTAGCCTACAAATAAGAGAATACTAAAGAATTACTTATTACAGGTAAAAATTATGCGCTTATGTCTATGAAGACGATGATGGTTCACGTTTTGAGAAGATATCGCGTGTTTTCGGATATCACTGAGTTGAAATTGAAGTTTAAGGCCATTCTGAAACCCGCTTCGGGCCATCTACTGAAAATAGAAAAGAGATAAAAATATTCTCGCTACATGTTCCAGGAAAACTCACATCTATTTGGACTGCTTTTGAAGTGAAAGGTGCTGGGTTACGCAGGTGGTCGGTTACCTTATGTCAATATATCGCGTGGTCGTTCTTCAATTTTTCTAGGTGTTCAGGAATAATAAATCATGTGACAATATAACTAGTTGTTTATTTCAGTTATCCGTGGCAAACCCATACTGTGGCTGCAATACAAAAATGGAGCGGTCCTACTGGTTAAATGCTACACTCGCACATATTACGGCGATAAGGTAGCAGCATTTAGTCCAGTGCTTCATATATCCAATGGTCCACTACCCCTCTTCCCTTTTGTCACATAAACCGATTCTCTCTCAAGAGGGAACCAAAGCACTGGTGACTCTTTTAGGTTTTCGAATATCCTTGGGCGGCGGTGACTATCTACTCTCTGATGCTTCGCCTACACGTTTGTACCTCGATCGTGCTATAAAATAAATCCACAAAATAGTTGTTCACTAAAAATAATCTAGAACTTATTGAGCTAGGCAGCATTTAGCACGACGAGATAGGCTTGTTCTCGAAAGACGAGCTTCAACTACTGTATAATTTTAAATGAGTGTATGTCATTGATATAAAAGAATGTTGCTAGTTTTATTTATCAGAAGTGTAGTTTTTCTGCAGTTGATTAGTTGCACTAAAAAATCTTCTATTTTTTAAATTATTTTGACGAATAGAGTCACGCTTGCGAAATGCTCTAAAAAGTATAATTTATACGGTATATGATTCACACGATCTATTAAAAGTAACACGAATTATTTGTGCGATTCCAAGTATAAATTGACATTCCTAAAAAAAGACTATGCTAAGTGAGTTCTTTAATGATCCACCTCAAAATATGGATATGCCAACTATTTATAAAATACATATCAAAATGGAGAATATGGACTCTAATAATTTTAAATACACATTCTTGTACACCCATCGATAATATTTAACTAAAATTCAAAATAGGTTAAAATTTACAATATTTATATTTAATGTAGGTTACATAAATATATTAATTGCAAAATAAAATATAAATAAACAAAGTACATAATACGTAATTGTGATAATTGAAACAACTACCTACCTTATGTGAGATAATCCCTAATGTTATCGTATACGTCAGCCTGAGAACCTTGCCATTATATTATTTATAGATTTTCTCAACGAGTAAAGACGTATGAAAATAAGTTATAAATTTCAGATAGCAGCACAAAATTCACAGTTGTCCATATAAATCCACAGTTGTCCATAAGTCTTTGAGCATTTTGAGTTCAAAAGTTCGGAAGGCGATTGATCCTACGGCCATCCCCGAAATTTCTGACTACTTTCGAGCTCGATATGTTCAAAAATGTAAATATCAGTAATTTATAGCGCTTATTTCGTGCTTTTCATGCTCAAAAATGTGGTAATTACATGTTTTGAGCTCAGAGAGCTCAAAAATCCAAATTTAAATTAAAAAAATGCTTATATTTTTCAACTACGATATCTTTTTGATCCAATTTGCATAACTCGAGACAATATTTAGGCAGAATAAAAAACTAAAAAACACGCTTTGATGATCACATCGAACTAAAAAACGAAAAATAATTCTTAATATAGGCAGAAAATATAAATGAACGAAAAAAGATTAGTATTATTGTGAAAAAAGCGTAGGGTGCTTGATAAGTGAAAAAAAATATGGCACAAAGCACCCCAAGTCTTCCGAACGGGAGACTTAGGGTCAAGGTGTTAATTTTCAAAAATTATACTGAAGTCGATAGTATTGTAAACCTTTGATAGAGGGCGGATGATTGTAAAATTCTCTTCGAATAGAAGATTTAAGTTTGTGATCTTAA
Source organism: Eumeta japonica (assembly GCA_005406025.1). Classification (NCBI taxonomy): domain Eukaryota; kingdom Metazoa; phylum Arthropoda; class Insecta; order Lepidoptera; family Psychidae; genus Eumeta; species Eumeta japonica. Next base: position 163,604 of record BGZK01000657.1, on the reverse strand, counting down.
TTTCTGAGAATAATTCAGTTTTGACGTTTTTACTATAGAGTTTAATATGAAATATTATTTTATCATGAATCCATTTTCTTTATAGATGAGTTGATTGAAAATATGAACTTTTCTACTTAACTTCTACATCCAAAATTTTAATTATATTCATTTAAATTTCAATAAGAAATCTTCAGAAAACTAAATATTTTATCAACATCAAATTATTACAGTGTATGAATTAATCCTTGTACCTATTTTTTATATTAATTCTGTTTATTCGTAAGTCCCTATTTTGAACTGATTGAATTTACATCGATACCAAATAGAATTACCAAACCAAATTACTTAATCCTGGAGATCCTGACAAGGACAATTAGACAAACTTATCAAATTATTGTATTGTCACCGGTCCTTGATAAGTCTACAAAGTGTCAATAAAATCTGACCATTCAAAGTGGGTCAAAATCGAGTCCAAAGAAGTCGGTTACAAACAAACAAGCAAACAAGCAAGCAAGCAAACAAACAAACAAACAAACAAACAAACATACAAGTGAAGCTAATAAAAGCGTGTTAAAAAGATGACACAGCTATTGTATTGTGTCAGGTGTTAATTCGATTCGCAGAAATCCATAATAAACGCGTGCCTGCAACATGCATTAACGTGCAACATGCAACCCACCGTTGACCCTCGAATCTGCCTCTCCACTACGAATCTTTATCCAAAGAATTGAATATTGATTCGAGAGGATTGACAGATATCGAGCACCTATGCAAGTGTTAATGTTATTTGTTATTATGTTAGTCCTCTAATCGTAATAATGATAATTTCTACGTACGTTTCATGCCAACTAGGCACATCCTCGGTAAATTGCAGACAGTGACATCCACCAGGGTGTAAGGAGTATTCAAAACAACCGACCCAAACTCGTTAAGTGAACCGCTGTCATGCAATGGTCAAAGAGCGACGAGAGCATCCTTACCAGCAGCCACAGACCACCACCAATAGACATGCCTGTCAAATGTCACAGACTAACCATCAGCAACAATTATGCAAATAGTTAGAGTCAAGCGTCTAATAACGGTGATTTATAAATGTTGATTTGGTCATTGCGCATATTTTATTATCTTTATGTTTTAAAATTTCGAAGCTTTGAAATTTTAAAACATGAAGATAATAATAATATACTACTCTATCGAGTTCGCAGGTCGAGGTTCAATGAAAGTAAACACGTAGAATAGCAGAAGACATATATTCAGAAATACAAAGTCACAATAAATCACTACAGAGTTAGTTGATCGCTTGTCGTTAATCGCACTTGACTTATGAACGTTTCAATTTCAGTAATAAATTTTTTCTCCTGCACGAATTATTTCATGATTTATACTCACCGATTAGCCTTCCAGACACTGGAAATCATGCGGAACATACAAGTTTTAAACATGTCACGTCCGACATAAGCAAACAAGACATAATGCCTCTTGAAAGTTTTACCATATAAAATAAACCCATGCAAAAGTAAATTATTAACAAGGATAAAAAGCGCCGATAGAGGCACAGGCCGGCGCGCAGGTTCCTTGTTTATTTAAGGAATTTATTCCCGGATATATATATATTTTTTTGAAGAATTATTTTGCCAGTTTATTTTTACTTTAGGAGCACAGTTCATAAGAATATGTGGTTGTAGATCGATAATTTAGTCTAAAAGTTATTTCATAAAAATATTTTTTCCCCAATACTTTATTTTTGACATTTATGAGATAAAAAGAAAAATATCGTAAAAATTCTATTGAAAATTACGTAGATGACAATGTTGATTGTATAAAATAGTTAGTAAGTACAAATTAACTTGTAAAAACAACTACGGAATCCTACACTGCGCGTGGCCTGATTCTTATTTGGCAGGCTTATAAAAACCGGCTAATACATAAGTATCAGGACGGTAAAGGCTCGTTTTTCTAAGAGGTGATTTTCTAATTGCCAGGTTGTAAGTTACTTCAACAGATAGAATTAATCACATGGCGGTTCTTAATTCTGACCAGAAATAATATAAAATTTAAGAAAATAACCGACATAAAGGACTTCTCTACTGAGTGGATAGAGGAGATAGCCTGTGTGAAACTCAAGCGACTTATTGTAATGAAGATACGGGCTCCCTCATTCTTCTTATGAATTGTTTGTGTTGATTATGGATTGAGCCTTACGTAAGATGAGTGACAAAAGCACATCCATTGTAATATATAGAGACGTTAATGTAAACTTATTATATATCACCAATTGTCGAGTACAATCTCGGTGCCGAATAGCCTTGTCGCGTCGATACGCATGCACAGATAGGGAGCCAAACTGTAGGCACGCCTGGCGACGGTCACTCCCATCGAAGCTCACCAAAGCTCTATTGAGCACCCTGAATATGTGCATGTCTACTGTCGAACGGGCCACACCTACCCTTCTCGTCTCCATTCTCGTACCAAGAGTATCCTCGTCTCGAGACCCTTGTACGAGATGTAAGGGACCGTTAGGGACCGAAGATTGAAGAATTGAACTTGAAGATGGGCAGCGAACGTGTTACAAGAACGCGAAATGAACACAGCCGAGCAAGCGAATGAAACCCCAATGAGTGCACCGACAAGCCGGTTGTCGGAAATCGGCACGTCGAGTACGTTGTCGACGCACATATAGGACCACGGTACGAATGAAAACTTGAGCGAAAGTTCGCCCGGGCGGGAGAGGATCGATGAAGAAGTTAGTAACTTACATGCGGATACAAGATCCGACTGATTTGATGGTCCGAATGCAGCCAGCGCGCCCGATGCCCGATGGCCCTCTAGCGGCAAATATACAAAACCGCAGTCCCACACATAAAGTGAACATCGGCGATTCAAATATAATTGTGAAAACGGCGCGACTGAGAAAGCGTGCCGCGTTATTAACTCAATTAAAATTTGAGCGATTGAGAAGTGAAAAGCCAGTGAGTGCGCCGATAAGCCGGTCCTCGAAAACCGGCACATCGAGTACGTTGTCGTCGCACACGTGGTACCACGGTACGAATGAAACTTGAGCGTAAGTTCGCCCGGCGGAATGGAACCGATGAGGAGAGGAAGTTTGTAATTTACATGCGGATACAAAATACGACCGATTCGACGCTCTAGTGCAGCCAGCACGCCCGATGCGACACGTGGTCCTCTAGAGGCAAATGTATGAAACCGCAATCCCACACATGCAAGTGAACATTGACGATTCAAATAGCAATGTTAACGTGGCGCGACATAGAAAGCGCGCAGCTTTATTAGCTCAATTGCAATTTAAGCAATTGGAAATTAAACGGATAGCTGCAAAAGCTGTCGTCGCACGTACGAAAATGTTGCTTTCGTGGTTGGACGCGGACGAAGAGGATTCGGGCGATTTGATTATAAGTGATAGATAACGCGTCCCGTTTATCCAAAACGCGTTTTATTCAATGATATTGTGAAACAGCATTTAGAAATTAAATCCCTTGGTGTAGCTCCGCGTCAACCGAGTCACGGTCCAGAAGAGAGGGCGCTCACGTTGCTGGATAGGAATAGTGTTAGATTACTGAGCGGTCAATTCGATACATGATTATTGTAGAAGTCGGACAATAAAGTTATGTCCAAAAGTAATAATACCGCAATACGTCGTCTGCGCGGCATAGAAAGAAAGTTATTGAAAGACGATCGATTGAAAAATGAATATTGTAAACAGATGAATAATAATCAGTTAAAAATGGGTACGCAGAGCCAGGGCCAAATAAATCCACATCTGAACGCATGTGGTACCTGTCTCATTTTGCCGTCACGCATCCGCAGAAGCAGAAAGTCCTTTGACGCCTTGTCTTTGATGCGGCCGCCCGTACAAATGGTAAATGTTTGAACATACATTACTCACGAGCCCCGATTTAATACGATCACTATTGGGCGTACTCGTCCTATTCAGATAAGGACTTGTAGAGGTGTCGGCCAACATCAAAAAAATGTTCCTGCGCGTGAAAACTAGAGAGGAAGATCGCGACAGTTTGCGATTTTTATGGCGAAATAACGTGAATGAAAATCCGTAAGAGTACCGAATGACGTTATTGATTTTCGGCGCCGCCTCATCACCTTGTACAGCGATCTTTATAAAAAATCGCAACGCTTCAGGATTTGAACTTGAGTACCCGGAGGCGTGTAAAACGATACGATTAGATCACTATGTTGATGACTTTTTGAAAGGTTTCGATAGTATTGAGGAAGCCAAGCGTGTTTCGAAACAAGTTTACGAGGTTCACCTAAAAGCGGCCTTCGAGTTACGTGTTTGGGCGAGTAACAAAATTGAAATCTTGAATGAGATGTTCGTCACACAAAACAATGAAAAAATGCAACTTGGGAGCGATACACACATTGAAAAATCTCTTGGTCTCTAGTAGGACATTAAGAATGACACCCAGGATTTTAAGCTCGGCCTGTGAAACACACCTATTGAAGTCTTGAAAACGTCACTCCCACCGACGAAACGACAAGTCATGAGTGCAGTCATATTCGTTTTCGACCCGCTCGGTCTAGTCTCGCCCATCTTCATCACGGGCAAATATATGCTCCAGGACATATGGAGATCGAGGATCGATTGGGACGAATTAATGAAAGTCGATGAGCATAAAAAGTGGTTGAAATAGGTGAACGAAATAAGAAAATTGCCATCGATGAAAATACTTCGATGTGTACCATCTGGCCACACCGAGGGGGAGATACATGTGTTCGTCGATGCGAGCGAAAGGTCGTATGCAGCGGCCTTGTATTGGCGCGTAAAATTGAGCGAACACAAAAATGCAGTTTCGCCGTCAATTATAGGAAAGGCTCGCGTCGCTTCAATAAAAATAATATTAATCCTTTGGCTCGAGTTGCAAGCAGCGCTACTGGGCGCTCGATTGAATTTATCGATTTTAAATGAAATTAAATTGAAAGTGTATGAGAGAGTGCCTACAGTATGATGCCCCGCCGGGCGAACGACGACCTTATATGTCGTGCGCCGGGCGAGAGTGACATCGCGCTTGATAGTCGTGGCATAGAGCGAAAATGAAAAATTAAAGAATACGGGAGGTACATTAGGACATAAACAAAGAGTTCGACATTCACATCATATGCTAAAAATTTATTGTTACAATCTGAAAACTGCGTTGGCCTCTATATTGAAAGACAGGAGCCCTCGCGAAGAAGTTCTCCAAGCCCTATTGCTGGAAGCCTAGCACATTGTCCACTCTAGGCCATTGACGGAGGTGGACATTGAACCCACAGAGGCCCAGGGTCTCACGCCTAAGCACTAACTGATCGACCGCTCCTGCGGCGCTGCCGCAGCGCGCCAATTCGACGAAAACGTGCTCCTTGGGCCTGCAAACCAGCGAGCGTGTCACGCCTCATCGATCACTTCTAGCAGAGGTAGTTGAAGCAGTACTTGCCTACTCTGGTGCCCCGTCGGGCGCGCGGAGGCCCTATATGCTACGCGCCGGCCGAGGGCGACATCGTGCTGATTGTGGACCCATCATCACCTCAATACTCTTGGCCTCGAGGCAACGTTAAGAATACCTATCCGGGTTCTGACAACCAGATCCGAGCCGTATGATGGACGTCAAGACGACTGGCGGCGTTCTAAGGCGTCCTACTTCAAAGATCGTCATGCTGGTGTCATCCAAGGCGGCGGCTGCTCCATGTCCTGAGGTCTAATGCTGCACACCGACGGGGAGTATGTTATGGACAGCCCCGCATTTAGTGTTAAATCATATGATAAATATATTGTTTTGTTTCATAGGGACTTCGGTTAAGAATTGTTTTGTAGTTTATCGTATATTTGTGTGTTTTATTAAAGTATTTGATTGTCTTGGCCCGGACAGGGATTAGTATTAAGAAATTGTATATTTTGCCTATTTTCGTATATTTATTGAATTTCTTTATTTAGTATTTTTTCTTTTATTTTAATATGTCGTATTACAAATACGAATTAAATGTGATGTGCATATGAGTTGCATACGAAATTGTGCCTTGGCGGGAAGGACCAGTCAGAGGCCTAGAACTGCGGTGGTCGTTACGGTACGGCCGCGAATTGGTGTTCCGAGCACATGTGGCGCTAATGCTTAAAAATACAAAGTGCATAGCCACACCTACCCAATTGAAATTTATGCAACTCATATGTGCAGGCGGATGCGCTATCTATAAATTGCAACTAGATTGGTGCATCCGTCGCAGTTGTATTCCGACCGCCATAAATGAAGTTCGGCTGAAATAAAGAAGTCTTGATCGTCTAAAAATGCTGTCCATCATTTTGTCCACCACACCGCAAGAAATCTGTTTTCCGAAGCCTGTGAAGGAGGAATCCCTAATGCGGGCCTACGCGGCGGTAGCAGAAATTGCCGTAAAAACCGGTTAGAAAAAACTAAAAAATATATAAAGAGCATTCCTGTGAATTAAATACGGTAGGCGGAATGTAGAAAATCTATCGTGCATAGAATTCAGGTATTGTAATGTTCAGAGAATTCTAGTCAGTTATACAAGTGAAACGTTGTATAACTCACTAGAATTCTTGGAAAGTTGAAAAACAGACTTTAATTTCAGAAATCCTTAGTTCAACTAATGCGTTTTCTATATGTAAAAAATAAGCAATTAAAAAAAATCATTGTAAGAAAGACGAGTTTGACATGATATAATTTGTCACGGTCATGTGTTACATTAACAATATTTGATAAAAACAACTTGAAATTTCATAAAGAAAGATAAATCTTGAATTTCAAATTAAGATGAATAACAAAATTTTAAGAAAAGACATAAAAGTTTCCGAAGCCTCTGAAGCATTTTTTACTGACATTTCAGTATCTCACTTCATCTCCCGCTCTTACTCAACCATAACTGAGAGAAAATATTGCGCTATTAGCAATTTAAAAGTTAAGTGTGTAAATTTGGAAGACCTTTTTAAAGCGTTTAAGAATTGGATATGAAAAAGACTGATGATCTCCACGGTATATCAGTTAAAAATGTAAGCACAGTTATTGATTGTTTTGCATTATGTTTGACGTTTGTCTTAAATAAATGTTTGGATGATGGAGTGTTTCCTGATCTGATAAAGAAAGCAAAGTTGTTCACATATTCAAAGACGGTAGTAAATTAAACCTAAACTAATTTTAGGCCTATGTCTGAACTGCCGACTGAAACGGACACCTATAGGGCCTATATGTACATCTACCATTTGATTATACATGTATTCTTTAGCACACGTGATCATTTAGTGAATAAACGTTGTAAAATTATGTAGCGCGAAACAGTCAGGCCTTGAATCGGAAACAAGAGTTTAACTCTCTCTGAATTGATGATCTGAAATTGTAGACTTTTTGAGTTATAGCGAGAACCTCATGAGCAGATATGTCGTATCGCGTGCTTTTGACATTCCACGAAAACAGAGCTGTTTGCTCTCTTGCTCGTTAGCGCGAGGGTATTTTTCCCCATTGGTCCCCATTGGCCACAGCAAGACTTAGAGTAGAGAAACCGCAGTCTAGCTCTCTGTTGAGTTTAGGGTTCCGGCAACACATTTTCGAGTGGCAAAGTAATTTATGTTGTTCTGCACTGTGAAATCTTTCCAATCCGTATGATAGTAAGATATAAATACTTAAAATTATATGCAATTGTTTTATGTCAATTTTAAAAAAAGGAAAATCATTTCATCTATTGAGTTTTCTATAATTTCGGTTACAACAAAAAATATCTGTATAAAATAAAATTATACATTCGTGATTTCTCAAGCATCTTAACGTCAGAATAATTGATTTTACCATTTAGCCTAGCGACATAATAGATAATTATAAGACTATCTATATTATATCAAATAATATATCATCAAAGTATTGATAGTAATTTACTGAAGTTTCAAATGAGACACATAATATTAAATGAAATCAAGCAAGCCTACGTTCAAATTTCCCACCTGCACTAGAGCACTCGAATACGTTCTTATACTTATGAAAAGATTTAATTAATAAATTCCTTCATATAATTAAAGTTCAAGTAAATTATACCTTATGATTATTACACTATAGGAAATAATTTATTTTACATAATACTCAGTGAACTAAAATACTACGCAATAAAATTAAATTAAGAGAGTGAGTATAATTAAATTGACAGTAAACAGTAAAATCTTACTTCAAAGCATTTAAAATACAATTATCATTAGTGTGCTATGCAAAATCGGCAGTTTCCAATTTTTTTACAGTCAGCAGTAGTATTTTGCAACTCAATAGTATTGTAATTTGTAGCTATTTGTTGTTCATTAATTATTACAATACCAATTTTGTTTCTCATCTTCTTAGATAATTAGATTTTATGCAAAGACATATAAAATGCTTTTTTTTTTTTTTTTTGAAAAAACCTTTGAAAGTCATTGCCTACTCTTGCTAAATCTTTGGTGGATGTTTGTGGCGTTGCGCTTGAATTTATTTGCGTCACAATGACGTTCTTAACATTCGAATCTATGAACAATAAAATACAAAACTATAGATCTTGATAGCCTTTCCGTAAAAATATTTGATTCATTAATAGACTATATTACACCACGCTTAGTAGTTACTCTTTAATACTTGCGTTGTTTGTGGTTCCGAATATAATAAAAGAAGGTAAAGGAATTCCATTATCTAAATCTTGTAGTATATCTAACCCTATGTACTTTGGACCGATATAAATACAACCAACAGGCAATAAAATTTTTAAAAAAGCTATCTTTAATCAACTATTACAGTATTTTTATAACAACAATTTGATGAAAGCTAAACAGTTTGGATTCACAAGAGGTCGCTCAATAATCGAAGCCGGTATTAAGTTTATTTCTCAAATTTTGGTGTCTGAGATTCACGCAGTCAGTGTTTCCTGTGACGTATATATGACATTTGAATTCATTAATCATGAGACATTGATCAAAATGATGGTTTCACGTGTCTATCCCTTAGAGTTCTGGAGTCTTATTTAAGCGGTAGAGTTCAAAGGGTTGGCGATAATGGTGAGAGGGCGTTAGGATTTGTAGTCAGTATTGGTGTACCTCAAGGGTTGGGTATGGGTCCTGTTCTTCGACCATTTCTATTTATACTATATTAATGTTCTACCACATCTTGCTAAGGACAAGCATGTCTTTGGTGTTTGATTTTTGTTGATGATACCTTCTGACCTTTTAAGTTTAATGGGCATCTAATGGCATTTACAAAATATAAAATTACTTCATTTTTGAACTCTCCGAGCTCAAAAGTGAACTTATAAGACATTTTGAGTTCTTGGGCTTATTTTTGAACTCTCGTTAATTCAATGTACTCCACTGAGTTTTCGCTATTAACTTTATAAAGCTTTTTACTATTTTAAAACTATTTTAATGCCTATTTGTATTTATGCAGTGATTATATTCTATTTTGTATAATAATTTTCACCAACTCTCTTTGAAAGTGGTATCTAATTTATGTTAGAAAGTACGCTCTTATTTATTTACTTATCATTTCAATATTTCGTAAAAGAAGACATGATTTCAGTTAATTTAGTAGAGTTCAAAATGAAAAAATGGAACCCTTATAGTTTTGTTATGCCCGTACGTCCGTATATCACAGGTATTTTATTCAAAACTACAAGACGTATATTAATGAAATTTATAGTATACATGTCTTGCGTGAGCCACTGCTTAATTTGGTGGTTAAAAAATAAAAATAAATCTTTCTTGGGGGGCACTCTATACACATAATAGAAGCTAGAAATTTTTTTCTGCGAATATCAAAGAGTGTTACAAATTTCGACAGTTTTTTAAAAAACGTTTTAAGGTCTTCAATCGTTTTTTCTAATTACTTGATTAATTTGGGAAATAATCGCTCGTAAATGTCACAGATAACTGAAATATCTATTATTGGGCTTTTTTCTATTTCAGAATTTTTATTTTTCTTTCTTCTTTACAACCTTCATTATTTATTACAATCTGAGCTGTGCTTGAGTTTTTCTATATAATTATAACATCTCAGCTCGTAGTGATCTTTCTAGTTTTTGGGTAGTACAATCTGTATCCTTTTACGTTGTATGAATACCCAACTAGAATCAATTTTTCTGCCTTTTTTTCCCAGTTTTGTCTTTGTGTTTTAGGAACATGCACCATTGCTTTCCTTCTAAATACTCTAACTCGGCTTATGTCTGGTTTCCTACCTGTCCACTTCGCGAATGGTGTCATCATATCTAAACTGGCTGATAGTGTTCTGATCTTAAGGTACATAGCAGTATTTACTGCTTCACCTAAAGAACTTTGTCAAGGCTTGTCTCAAACAGCAAACATCTGGCCCATTCAACTACAGTTCTGTTGAAGTTCTGTTGACCCTTTCTGAGAGTTCATTCTGCTTGGGACTATGAGGATTGGTCTTCTGATGGATAATACCTGCTTGTTTTAAGAAACTTTCCATCTCTCGTGAACAAAACTCGCCTCCGTTGTCGGTTCTCAATATTTTAATCTTGTTTCCTGTTTGATTCTCAACTCTATTTTGGAATTCTTTGAAATGCTGGAACACCTGGTTCTTTTCCTTTAAAAAGTAAACAAAAGTCATTTTGCTTGCATCATCGACGAACAAAAGAAAGTATTTTGACTGACCTATTGATTTGGTCTCCATCGGCCCGTATAACTATGAGTGAATCACTTCTAATAGTATATTATTCCTATGATTAGCTGATGGCAAAGGAAAACGTGTCTATTTTCCCTCACAGCACACTTCACAGTTCTGGATCTGGATGTTATCTTTTTTGTCAAAGCAAACACCTTCCACAGCTCCTTGTTTCATTTTCTCTAAAGCTTTTCTGTTTTTGTGTCCTATCCTTCTATGCCATATAGTCATGGCCGTTAACTAGTTCTCTGATTTTACTACTTGTAGCTTGTACACACCGTTAATCAAAGTTGCAACACCAATAAGCTCATTTACTTGGTTATATAGGTATCAAACAGACATATTTTTTAAAGTTTACTTGATTGCGATTAGCTATTAATTGGCTTATAGATAACAAGCTTGTCATGAGTTTCGGTATATACAAAACATTCTTTACAACCACATCATACGAGAATCGTTAACACTGGTTGTTATCTGTGTTTCACCATCACTTACAACAAACACCGTCATTTGATTTGCAACAACATTTTTTTTTTGTTTTCATGCATCTGTCTAATCTGCAGTAAACATTCACGATTAGCCGTCATGTGTGCACTTGCACTCAAATCGACGTACCAGTCTTCTGTTCTAAAATTTCAATTGAAAAAACGCAGCACTAAAAGCATTAACTGTTGTTTTTGCTTTCAGTTCAGGGCATTTGTTCTTCTAATAGCCGATCTTCTTACAATCATAACATTTTTTTTGTTTACTAGAGCTTGACATATCATTTGGCATTAATGTTTGTGACGGCTTCACACCACGGTTAGGTTTACCACCTTTCCACCGCTGTTTTGACCAAAATTCAGAGTCTATTCCAGTAGCACCAACCTAGTCACACATGTCGAGTAATTTGCTTTTTATGACTGAAGTCATAAGCATCGTCGTTAACGTTGAAACGTTAATGACGATGCTCGAATCCTCTATCGCTCTTATCATCGGTGCAAACTTATCTGGGAGTCAAGCCAAAAGTAAAAATCCAATCACTCATCTGCAATTTCGAAACCCATTCCTTTCAATTTCTGCACCGTCTCCATCATTTGCAACACATAGATTGTCATACAATTGAATGTTTCCAGGCGAATTTAAACATACAATCGCATGTTTCCAGTTCGAAGCAAACTGATTTTTCGTTGATACCCCGTGTCATCGAACAATTTTTTTTAATTTGTTCCATACACCAATCATAGTTGTCTCACTTTTGATATGGGCGTACCACGATGAGTCAATGGTCATTGCAAGTTTTGCTTTGGATTTCTTCATCCCAGTTTCACTAATGGTAGCGGCGTCTGGCATGTTGTCCAAGTTGATTTTCTCGAGTAGCAGGTAATTAGTCGTTGCGAGCGTTAAATCGTCCTAATTTACGTGTCCTTTGAATTTTGACACGATTACCAAATAACCTGCGGTCGACATTATTGCTTTTTCACGAATAATCTAGCAAAATAACAGCGAGCGGCTCATAACCTAATAAAACACGAAAGGCGGTTTCACGTAGACTAAAATTGTTATTTTTTAATTACATAGTGTCATAGATCATAACCACAAACATTATAAATACAGTGCTTACTTTGGTATATTTAACAACAGGTGGCGCTATTTGTATTTTTCATATATTTATTTTGATGTTGAATCTAACAATGTATGTATATCGGATCACCGATAAATTGAGATAACGTTACCTAGGGTTCGTTTGCCTTATTTTCACAGAAATTGTCCATATTAAATATGCTCGTAAGAGCGGATACGAAATAATATGGTTATTAGATCAAGGTGATTAGATCATACCTTTTATTAATTCATGAAACAAATAACCAAAACACTGCACGCTTGCAATACATAAAAATACAATAAAATTAACTAAAAATGGGCTTGCGCACATATAATGTAAATCGGTCGGCTGCCGTAACACAAGTGACGTCAACCCACCGGCATTGCAACTATACGACCTCATTTAGTGTTGCTCGCTCTAAAATTAAAATATCATTGTATGCACACGCGAAATACACGCCGTAGGTATAAGTACTTACGGCGTGTATTTTGCCGTAGTTTTAGGTTAGGTTAAGACCTAACCTAAAACTACCTAAAGAATTCCCAACAAATCTTTCTTGTTTAGGTCTTTGTGGTCAGGCGTTATGATGATGAAAAAACCCCACCCTTTCTGTTGATTAATTCAGGCCGTTTTTCTTGGTTTAGTCTTATCAACTGTTGGCAGTAAAGACACGAATTGATAGTTTTGTTCGGCTGTAAAAGGTCATAATGAATGATGTCCTTCCAATCCTACCATACACTTAACATCAATTTATTACGAGTTAATCCGGATTTCACTATAGTCTATGGAGTGTGTTTGCCTTTTGACCATACTATTTTTTACACATTCTTGTTGTATATAATCCAATTTTCATTACCAATGATCAATATTCTCAAAAACGGTTCGGTTTCATTACGTTTCAATAGAGAATCGCAAATGAGTACACGATTCATTCGATTTCTTTTAATGAGCTCATATGGGACCCAAGTATCGAGCTTTTTTATATATCACACGGGTCAAAATTGTTTTGTGATTAATTCCTAGCTTTTCAGCTATGTCGTAAGAACTAATATGCCGTTCTTGCTCTAATTTGTTCAGAATGGCATCGACTTTATTCGTAAAAGGTCGACCAGAGCGAGGTTCATTTGACTTTGATTCTGACATCAAAATTACTGGACTGAAAACATCAGTTTTGAGCTACTCCTACTGACACTGCATTAAGTCCATAAAAGTCATAAATTTTTTTGCGCATATTTAAAATTTTTATTTATTTGTTATAGAACTTCAAAATATATCGGACGTCTACGTTGAATAGTCATTTCGGTGGACCGAAAAACAACAGAAAAATGGTAGGACACCGTTTTTAATTTTTATTTTCCTTTTTTAAAACGTCATCTATTTAGTGGTATCAAAATTAGTCTGATACAAACAGCTTAACCAAAGAGATCTTACTGTAACTTTTTACTTATGAAATACGAAAAAAGTTTTTCCCCTAGCCAATATTAAGGTAAAGATCTTTAAAAAAATCGCTGTTAACACTTGTTTGTGATGAATTAGAAACTATGAAAATGTATAAAGTTATGCTTTTATTTAACTTAAATGTATATAAATAAAAAACAATGGAGTTTGTTAGAAGCGCATCGCTTGAGCATGGCGCAATTTAGCTAATTTATTTTTTTAAATGTTTATGGTAATCCAGGTTATTAGAGAAAGAAAAATTAGAAGAGTGACAGAAAACTTTTATATTCGGTACAAGCTCGTCTTTTTTTAATCGAATTTTTGTATGAACCTTGGATGATGATTCGAATAATAGATATAAGTATTTTGTTTTAGTTTTGTTCTTTTCCATTAATCGAGTGAGACTAAATCGGGGTCGCAGCGGGACCGGGACAGGAATCGAAAACAGAATCAAGATCTTAATCGAAAATGGGACGGAGCTCGAGATCGCAAATAAGAGCGGGATTATGACTGAATTATAAAAAGAAACCGGCATTGAAATCGTAAACGGCACCGGCATCAGAATCGATAATTGAATCGGAATTAAAATCGACAACGGTAGCAAAGTCGCGATCGCGGTCAATGCAAAATTGCTCGATTTAAAGATAAGGAAGTGCCATGCGAGCGATGCCGTTGGGCGAAAGCTATTAGTGAATAAAGGACACATTCAGAAAAGTGCAAGTCGCCGTCCGACCCTGACAAACATTTGATATTTAGCATTGCTCGTGAGTTATAACTGTCTCTCTGCCACAATAACGCGTTACGAATTACATAGCAGCTTTATTTCCTTCAGTATGCTAAGTTTATCGCCCAGTTAGGTTGAGGCGTTTTCGTTGCGGGCGGTGTCCTTTATCATCCTGCCCAGGCTACAGGCGTAGCGCCGGAATGTGCCAATCAATAAATAAACCCCATTTACGGGTCTACGCTCCTCGAGTCTCTAGAAATCACTCCTCAGCTCTCCTGCTATCCTAGTATAAGCGTTTTAGACTTGTATTTTTTTCCTGAATCACCTAATACTAGACTTTCAAGAGAAGACCCTCTTATACGTTATTATTGAGATCGTACACGTACATGAAAATTACAGTTCCACCCTATTATTATATATGAACGTATTATTTTAACTAAATTAGATTTTTGTAAAAAGTTAATTATAATAGAAAAAATCAGTTAAATGTTGGGATTAAAGACTTAGTGACTACGAAAAAGTAAAGGTTTGTCGCATGTAAGTGTGATAATAGAGACAATTACAAAAATTCCTATATAACTATGAATGCCCTAAACATCCTACTAGGAACTACTAAATATGACGTCGCGTTTACATTGCACAAAAATAGACGAACCCAATTCATGATAAAAGTATAATTTTTCTTTGCCTATTTTTGTAGTCTATAACCGTAAGTAAACTGCAAGCAAACAAGAACGTCTGTCATAATATTAAAGTTTAAATATTTTTTTCAGTATTTATTTTATAAATACTCTGTTTCCTACTCGTATCAAATGTGGATATCCTGTTCCTATGTAAGTGCTGCACTTACATAGGGCATCAAGAATAAAGCCTCGATGGGATCATTTGGAATTCACTGGAAAACGAAGTTCCTTTACATTATCACGCATCTGCGGCTACTAAGCCAAGGTCTCAACAACGGGTGTCTACTGAAAATCGATCGGGGTGTGATCAGATGTCGGCTGTGCAGATCGAGTGGTAGAGGTTTAAATCTCTATGGACATCCAACTATTGAGATAGGCCATTTGGAACGAAAACCAAAGTTGTCAGTGTTAAGATTTACAAGCATTCGTGATATTTCTGTTAACAAATATCTACAATTGAAAGGATTTAGCTGATCAATTAGGTAATTGTAGCAATTTGGACTTCCTTTTTACAGTCTTTGCTTGGCCACAATTAGGTCCTCCGCAATCGACGGTAAACCGAGAACATCACGCTTCAAGGTACTCTATATGTATTAAAAACGAATCTAATTTTTTCCAAATATATAAAATAGAAGTCTGTAGAACCTAAACGTCTAATTCCTTGTATAATTATATTATTCTCATGAAGTTAATATAGGTACAACATAAGAGTGGATACAGATTAAGTCATTCTGTATACGCATAACACGGTGGAGATGTAAACAAAAATGTTATTGGAAAAATGTACAACCTGACCGTATAAAAATCGAAATCGAATAAGAATGATAGAAACTAATTAAGAGGACAATTTTTAAGTTCAAATTTCTTGGAAACTTTACTCTCTCAAAAGATAACAGGTCGGTGAATAAAAATGAAAACGTACTGAGTTAATAGATTCTTCGTGAACTGTCCTCTGAAAAACTGTACATTGAATATGTGCAAAGCGTCGGTAGGGTGACCGCTCGGCGGCGCTCGCGCTGCAAGTTTGATTTCCCGAACGTACAGAGTTTGCGATGCAGAAATTTATACCGGGCGCCTGCGTTCGCTTCGCCGGAGCACGCGACGGCGGATGCAGACACCATAGAGCTAGAAAATTTTTAGAGGTGGTAATTCAATTCATTAAAAGCGCTACAAAAAGCAATAGAAAGGGCATAGTATTTTCGAAATTAACAACAGCAGTAAGATTGAATGAAAAGGGGGACTTAGTAAAATACTTGAATAAACGGTTTAATTATTACAGTCAAATAAATTATGCTGTGTCTCAGATATCGAACCTCATAGCTTCAGTTGATGTATTGACTTTGGGGGATGTAACAGCGATGGATACAAAATCAACTTGAAGCTACGTCGTCGAAAAGCGGCGGGCTGCAGTACAGATTATGAATCTGAAGTATTCGTAATCTGTTTTGAGGTATTCTAGACAATTAGTTTCATGCCATAAAAATTAAAAGTCCTCAAACATCTCGCCATGTTCACATGTGAATACGTTCTCGGGCTATCACATACCGCAGAAGCGCGATCTGCAAATTATTTAGTTTTCCCCTTTCTCAATCTAGCTTTTGCCACCATATCGTAACGAATCCCATTTATTATTAGTATAGCCGATCGTACACTCTTTATCTGCGAAAAATGTGTCGGTTCCCATTTCATATTTAGAATTTATTTTTGTAATTTTTGTTTAGCATTTGAGAATTAGCTATTATGCAAATATTCGGGTTTCGAAGTAGAAATCAAAACGAAAGATGAAATACCGGTCCATAAGCCGTCATATAGAGTATTTATGGAACAGCGTGAGATTATTCAAAAAAAAGTTCAATAAATGCTAGATAGTGGAGTTATTAGACATTCGAAGGTGGTGTTATGTTCATACCGTGGTGTTAGTGAAAAAGCCAGACGACAAATGGAGATTTTGCGTAGACTTTAGAAAATTAAACAAAAAGGTTATTTCAGATTTGTATCATATTCCGAGAATAGAAGATTTATTAAAGTATCTCGGCAAAGCTAAATATTTTGCTAGTTTAGACTTAATATCGGGATATTGGAAGAAGATAGTAAGTGAGAAGGATAAGCAGAAGACCACATTTGTAACTCCCTCAGGAATTTTAGTTTGATGTGATAGCTTACGGATTACGGATGAGTCAGGCTAATTTTCAAAGAATTATAGATACAGTTTTAGCAGGGATTAAATATATAAACGATACAGTATATGCAGACGATGTAGTAGTGTATGGGAAAACTTTTGAAGAATTTTGCAATGCATTAAGAGATGTGCTCAATAGGTTTAGAGAAGCCAATCTAAAGGAGAAATCTTCAAAATTTAGCTTTACTTATGAATTAGTGACAGTTATAGATTAAGAAGTTAGTGAAGAGGTAGTCAAACCTTCCAAAAAGAAGTTGCAGAAAGATGCAGTTTTAGAATTAGAGAGACCGACGAACACGAAGAGTTTAAAGTCATTTCTAGGTTTCATGTCTTATTATAGGAAAATTCATAGAAAATTACGCGCGAATCACTCTACCATTAACGAAATTACTAAAGAAATATAATCGATCATGATGTGATTTCCACTGGAGTGTAGAGGAGTTTATGGGGTTATATTGAGAGTACTTTTATCCCGGCAATATTTAAGATTCCTTCCTGAAAATTTAAAAACTCTTAAAAACGGGATAATTAAATGTAAGTGAAAAAAAAGGTGAACTTCTATTGTAGGAATTCTAAATGATAAAGGTGATTTGTTGCTCAGTCTTTTTTAGCATAAGATTGTGATAAACATTTTTTTATTCACTCAGGTAATTGATAAATGTTAGCTGAGATAAGGATAAATAACTGTTATTTTTTAATAACTTGTAAATTTTATGTAGTATTTTTTTTATGTAGACTAACAGATATAAACAAATTTCTATTACTTTTATGAACATTATGAGCTTTTCCACATTATTTTATATTCGCAAGGTGGCATATTTCCATAGGTGATCGCGTCGAAAAACATCCCGTCCTATAAAAATTATTTAGTTTATGACTACACATAGCATCTTTATAGCGAAAAAACGAAACGAATGAAAAATTCATGTCCTTATTTGAAGGTGATTTAGACTCTCTACCCTCTAGTCCTGTCTTCCTGTCTATCTGTCTGTCTTCCTCTTAATGTCAATCTCCGATCTGTTCGTCGAAATGAACAGATCGTGCATATATTGGCTCGGGACCGATATTTATGTACCAAAAGAGAGCAACAATGGTCAAGTGGTTAATGTATTGTTTTCGAATCAAGAGCCAATAACCAGTAAGTTTTAAACTAACATCAAATTAAACCACTCGTTTCATTCCTCGCAGGCAACGCAAAGCCGCTAGTTACAGACGCAACAGTATTGGCAACAACAATCAGTCGTCAAGATGTATTGGGCCGGCTTGGAGCACTTTATTTCTAATTTCTTTCATAGCATCTACGAGGGGCAAACGAACTTCTGAGCCACCACAGAGTAAAATGGTCATCGCCGCACATGGATACTCGCAACACTAAAGGAACCACAATCATCTAACGTTGTCAGCCTCTTAGGTAGTTGCGGGTAAGAATAGAATATTGGTCGGAAGGGGGATAAGCTAATGGAGGAACAACAAGCCTACGGAACTCTCGTTCGCTTGTCGAAATAAAGTTGTTACTTCATGTTTTTACTATGTGAGAGTGTGACAAAATCAATAATGAAATCAACTTCAAATTTGATACAATTAAAACAATTTGAATAAAAAAAGAGATTTCTTTATAATTTGGCAAATTCAAATTAAATTTTATTTATTTTACTTTATTTTTGTATTACTACTACTACCCAAAAACATTATTAATAAAAATTAGTCAGTTTCAAGACGATATTAAGAGTACCTGATATCTAAATATTCGCGAACTGTATTTCGCAAATAAATTTATCTATGATCCATAAACATACCTCGACGTCAGGATTTTAAGTAAAATCATTATTTAATGCTAGTATTTGTGTTTCCACACAAAAAAAAATCATTTGTTAGTATAATTGTGCAACAAATCATTTTCAATTCATCATAATTGATTAATAGAAATTGTAAAGGGAATTACGGACGTAGTGAGTAACAGTTAGCCCGTAGTCGGGCAACAATTAAAAATAAACGTCTTGTCTATGCCGATCTTGAGTCTATGGGTTGAAGCTTAAACGTAAAACAAGTTGTGGGACGTTCTTTGAAAAACATTTCTTCTCGGATTACAGTGGTTCAGTTTGACAAACGACCTACAAATGGCTTTTTAATAGTTAAATAAATTTTTCTTTGGAATCAGATATTCCGTATTTACTTTCGCGTATGTCGTGTTTCGTAGTACGTGCATATTTCTTTTTATATAATAGCTTCAAAATATAGAAACTGCTTATGTTATAGATTATAAAGAACATATAGAAAACTAGAGTTTAATTTATCAGTCACAGCCAAGTGGTGTCCAAATTAAATTAAAGCTGTGTTGGCAATACTAGCTACATCGTATAAATTACGTATAACCTGAGGATTAAATCTTATAGAAAAAGAGTTCATTTTTTATGTTTTGAAGAAAAAAACTAAAAAGTATATAAGTAGAATTTACTATGTATCAATCTAATATTAAGTGGTAAAGTATTTAGACTTGCTATTGCACGCATACATTAAGGGTATGATAAACAGTGTGAGAATGCACACGCGTACACATATGTGTTTGGTTTATTGCATGTTTTTATCTTATGGCTGAGCAACAAATGAGGAGGTGAGCTTATTTAGGCGAACATATACAGATAGTAGATGGTCATCGCCGCCCATGGACACTCGCAAACCCAAAGGAGCCACCAGTACGTTGCTGTACTCTTGAGAGGGAATGGGATATGTAATGGAGGGGATCGGTTTGGTAGAAGGAGAAGAGGGCGAGTCGGCCCATTTTGGTGCTGTAACCAAGTTGGCCACAGTACGGATTTACCACAGTAAAATGTGTTTCTGTGTTTCAAATAAAGCCTCTGTGTAAAGAAAGGTATGGAGAAATTTTCGCGTACTGTTATATGATTAAAAGTATTATTCTTCTTAATATATTTTTTGACAACTGTATTGCCTTTCCATATTTGATAATCCTGTTTTTATAACAAGTAAGTAGTATTCACAGTCATAGCACATTGAGCCGACTGAGCATTGCTGTACATGTACGTAGGCCACACCATAGTGATCGTTTAGTTGAACAGTATGGTTAGACTGGATACGGTTGTCACAACACGAATGTTGCCGAAATTATACGAGCCACGGGGAAAAGTGCGAGGGCAAAGACGAGCGGTCTTGAGTTAGATCCGCTGCCTTATTGTCTAAAAGCAGAAATCGCTTTGGATTCCGGAATCGAGTTTCGAGTTGAATTTGTTGAGTATAAAAAATACGTTATTTTCCTCGATTTTATATCGTGAGATTAAATTTAAACTCTGCATTCTTATCGAGGACAAATGACAATACAATAAAATATTATAATCGAATTGATCTGAATGATAGAACCGGAATATAGGCAAAGAAACTTTATAACGAAATAATATATTCTGGTCATGTTTGAGCTTGTCGGAGGCGTCTTGAGATGTACTCTGACCATGACTGCTTTTTGGGGTCTGATGATGGACCCAGAAGTAGGCATAAGCAATTCATAGTAGAACAATGTAGCTTCGCTGTGTTGAGGCTTATTCATATTATCTTGAGACGCACATAGGCCATAATTGATTTTTAGGATCTGATGATGAAGACGGTTAATTAACACCGGAATCCAATATTGTAACAACGTATCCTAGCCATGTTCGAACTTATTGTAATAGCTTTTAGAGGAACTTTGAAAACGAATGATTTTCGGAGTCCGACGATGGAGCTGAAAGGTGACCAATAGTACTCCACAATAGAACAAGGAAAGCCAGTTATATTTGGATTTCTTAGATTTGTCTTGAAATGAGCTTTGCTCATGATTGACTTACGATTGACGCTGGAAATCAATATTATTGTATTTCACGGAGGTCATCTGACCTCGATAGGTGTACAAAGCTTCTATCTATTTTGTAACTTACTTCTCCTACTTTTCAAAATTAATGTTCTTATTCTTCAAATTGATAAATATCTTACTTTCGTATCTTTGAAAAATTATAAATGTCCCTGCACGGAAAAAATAAATAACACTGACTAAAATTAAATCAACTTTATTGGTTTTATCGGTCAGTGAGTAATCACCTTTACGGTAAATTTTTTTTAGGAACTTTTACCTAATTAATTTCAAGCGCCTTTCAATATTCATAATGGGGTCCTGATCTCTACACCTATGGTAATGAAAGCTGTGTATAGCAGAAGATAAATCAAAGGAGGATCAATGCAGTGGAGATGCGATCGAACAGTGGTGTTAGAGAGCGGTGTGTCTTAAAGGAAGATGTAGTGACTAGAGTAGAAAGAGGTATGTTGTGGTGGTTTGACCATTTGGAAAGGATGAATAAAAGTAGACTGGCAAATTGAATCTATAGAGCGAACGTACGTGGTGTCTAGGGTCGCCCTAGAAAATCGTATGCAGACCACATAAGTGGCATATTAAAAAATGGTTAAATTTGAGCGCCCGAAACCGAGAAGCTTGCATGAAAAGATTGTTGGGTGTCAGTGAAGCAAGAGAGATATGTAAAGATTGTACCATGTATAAATCTATTGTATCTGTCTACCCTTCTGGGAAGAAGGCGTGAGTTTATATTATTTTTATTATATTATATACTAAACTAATAAAATAAAGTTTTATGTAACTTCACGGCATTGCTTTCAAAAAGGAGTAGGCAGTAATAGCACTCTAGTTCACATTAATATTTCATTACCACCCATTCGTACTGTCGCAGGTATCCAACAGTTGTGCCTTGTTCAAGCAAAGACAACCTAGAGCCAATACACAATTGACTTATTTTCTCCTCAATTTTAATAAAGTCGCATTAAATCATGTAATCTAGCTTACAAGGTATTAGTTCAGAATGTAAAAATTGCAAATGAATAATTATACAGGTAAAAACGAAGTAATAAAAAAAATCAAAATAACGGAACAGGATTGTGAGGAGCCAAAATGAACCCCTCTTATTCCGCATTAAACCTTTAATCCCGAATCACGTTCACCAAAACATGACAGGTTGCGAACCCACACCTGCTTTGCCGGTTTAATTCACACAAAATAAATGTAATTTTCACCTGTACATGAATTGTTTTTTCATCATTGTCGCATGTTGGACAAAGGAATCTTATTAATTTAAGTAAACAATACTTGTGTATTGCCTAAATTTTTAACAATCAGACATTGGATGTCTCGGTAAAGGCTTCGACGAATTCAATGAAAATTTATACTTTAGTAATGTTTTATATTTTTAGCTTCATTATAAGCCTTCCCTCGAAAATCGTGATTATTTTAGTTTTCTAAACGTTTTTTTTGTTGAGAAGCACAGTTTTTTGACAATAACTCAGAAATAACTGTATATCCGATCATTTTTAAAATAATTTTCTTTGAAATTATTTATTAAGAGTCACCTTCGCTATTTTTTTCATAATTTTTAGATATACAGTTTAGAAAATAGAGCGGGAGACACAATTTCTACAACTTTGGGAGCGATTGTTCACATTATCAGAAAAATTGCTAAAAAACCTTAAAGCGTTTTTAAAGGAACTGTCGAAGTATATGTCATATATTGATATTTTCTGAAAAACATTTTATAGCTTCTGTTACGTGTATGGAATGCCTCCTTAAAAATATTTATTTTTGTTATTTAACTACAAAACTAAGTAGTGGCTTATACAAGACACCTATTCTCCAAATTCCATCAATGTAAATCTTGTAGTTTTCGATTAAAATGCCTGTAACGTACGAACGGACGGGCGGCCGGATGGACTAGACGAAACTATAAGGGTTCCGTTTTTGTCACTTCAGCTCGGAACCCTAATAAGCGATGGCCCACCCAACGACATTGAAGTACTACATATGAGATTTTTCTATAGCCTATGCTTCTTGAGAGTATCGTGATTGCCGAAATTATCCAACCAGAGCAATTCGCCACATTAATTTACCTCTGTTATTTAGGTGATTTGTAGGCATATGCGAACTGTACAGAATCAAATGTTTTTGTAAGAATCTTTTTTAAGCATCTTGTAAGTTTCTTGTATTTTCTTTGATTCTTAATTACAAACAGCAACCAGTGTTGCAGTCATAGATTTTGGAGGAATATTTTTCATCATATTTGACGTGATGGCAAAGATGTAGTTGAAATCTAAATTGTTTCATGAATCAGATAAATAAGTCATTGATAAGTAAATATATTTAAAAATTAAAAAAAAAATTATACATAGGCACTTGCCTGCAACATGTGCTAATATCTAGCATGCAACCCACCATTGATCCTAAAATCTGTTCTTCCACTACGGATTCCTATCCAACGAATTTAATATCGATTCGATAGGATTGACAGATATCGAACACCTAAGCAAGTGTTAATAGTTTATCTCAGTACCCTAAATGATTATATTGTTATTTCTAAATACGTTTCAGGCTAGATCACTACATCTTCAAGAACAGCACAATCATAGACTATTAAATACTTATTATTTTTAAATCCATATTAAGGAGTTATCTCTGACTGGCAGACAGACAGATATTCAATTTTATTACAAGTATTTTAAATTCATTTTTGTCCTGTCTTAACTACGAAAACTGTAATTAAAATAATAAAAAATATCCTATTTTAAGGGTTTCTTGGTTCTTTTCTTAAATGTAAATCAGACTGCAACTCTGATTGACAGAAAATTAAATGTGATTTCATTTTAATGAAAGCTGTAAAAAAAATTAAAAGGTTTCCCTGTTTATTTCTTCCTTCTTCCAATGACAAAAAATTGACCAGCGCAAATACCACGTAACAAATGAATTAAAATACTTCAAAAGTTTTTGTAACTTATTCTAGATATTCTTTTCTCCCTCAACGTCCTGAAAATATCATACGCGTGGACTTGAATTCCAAGTATAACATTCTGTTGGTCTACTTTTCCAACAGTTTCTCTTTCAAGTCGGTTTCCAAGTGTTTCCAAGAAGTTTCCGAGCAACGTTTAAAAAACAGTTTACGATTCCAAACTTCCTGCGCCGTAAAATAGTGAAACATTCCCCTTTTTACTTGTCCAAATAGTTTTTCTTTTTTTTTTATGTTGGAAATACGAGTTGTGGCGTAAATCCGTGGCCACTCTTTCATTGAAAATAAATAAATAGAATTGCTTTTATCTACGAATATTTTTTTTCATAAAATCATAAATTTTACTTTTTGCGCTTGTGACACGTTTGTGTTATCCTTAAAGACGTTTATTTAAAGAAGAAGAATGAAGAACTTTTTACTTCTCTTCTTTTCTTTCGTTCGTAAAACGGTGAAAAGCGAGAAAGCGTATGTTTTTTCTTTTTAAGGGGACCGTGCCATGAATAATGTTGAAAAAACACTGGTCTAAGGCAGTCATACTATGTGCTCACAGATGTAAATGGCATTTTATCTTTGTTTCTAAGATAATAGGCGATATACCAGAGATACACAACATTTGAATAAACTTGGGTATACAATATTATACTTCGAATTAAAAAAAGTTTATCGAAATTAAAATCATAGGACTGTAAATAAAAACTCGCAATGCATGTTTAAGGGATCTTTAAGGGCATGCATCGCTGAATACGGTTGCTAAGTGTTGAAATTTTTAACTTTTATCAATTACACTGATCGACACAAGTCTTGTTTTTTTTTATTTTTTTTTCTGTTAATAGGTATGTCTATGGCTCTGACTATAAAAAAAATACTGGGAAATTGCTAACTCCTTTACTTTTTAAAATATACAGTTTTATTATTTTGACAAATAAATACAGAAAATTAACAAAATTTCTATTGAATGAAACCATATCGAAAACAACAACAAAATTTATTTCAGTGTCCGATAAAAAACACAAATCTAAGTAAAAATAGTAAACGAGGGTACCTAGTTAGTGGTAACTCAAAAACAAAAGCTGTTAGAGAAAAATTGTTGCCGTATTTAAAAATTACGCGTGAATTTCAGATAGAAACAAAAAAAATCACAGGAAACAACCAATTTTTTTTTGTTGATCAGTGTTATTATATCACACATTTATACAATATTACCAACTATTAACAACAAATGGTTTTTGATAGGGTTAGGGTTTTTTGTTAGATTATGTTTTCGCCTATCTTCATAGACATAAAGCCGGCACAGTCGCTCGGTCAAACAATCGACGATACAAAAGAAATAAACAATGTAAATGAAAATAAGTCAAAAGGTTTTAGTAGCCTGCAATGGGTAAATAGGGAGTTTTCCGATAAACCGCTTTTGCTTGAGGGCGGGCAGCTTACTCCGCTATTGTCTATTCGTTAGATAATTATTTGTATGCTTCATTAAAGCTATAGCCATTAGAGTGGCCACAAACACAATAATAAGCATTCTTCGAATAACTAGATTTAATGCATACACAGACAGGCTGTTTAAAACTTTTCAGGGGTCTTGAAAAATAAACATACTTAACGATTTCCTTAGACAAGAATCAGTCGGTGATGAATCGCGCGTAATGTACATAAAGTTCCTGTATCATTATTATTTCTATTAGAGAAATTTTTGTTTTGAGCACATTCCCGAACGTGCTGAAACAAAACCATGTTGGACAAAATCTGATTGATAGAACCCATAGGGAGAAAGAAAATATGAAAAAGTAACCAAATTTATGACAAAAAAGTCTATTGGTTATCTATGGTTCGGATTGGTTGTATAATTTTTGAAGTTATACTTCTTTAGGCGCGTTATGAAAAAATAATGAGAGTGAAATTTTAAGATTGTGTGACGCAAAATTAACAGATTGAAGCTGCCCGCTTAGAATTCGAATTTCGAATAATGAGAGAATTTATGTACATTTAATATAAGAAAATAAAAATTTATTTATTTAATTTAAAAATTTAAATGAAATTTTGCATGCATGTATAAATCGCATGACAATGCAATATTATTATGACATAGAGCTGATCTGATGATGGAGCTGGAAGGTGGCCATAGGAACTCCGTAATTAAACGACGCAACCCCATCGAGTTTGGGCTCGTTTAATTCGTCTTGCCGAGTACTTTGGTGCTATATGGTAACCAGAGTCTGATGATGGAGCTGGAATGTGGCCATGGGAACTCCGTAATTAAACGACGCAACCCCATCGAGTTTGGGCTCGTTTGATTCGTCTTGACGAGTACTTTGGTACTATATGGTAACCAGAGTCTGATGATGGAGCAGGAAGGTGGCCATGGGAACTCCGTAATTAAACGACGCAATCCCATCGAGTTTGGGCTCGTTTGATTCGTCTTGCCGAGTACTTTGGTGCTATATGGTAACCAGAGTCTGATGATGGAGCTGGAAGGTGGCCATAGGAACTCCGTAATTAAACGACGCAACCCCATCGAGTTTGGGCTCGTTTGATTCGTCTTGACGAGTACTTTGGTACTATATGGTAACCAGAGTCTGATGATGGAGCAGGAAGGTGGCCATAGGAACTCCGTAATTAAACGACGCAATCCCATCGAGTTTGGGCTCGTTTGATTCGTCTTGCCGAGTACTTTGGTGCTATATGGTAACCAGAGTCTGATGATGGAGCTGGAAGGTGGCCATAGGAACTCCGTAATTAAACGACGCAACTTCATCGAGTTTGGGCTCGTTTAATTCGTCTTGCCGAGTACTTTGGTGCTATATGGTAACCAGAGTCTGATGATGGAGCTGGAATGTGGCCATGGGAACTCCGTAATTAAACGACGCAACCCCATCGAGTTTGGGCTCGTTTGATTCGTCTTGACGAGTACTTTGGTACTATATGGTAACCAGAGTCTGATGATGGAGCAGGAAGGTGGCCATGGGAACTCCGTAATTAAACGACGCAACCCCATCGAGTTTGGGCTCGTTTGATCCGTCTTGACGAGTACTTTGGTACTATATGGTAACCAGAGTCTGATGATGGAGCTGGAAGGTGGCCATAGGAACTCCGTAATTAAACAACGCAACTTCATCGAGTTTGGGCTCGTTTGTATATCTTCCCGAACAAGTATAACTTCTCACGCGCGTACATAAGTATTCTTTAAATTGATTACTATTACAAATTCTTATTAACGTACATATAGATCAGATTATTGACAAAATTGGACAGTTAGCACCCTAAGTATATATATATTTTGTAAAGGAAATCTGTATTTCCATATAACGTGTTATGTAACAAGTTCGTTTCCGTATTTTGACCGTTTTCAAAATAGATATATATTCTAATTTTAAATATATCTTATTTTAATTTAAAAAATACGATATGCATTCCGTGGCCTTTCTTAAACCTTAATTTTAATAGCTTAAATTATAGCGGTCGTCCACCTTAATTCAAATTTGTCCTACCGAAAAGCCCAGGTAACCTTCCGCGCCACTGACAGACAGCCTTTGTCGACACCTCTCTCCATCAACGCCGCACAAGCGTCTAGCCAATCAAAGCTAATTTCTTCTCATACCACACTTTTTGGTCTGTATTTGAGCAAAAAGATATGGTGCAGATTTGAATGAATGTGAATAACCACTGCAATTTTTTTTTAATAAAAGCAATGGACTTTATTTTAAAGCTTAAAATAAACTATATATCTCTCGTGAAAGCTGTAACAAACGCAAACATGTTGGATATTCTTATTTTTATATAGAGAGGTTGTTTATATTTTTTTCAATCAACAATTAAAGTCGGGTGAAATTAATTGAAATTTCAAGCTTATAGCTTCAACAGCCTTAGACTACACTCGAGAACTTAATAAGAAGCAGATAACAAAATGACAGAGATGACAAATTAATAGTGGCTCAATATAATTCTAAAAATATGCATTTTATTCGGATATTCCTCGTTAATTCTAAAGTCTTTATTTTTGTTAAAATTATGTTATGTAATTGAAAATTTAGTAACTTATTTATCGTCTAATTACACACCAAATCTTGAAAAAAACTATTTATTTACTTATTTATTTAGAAAATACAATATCAAAAACGATAAAATAGCACAGCACCAATATATCGTTTTCATTTCACTATCCGGAGTGTAATTAAACGATAAATAAGTTAAAAAAAAACAATTGTATAATTTATTTTAATAAAAATGCATCCTAATATATTAGATTTTATGTATGATTATAGCATATTAATCTCTATTTATAACCGTGTAGGTATGTCACAACAAACGACTAATACGGTGCGTGATACTAATAAAGCCATGTGCGCCTAATAAAAAGTTATGTTGTGTTGTGCCAGCTATTGTATTTACCCCGCTTTGAAGGTCCTCTAACATTTTTTTTCTTGAAATCAAGAACCTTAAGCCTTAAGCTCTTCACGCCGGCCCAATGCAGGTATAGAGGCTAATTGCGAACGTTATCAGCTATGCAATGAGATCGTCCGAGACCTACAGCTTTTCTTACTCACCGGGGTCTGTACTCGTTCGCCCGTGGTCCCGGTGCCGTCCGATCTGAAGCAGATGCTTTTGACCGCTGGACTGCTACTGCACCAGAGTAAAAAGTAGCAGTTAATAAACGGCCACGCCCAGAGAACGTCCTAGGATTTCACGAAGCGAAACCACGTCCGTGCATATTGTTCAGTCGTCGCGAAATAACGATGCAGAATTTAGAGTCGAAACTAGGTACATAAGATGATGATGAGCTGATAGAATATTATTATTGCGCCGTCCAATTCTGAACAGCAAAGAAGCTCCTGACTGATTCAAACAGTCATTCAAGATAACGAATGTTGAATAGTCCTTCAGTATTTCGCTCTTAATGTATAGAACATCCGTTTAGTTATAACGACCTGTTTACACTACAATAAGCCACCGAAAGCCACCTATTTGCCAAATCGATGCCAATAACATGAAAATTTAGATGAAAACAGAAAAATGCTGAAGCGGAAAATTTACATAATGGTTAAGGACGATCGGGACGAGCTTTAACATTATTACGTCGTGTAAGCGTAATGAAAAACAATTCGGAATTTAATAAACAAGAGAAGAAAATACAATATTCCGTTCGACAATCGCGATTTTCATATTGGAAAGCGATCGGCGACACGCGGCGGCGAGCAGAGACTGGGCGCCGAGCGGTCAAGCGGTACGGTTGTGAATTCAAATCTGCACTGTGTCTTTGATGATACGAGGAGAGATACTGATGAATGTTGTAATGAAATGGAGTTCGGGATGAGTTGTGTACATCAATTTTACAAAAAAAAAATGATATATTAGAAACATATTTTTACTCGACGCACGTAAAGTTCAATTTCGTAGCACCGCACGTAAGGTGGGTGTGACAGACCCAATTAGGTTTTTAAGTTTATTTTATATTAAAAACTCCATTTATATTATTTTGTGTATTGTATGCATCTTTTAAATTTATTACAAAATAAAATAAAGAATAAAATAACCATTTTTTGAAGTGAAAACTTATTTAGCACCGTTATGATTTGAAACTCAATGAAGCGAAAAAGCGACAGTAAGCAAAGACAACCATATACATCTATAGGTTCTAGCGTGCGAGAGAATGAGATAGAATGTGAGATGAAATAGAATGTCTTAGATAGAATGAGATAAAAAATATGACATGAGATAGAATGCAAGAGAAAGAAATATGTGTGCTTATGTGCACCTGCTCATTGTATCTGTTCAAATTGAAAACATTGAACTTGAATACTAAAATGTAAAATTACTTTTGCATTTGGTACCAATATCATAATAAATATACTGTATAATCAATTTAGTTCTGTACTTTATCGTCTCATTTTCTGGCAGTTTAATTTTTTGAAGGTTTCACTTCTGATATTTTTAATATACATAATTAAAAAATTAAATTAAAAATTATCTTACAGTAATTAATTATCTGGAGATTTAGTGCATAATTCACATGTGAAAATAGCGTGCACCATAGTCATTGTTGTCCTGAAAGTTTCGACCCTCAATCCGTCACGTCGCCATATACCATTCGAATTGAACTTATTCGATTTATAACGACCAGATAGTTATAAGACACCCAGAAAGTCTTTCAACTCTGATCTTGCCAATTTCGATATCATATTAGAATCACCGGCAGAACGCTTTCAACTTCTTGAAATAAACACTACATTCTATTTCGATTCTCATTAAGAGAGTGTCCCTTAATTATGTAGTCAATTATGTAGTTTATGATTATAAAAGAAAAAGAAATTGAACGAAATTGTAACCCGGAACATAAGGCGGGTGTGACAAGCCCGCCGAGCACTTGGACACCGTCTACAGCGCTCGCCGACCGGCTGCCGGCCGAGTCCTGGCACTCGCTTCTTCCAATTTTCCTATATGCAGCTTCTCAGTCGCATGACGCATTTTGACGATTCGATCCAAAATTGTAGAGCGATCTATCACAGTTCGAGTGTACAACACCCAACGTTAAGCGCTCCGGGTATAATAAGATATTAAAGGGCAAACGAGCATGAAAATCAACAAAGAGTAAATCATTTCTCTCTATTTTCCAATATGTATAAGGATTTCGACATTTTTGTAAAAAAAAAATAAACTTCAAATGTAGTAAATATGTACTTTATATCGAACCTTTGACATTCCTTTCCTTTTATCTGCCAATTTATTATACCACATTCCAATACATATATTTGGTGTTCAAGGTCATCTTCGACACCTAAACAATTGCTTATTGTTACTTCTGAATGTTGTATTGGTATCACAAATGGTAGCTGTTTCAAATTGAATATTCTTTTCGCCCAAAGTGTTTATACCAAGTTTAGCGCTCACGACAACAACTATTTACAATATCGGCTGTCTATCAAAGGTGCTTTCCGAGTAGCAAGGACTGCTAATTTATTTCATTGTGTCTGTTATTTAATACATAACATACAGCGAAAGGAACTTCGTTTCAACCGGTTCTTACACGACGCCCCTCTCTTTTTTTGTATTAACGTTGTATGTGTCACGTAAATAACGGAAACTTGTATCTATCTAATCTACCCTGCAAATAGGCCGCCTTACGGGATTAACTTTCCGGCTGGCGATGGCCAAGGGATCTTATATTTTTAATTTCGAAACTTATAAAAACGAACGGTCGTGGCTGAGTGGTTAAAAGCTTTGAATAAGAAGATGCCGTATTTGATTTTGATCATAATCGAATTAATCGATATGTTTTTAATCGAAATCGAGTCAGTCTACTCGCTCAATATTTCGGGGAACATGTTAAGCCGTCAGTCCCGGACTGTCATTTCGTTGGTCGCATACATCGCTATCAAACCCCCGACTAACGTAGGCTAGGGTAGACTAGGCGAAGCTAGATTTGCGTAAAAAAATTATGTTCCAAGCCCTTCAATCTAAAATAAAAATATTGTAAGAATTACATATATATTTACATAATTACATATTTTAATAATGAATATAAATTTTGTTAATAATCCATTCTATCAATCATTGCTTTAATAATTCATAATTCTAGAATATAGTATTAGGACTACGTAAACACATTATACTACAAATTAAACGACTTAGCTTGAAGACATAAGTGAACTGAAAAAAAAAATACAGTATGTAATACCCTTTTAGGATTAATTTAAAGGGACATTATATGGATATAATGTCCCTTTTCGCGCGATCTGGCATGAGTGACAAGAAGATGCCACAGGAAGACGCTATCACACTGCAGCCTCCGTGTTGACCCAGTTCTTGTCACAGGTGAACTGACCCCCTCGCACTCATCATCGAAGCACTCCATTTTGACCAATGTCAAAATACTGCGCTTTCAATAATCGCTATTAAATAGGCACTAGTTTAATTACCTGTAACTCTGAGTGGGGTATTTATGGTAGTGACCAGTTAATAGCGGTTCTTGGTAGTCTCTTAAAGTAGTGGGGTAACCAAACCAAATTACGAATGCACGCCTGGTCGGAAAGTCACATGTTTTTCTATGTCGGTATGCAAATTGCGTCAGGCTATTTCCTTTCGTCATTAAAGTACTGTTAGGTATATTTTCTCACCAATCAAACTAATCCAAACAACCAGAGATGTATGGACCGTCTGTACGTAGGCCGAAAGAGTTCGAATAGGCATCATCTGTTGAGCTAGAGTCTAGTCGCTGATGTTATAGGATATCGATAAGAATTCAAAATAAAATATCTTTTAATATAAAATAAGTATCTTTACTTCTCAGGTTTTAAAATAACATTTGAGTAGGTCCTAATATTTCGAGAATTTACGGTATTTTATTAACATTTACCACTTGTTGTTATGGCAGTCGTCTTTCAAGAAATCGAGTAAGGAACTAGGGGTAGTTTTTCCAAGTGAATCACATTTTTTGTTACACACATCACACACAATCGCAATCCAATGTCACACTGTTATAAAAAAAAAAAACCTCTAAAAAACAGCACATATCATCACATATTGCTTTTATCTTAAATAAGATGCTTCGGTAGAAAGAACTTATACGACCTTAGGGCCGGTTTTGACCCTTCCGGCTGCGGAACGCGAACGGAATATCAGCATATCTACCGCTTGACCGCGTAAACTATACCCTCAATTAATTCAGATCAAGTCCTAACTAAATTACTTTCAGTGAGTAGATTAATATACTGCGGCGGATTCGAGGACCTCTCCTTGAACACGTCTGAAGGAAATCAATAATATCGAAATGAAATATTCATGACGGGACCCGCGTCGATGTCATGAGCATCCCCGGCCGAGGAGCGCCTCGCGAAATAAGTTCCACAACTTTTTAGGGACCCGCGGAAAAACGATCGACACCAAAACGGTAAAAGTATTAAGTGCTAGATAAAGGGGAATATAAGTAAATTAACCTCCGCTTGCAGCTCCGCCCACGTGGACATAGAATGTTTTTCTACGTCTTTTATGTGGACTAATGAAGCTGTGTCCACCATGATCGCGATCCCGGTCCTGTTCTCGTCTCAATATTCAAAGGTGAAATAATAAGAGAGTATCTCATGATATAAAATCGTACAAACACGAAATTCTAAAAGTAATTTCTTATATTTCGTTATGATTCCCAGAGCAAAAGAGTTTCATAAGTCTCTGCTTGTAAGCAATGTGTCAAAATGAAACACGTTATTTTTTAAGTTAGATATCCAGTAATACATCTGTAAAAATTACATTCGATTCCATGAACTGGCTTTCGTGTGACGCTCAAACAAAAAAATCTGTAGACAGATAGACGAAAATTTTAAAAGTGATTGTCTTGCCTCCTTTTGCACTTATGATAACGTCCCGCACAGTTTCTTATAATTTTTTCCCAAATATAGACGTCGGTTTGTATTTTTTTATAATTATATATAAATGACCAAGAATAGTCTGTCCTGTATTTTTTTCTGTATTTAATTTCCACTCGACGAGAGCGGTAATTGATTTGGTTCGGGCCACGTCCGGCATAGACGTCGCGATGATCAAACGAAGTACAAATTAACTTTAAATCCGAATAGGCTTAAGAAATTCTATTTCCTTCACCGTTAACTTAAAAATAAATTCAGTTTCAGCATCGTCGCGATTATGTTCGTTTCTCTGTACTACATTAACGGTCGATTAGAAATTTTTATTTCACATTTCGTGGTATTTCTTTGGTAGCATTCCTTGGAATGGATAAGGTAAAACTTTGAAGCGAGCATCGTCATAAAACCTTACTTGGTATACAATCTCTCTGATATAGTTAAGGTTGGGTATATTTATTTTGGCAAGTCATATTGTATGTTTATTACTGGCGTTATTCTTAACCATCGCTGTACAGATATTAAAATTTAGCAAGACTTGTTTTGTTTCATGATTTAAATTTACACGTAATTTCCAATTATCATTTTTATGGTATCATGCAAAATTATTTTTTTATGCAAAAAGCTGTTTTATTCCAAAACATAATCTATATCTACGAAATATTTAATTACAATTCGTTCATGGATTTGAAGGTAGGGATTGCAATCCGGCACTGTTTCCAATCTCGCGGGATGTTTCCTGGATTCACTCGGTTATAGCGAAATCCGCGGGATCCCGCGGGATCCCACTTAATTTATAGTTTTTTTATGGAATTCAAAATAATAAATTTTATTATAGCTATAACTAACTTTTAATGAAAAATACAGAAATCAACAACGCATTGCTTAGTTTTAATTGGTTAATTATTTATTGATAAGAGGTCCAGAAACACTAAAAAATATCAGTGTTTGGTAGAACTTTGTACTTTTGTACTTTATTATAAATAAATTAGAACATAGTAGACATTTTGCTTTTCCTCCACCTTCAGACTTTTTGAAATAAGGCCATAAGTTTTTTTTTAATTTTTCGCACCAACATCCTTCTGTGCCGGTTTTGAAAGAAACATCCTTTAATAGTACCTGTAAAGCAATAATTTCTGACTTTGTAAATAACTAGTGGCTAGTACAAACAGTTACCAATTGAAATAAAAAAAAATATGCAAATCAGTTAATGATAATCTATCAAATTCAAAATAACTTCAGTGGTTAAAAAATTTCTTGTTGTCGCTTAAAATGGTAGGTATAAATATGATTTAAATCGTACAAATGGCAATCCTGCGTAAAACACAATATTGGACAATATAAAATACAATATTGGACGAGGACGATATCTTCAATTAAAAACAATAATTCGAGGACAAGTAAACAAACATTACACTAACCTTGTGGATCGATTAAAACAAAACCACGTCGACGAGTTAAATGACAACTGACTGACATGTCGCGGCGTGTGTGGTGGCGCGAAACAGGCTTTGTGCGTGTGTGTGTGCAATTCGCGCAAAACAAAAGATTGATCGGCAACGTCGCTCGTAAAACGCGTTGCTGAGTAGATTAAAGGCGGTAATATCAAATTACAAGATATTGCGGGATCCCGCGGGGCCTAAATTTATGCTGGATCCCACTGGATCGTGGGATCCCACTTTGCTGGACTGCAATCCCTATTTGATGATAATTGTTGGACAAACATTCAAACAAACGTACTTTATAGATATGTTTTGCTATAAAATCATTTCGGAACTAGTGAAAAGTATGAAGATAACACAGCAACCGAACCGCGAGGGCTGAAAAGTGAAAATAAGGTTTTTGGAAACTATAGTAAATATATAGATGTCGATAAATTTTTGTTGCCACTTTTCGATACAGGCGCTACCAGCCAGATCATTGTGGTTATGCGAAATATTTCTTGCGTATGCTGCTGCAATGAGCTGTGACAATAACCGCTCTCAAACGCATATCAAACAATATCACAATTAACTGGCAATAGCTACTCGAAATGAGAAAATAATTTTACGTCATTATGCTATGCAATTTAATAAAACTAAAACGCAATATGATACCCCAATCTAAGAATTATAACTAAAAAACAAATTCAGAAAACGAGTCCGACTCGAATCGGACCAAATTTATGTAGCGTACAAAGTGGACTGTATGAAATATTGAATTTCTCATCAGATCGAGATACAATGTAGGGGACTCTCGGAAGGTGGCATCTGCTTCTCGTCACTCCCGGAAGCTAGTTCTTCTTAATAATGAATATAATATGAAATCAACAAGGAAAAGTTGCTATACGAGAAAAGACAACGGGAAAGAAAATGTGCGTATGTTTTCATCGAGAGCGCACTACATAATTATTTTGTGTTGCCAATCAAAAATGTATGTAATCGTCAATTACATTTCAATCCAATACAGGAGACGGTTTTGTATATAACGGAACCGTTATAACTTCGTTATGTACATCCGTCTGTCTGTCAGTATTTTATAGGCATTTTATTAAAAAACTACAAAACGAATATTAATGAAATTTTTAGTGTAGGTATCGTGCATAAGCCGTTAGTTTGGTTGTTAAATAACAAAAATAAATATTTATAGGGGGGCACACCATACTTGTAACAGATGTTAAAAAAAAATGTTTCTAGCAAGAATTAACATGTGGCACATATTTCGTCAGTTCTTTTAAAAACATTTTAAAGTTTTTAAGAAATTTTTCTGATTACGTAAACAATTTCGAAAATAATCGCTCCGAAAGTGGCAGAAATTGTGTGTCCTTCTCTATTTTCTAAACCGTATGTCCAATAAATATGAAAAAAGTAGCGAAGGTAACAATTAATAAATACAATGAAAATTATTTTGTATATGGTCAGATATACCGTTTTTGAGCTATAGCCGAAAAGCTACGCTTCTCAAGAAAAAGACTTAAGTGCCAGTAAGATACACTTTTTTGCTAATATACTTTAGTTTAGACTAATTTAATAGTAATAGTGGACATACTTACTTGTTTTTCTAGTTATAGGCGACTAAGGTGCTTATAACTATACTGTACGAGACCCATGGAAAAAGTGTAACAACGTACTTTTTTCATCTGTAGTGCAGTTTCTTTGTAATACTGGCTTCGGAATCCCATAGGGAGAATGGTTTGACATGCTCTTGGCCAGTTTTTTACTTTAAAATAGCGACAACACCATTCTTCCTTCAAACCAATCACCCTCCATTACATATCCTATTCCCTCCCAAAAGACCTGCAACGTATTGGTGACTCCGTGGGCGGCTATGACCATCTATTATCTGTAGATGTTTGCTTAAGCAAACTCGCCTAATCGTTTATCGCTCAACTATATGATAAAAAAACATGCATCAAACCAAACACATGTATGCACGCGTGTGCATTTTCACACTATTAATCATACCCTTAATGTATGCACGCAATAGCAAGTCTAAATACTTTACCACTTAATATTAGATTGATTCATAGTAAATTCTACTTATATAGTTATTAGTTTTTTTCTTCAAAACATAAAAAATTAAATTCTTTTTCTCTAAGATTTTATCCTCAGGTTCTACGTAATTTATACGATGTAGCTAGTATTTCCAACACAGCTTCCATTTATTTTGGTCACTACTTAGCTGCGACTGATAAATTAAACTCTAGTTTTCTCTATATTCTTTAAAATCTATAACATAAGCAGTTTCTAGATTTTAAAGCAATAGCTATTATATAAAACGAAATATGCATGTACTACGAAATACGAGATATGCGAAAATAAATACGGAGTATCTGAGTCTAAAGAAAGATTTATTTATCTATTAAAAGGCCATTTGTAGGTCGTTTGTCAAACTGAACCACTGTAATCCCTAACGCGAGAAGAAATGTTTTTCAAAGAACGTCCCACAACTTGTTTTACGTTTAAGCTTAAACCCATAGACTCAGGATTGGCATAGACAAGACGTTTATTTTTTAATGGTTGTCCGCCTACGGGCTAATTGTTCCTCACTACATTCGTAATTCCCTTTACAATTTCAATTAATCATTTATGATGAATTGGAAATGATATGTTACACAATTATAGTAACAAATGATTTTTTTTTGTGTGGAAACACAAATACTAGGATTAAATAAAAATTTTACTTAAAATCCTGACGTCGATACATATTTATGGATAATAAATAAATTTATTTACGGAACACAGTTCGTGAACATTTTAAAGATATCAGTTACGATTCATATCGCCTTGAAACTTATTAATTTTTATTAATAATGTTTTTGGATAGTAGTAGTAATATAAAAATAAAGTTAAATTATAAAATTTATTTGAATTTGCCGAATTATAAAGAAATCTTCCTTTTTATTTAAATTTATTTGATTTTATCAAATTTGAAGTGGATTTCACTAATGATTTTATCACACTCTCACATAGTAAAAACGTGAAGTAACAACTTTATTTCGACAAACGAACGAGAGTTCCGGTGGCTCGTTGTTCCTCCAGTAGCTCATTCTCCCCTCCGACCGATATTCTATTCTTACCCGCAACTACCTAAGAGGCTGACAACGTTAGATGATTGTGGCTACTTTAGTGTTGCGAGTATCCATGTGTGGCGATGACCATCTGATCTGATTTGGCTAGGAAGCTCGTTTACCCCTCGAAAATGCTATGAAAGTAATTATAAATAAAGTGCTCTACGTCAGCCCAATCCATGTTAACGACTGATTGTTGTTGTCAATACCGTTACGTATGTAACTAACGGTTTTGCGTTGCCTGCGAGGAACGAAGCAAGTGGTTTAATTTGATGTAAGTTTATATCTTACTGGTTATCAATTCTTGATTCAAAAGCAATTTAATCCAAGGAAATGAATGTAGCTTACATTATTTTTGATAGATTTCATAAAAATCTAACTATTGTATTTGTCTTCGGGACTCAGTTTTTTAAAAATTTTGCTGTTTTTGGACTTCACTCGACGAGCTGAGTCAGAAGATACATATGGTATACGCGGGCTTGTCAGCACAATAGCGTCTACAATTATTTATAGATCTTAATGAAACTCAAGACACATGTTCTATGGATAATTACAAAGATCGAGTTCATATTTGAGTCAAATCGGTCAACTAAGTTACAAGCGGTCAACTAAGAAGTTACAGCATTTTAAAATTTTGGAAATCCCAAAATTACATACTTTATATGAAATGCATATGAAAATAAAATGAAATCTACTTCCATTTCAGCTAACGAATGGCCCTTTTAATAATTTCATGGGGTCCATGGAAACTTATTATAAAACATTACATTTCTTCCAATTTCGCTGATATTTTTACAGATTTACAGATAGCACGGGAACAATCCCGGGAGCCGCGACGCGATAACTACTACTAATAAAAACCAGTTTAAGAGGGTCCAGCTACCTGTGACTGGACCCTCTTAAACCATTTTTTTGAAACTATCCTGATAATTTAAAAAAAATGGGAAGTGAATCCGGCGTTTGCATATTTGTTGTATTTCAATAACTAAACCAAAATTGGTGAAATTTCCCGGAGAGATGACTTGTATCTTAAAAAAGGCTTCTATTTTATTTTATTGTAAAATATGATATCCGAAGACATGGGTGTTAAAAAAATAATAAAAAAAAAAACTATACTAACGCAATAATCGGAATAAGTGTGAGAAGTTTAGTCGATGCGGGTGAAGTCGCGTATTTGTACTATAGTTACTACAAATAAGCAGCTTCGTCTGCATTTATAATTGGTTTACTTAAACCAATTTGCAGAGTAACGTAATTGAGGCATAGTTTATTTTCATACAATGATTTTCCCAAATCAAAACTGTGACATGTAGGAGAATCGGAATAAGAAACGAGACCAGTATTAGAATCACAAATGTGACCAGGTTCAGAATCAATAGCGTGAGCGAGATTGGAATCAGAGACAGTACCGAGATCGAAAACAAAACTAGGGCCAAGATCGAGATTAATATTAAGACAATCGATGAACAAAATTAAGGAATTTGTTCCATATTTACGTGAGTAAATATCCAAACGTTATACTATTTGGTCACGCTACCTAACGGAAAAGGTAGAAAAGTGTCTACTGGGAGAACTAGTAACGTATAAGTATGAATAAAAAAAAACAAAATATGGGGCATTGGTTTTATTTAAAGCTGTATTATTAGCAATATTTTACCTCCTCCACGTGTAAACTATCGTTCAAATTTTACAAGCACTCTGTAGTGATTCATATGTCTGATCGATTATAACTGTGATTTTAAAATTCTTTAATTTCTTCGAATAACCTCTATTCTTATTCTAAGGAACAATGGAATTGTGAAGTATAATGGCAAGTACCTGTTAAGTTTAATTGTAAATATGCGATTCAAAGTATCCATGGCATTTTCTCAGGGACCGTAATACCTATCAATATAGCTCAATGAACCTAGTTCTACTGGTTAATATGATGTTTCATTAAACTCTTGATTTACAATCTCGATACATAAGTATCGAATTATTTTTATGTTAAGTTATTTTTATTTCTATAAAGAAATAAAAATAACTTGGGCATAACTTAGGGCTAAACTCGAGAATAGTTGGATCAATTTGGCTTAGTTTTGTTTCTCAAATATTCATTAAACACCGAGGAAGGTTCATGTGAAAAAAACAATTGAACATTTTGTATGGAAAATTCTAAAATTTAGGAAAGCTTGAAAATGCTTTTTTTCAAGGGATTTTTGTATGAACTAATGATCCTAACTTACGAAATGAACAATAGATATTCGTAATAGTCTTCTTTTACACAAAGTCAAAGTGAGACTAGGATTGAAACTAATATCGATCGATACAAAAGATGATGAAATACTCATATAAGAAAATGAATGAAAATGTTTGCAAGTTTGTTCCCTATGTGTGCCTAAACCATTGGTTCTATTAAGGTGAAACATTGGTGATACGTTGTACGCATACCCGGAAAAGATTTTAAAAAAAAAACTAGCATCAGTTCCTGGCTTCATCAAAATCGGAACTGTGGCTGGCAGCGAAATTGGAATTGAGCGAGGAAAGCGGGACGGGAAACAAGTACAAATACAAGAATCGAGAGCGGGACCAGGATCAGAATCAAAAGTGTAACAGGTATATCAAAATAGAGACGAGATTAAGATTGACATCGATCGATAAAAAAGAATAATGATCTCATTCGAAGTCCATTGTGGTGGAGCTGCGGGTATTAGGGCATTAGATGGATAAGCCACCCACAAAAAAGGGCCCGGGCCAGCTAGTGTATATATAAATATACACATAGATATGTGTGTCTTTGAGCTATAATAGAACAACGTTTTAGTTAAGGCGTCATGTAGAAAAGCAGAAGGGTTTATATCAGAAACGTTTTTGCAAGTTTCGCTAAAACATTAGGAGATCGATACTAATTGCACAAAATAACAAAAATAAATCCTAAATATGAAATAGTACCTACATATTTTTCATACATAAAGACTCATAAAGAGTGTAGCCAGCGACTATATTGGTAAGAAATGGAATACGGGACGATGTGGTGACACAACCAAGATTGACAAGGGAACAACTAATTAATGTACAGATTACATTAATGCGATATGTGATAGCCCGATAGCCCGAGTATGCATTCACATGTGTACATGGCGGTAAGTTTCAGGACTTTTAATTCTTTATGATATGAAAGTAAGTGTATAGAATACCTCAGAGTACATTAAGAATACTTTACACTCATAATCCGTATTGCAGTCGGTCGCTTCTCGACGACGTAGCTTAAAGATGATGTTATATCCATCGATCTTACATCACTCAGAGTCAATACATCAACTGAAGCTTTGAGGTTCGATATCTGAGATACGGCATTGTTTATTTGACTGCAATCATAAAACTGTTTATTGAAATAGTTTGCTAAGTCCGCCTTTTTGTTTAATCTTACTGCTGTTGTCAATTTCGCAAATGCAATAAGTTTTCTATTGCTTTCTCTCATAATACTATTGATATTGGTAGTAGTCGTTTTAGATTAATTTAATTGCCACCTCAACAAATTTTCTAGCTCTATGACGTCTGCATCCGCCGTCGTGTGCTCCGGCGAAGCGAACGCAGGCGCCCGGTATAAAGTTCCGCATCACAGGCTCCGTACGTTCGGGAAATCAAACCTACAGTGTAAGCGCCGCCGAGCGGTCACCCCGACCGACGCTTTGCGCATATTAGATGGACAATTTTTCAGAGGACTCGAGTTTAGGTGCCGCTGCTCAATTGGTTCTCGTATTATATTCACAAAGAATCTATTGACTCTGTAGGTTATCATTTTTGTTCACCTATCTGAGAGCTTTTGTTCACGGTGTTACGCATGTAAAGCGTAAATTGATCTGTACCCACTCTTATGTTCTATCTATATTAGCTCCACAAGAACAACAAAAACAAGTAGCTGGAATGTTTAAGTTCTACAGACTTCTATTCTATATCTTTGAAAAAAAAATTCGTTAGTTCTTAAAATATATAGATTATTTTGAAGTCTTATATTCTCTATTCAGCATCAATAACGGAGGACCAAATTATGGCCAGTTAAAAAGTATTTTAGCTGGTCAGTAAATTCGGTATTTATAATTTTTTTTATAAATACCGAATTGATTAGCTAAGTCATTAAGATTATGGATGTTCATGCACAGAAATAGCGTAAATGGAATAAAACTGTCTGCAAATCCTATTAATTAGAACTTTGGTCTTCATTCTAAACGGTCAATTTTAATAATTGGGTGTCCATGATGATCTAGACCTGCACAATTCGACCTGCATGGTCATCATGTGATCACATCCCGATTGATTCCAAGTAGAGAATCAAAGCCGAAACCTTATTTAAGCAATTGTAAACGTATAACAATGTAAAGGACCTTTGTTTTCCAGTGAATTTGAAATTATCCCATCGAGGCCTTACTCTTGGTAACCATATCAATGTACTTTACAGATACAGGACATGCACATTTAAAAGAAAGCAGAGTCATACAAAATAAATATTTGAAAAATATTTAAATAATAATATTATGATAGAAGTTCTTGTTTGTTTGCCGTAATTTACTATTAGGTACTTCCAAATTAAGAAAAGAAAAATCGTATTTTTTATAATGAATTAGAGCCGTCTGTTTTTTCGTAATGTAAATGTGATTTCGTATTTACATAGTTCCGAGGATGTTTCAGGTATTCATAGTCATACAGGAGTTTTTTGTAGTTATCTCTATTATCATATTTATATGCGACAAATCTCCAATTTTTCGTAACTATCTTCTACTCAATACGTAAGCCAATTTCTTTCATTAGATAGTTTAATCTATTAACAATAACATAATCCCTCTAAATACGATAATTGGGTGGAAATATAATTTTCATGTGCCTATACAAAAGAATTGGTAACGTATAAGAAGGTTTCGTTTAATATTTCAATCCTAATTCCGTTCGCAGTTGCGATCACCATCAAGGTCCCAATAGGTTCTAGATTCGTTTTTCATTCCTATCCCTGTCTCGCTGATCTGATCTCACTCTCGATTCATTATAACTAACAAAACTAGTATAAAATATTTATATCTATCTTTCAAATTGTGAGTTCTCATCTGGCGTTCGTACAAAGCTCCAAGCGGTAGAAATCACTTTCAGCTTATACCGAATTTTCAAATTTTCTATTGCTTTTCTAATTTTCTTTCCCTAAGCAACTTATACGGACTGTTTAAACGCTTGAAAAATATAATATCCAAATTAAGCAAACTTTTACTTCAAATTACAAAATCTATTGATTTCGTAACGTAGGCTACACGTAACTCTTGAAATAGGTCATTGTACGAGTATAATATGAATTTACCGGTATAATATGAGTTTATCATTCGTTCGGGAGGCAGTTTTCTCTTTTCTTCCAAGAAACTGAAGGGTAGCTCTTTTCAAATTTAAATATATACAATAACATTAAATAACAGAATATACTTGTACAACCGGTACTTTGCTTTCTTTTATCAGATCAAGAAACACATCCAATTACTCATTTAAAACAACAATCAAACATAATGCAATACAATGCAATGCAATAAAATGTTTTGTTTACATTTTTAACTCATATACCGTGAA
Organism: Eumeta japonica; assembly: GCA_005406025.1. NCBI lineage: Eukaryota > Metazoa > Arthropoda > Insecta > Lepidoptera > Psychidae > Eumeta > Eumeta japonica. The sequence continues at coordinate 120,071 of BGZK01000657.1, read as the reverse complement.
GATCATCAGTCTTTTTAATATCCAATGAATTAAAAGCTTTAAAAAGGTCTTTTAAATTTACGTACTTAACTTCTGAATTGTGAATTGAATATTTCCTCTCAGCTATTATTCAGCAAGAATGGGAGATCAATTGAAATATTTCGTAGTCGAAATTGGAATGTCAGTCAAAAATATTTTTGCTTTCTTTTATCAGATCAAGAAACACATCCAATTACTCATTTAAAACAACAATCAAACATAATGCAATACAATGCAATGCAATAAAATGTTTTGTTTACATTTTTAACTCATATACCGTGAAGATCATCAGTCTTTTTAATATCCAATGAATTAAAAGCTTTAAAAAGGTCTTTTAAATTTACGTACTTAACTTCTGAATTGTGAATTGAATATTTCCTCTCAGCTATTATTCAGCAAGAATGGGAGATCAATTGAAATATTTCGTAGTCGAAATTGGAATGTCAGTCAAAAATATTTCAAAGGCTCCGGTAACTTCTATGTCTTTTTTTAGAAGTTTATTATTTATCTTCATTTAAAAGTCAATTGTTCCGTTTTTGTTCTTGATGAAACTCCAAGTTGTTTTCATCAAATTTTGTTAATGTGACACATGACCATGACAATCTATATGATGAACAACTCGTCTTTCTTACAAAGATTTTTTTTATTTACTTTTTTTTACATGTAGACAACGCATTAGTCGATCTAAGGACGTCCGAAATAAAAGACTGTTTTTGACTTTCAGCTAAGAAAATTAATAATTTAGAAAAATAGAAAAATTATCGGTTTTCGAAAATCGAGTTTTCATCAGATATCAACGTTTTGAGATCACAGGAAACCACCCGATAATAATTTTTTGATGGTGTTCGCATGAGCCTGTGCGTGTGCGTGTGTTTGTGTGTGCATTTGCGTGAACTTGTGCGTGTTTGTGTGTGTATTTCCTATAAATTTAAACCGATTCGGAGCCGTACATTTTAAGAAATCTCAAAAATAAAAATTTTGAATAACTGTTTTTTTCGAATAACTTTTAAGCGACTTAACCGATCGTTTGCAAAAACTAATCAACTATTTATATTAAAAAACCACGTCGATCACTGCCGGTCCGGTCAAAATAAATTGATTAGTTCGTGAGATATCATACCGAAGAATTTTGATACAAATGATTATTTTAAATTACTCTGAAATTTTATATCCGATCGAATTCATGTTTCGAGTTCTTTTATAGAATTAAAAAATCTTCAACGATTGCCGCCAGTCCTGTTAAAATGGGCTTATTCATTCGTGAGATATCGTTTACAAAGTATTTTGAAAAAATAGGTTTTTTTAAAATACTTTGATAAATTGTGTCTAATAATTTAAGGTTACCAAAAGTTGCTGAGATGGCATTTAGGGTCAATTTTTTTTTATTCTTAATAACGCCAACGACACATGATCACCAAAAAGAATAACTTATACTGCGCTTCTATGGACTCGAAATAAATTTTGGTATTTTTTTTTGTAGACCTAAGAATCCTTTTCATAATAAAAACACGATACAAACATGATACAAATAAAGAGTGTTTGAGTAATTTTTAACATACTCAGCAAATATTTAGTTTTTGTTATATGTCCTTTCGTCATAAAAGTCATACAATCTATTTCTACTTTTATATATTCCCACTATTGCTCAATCACTGAACGATAATGACTCATTCATTTAACAATTCATGCTAAATAAATATCGTCGTATTATAATATATAAATGACATACAATTTTATTACATGAAATATTCAGTTGCATAACTCTCTGGAATCCTCACAGTATTGTAGTTTCGGATTTCTCTGCATGACAGAATTTTCTAAATTCCACCAACCGTATTTAATTATCTGGAATGCACTTTATATTTTTTTAGTGTTCTTCTAACCGGTAGTTTAAATGATACTAATTGACTTGGAATTTAACTAGTAGGGCCGGTCCACTTTTGTACTGCAGACACAATATGGGCTTGCCACAGACAATTAAAATAAACAACTAGTGATATTGTCATATGATTTATTATTTCTGAACACCTATACAAAATGAAAATGTGAACGCGATACATTGACATTAGGCGATCACCAGCGCAACCCTCCACCCTTCACTGCGAAAGCAATCCAAATAGATGCGTGTCATCTATCATCTATTTCCCGAAACATGTAGCGAGCGTACTTTATCTTTTTTCTATTTTCAATAGATGGCCGGAAACGGGTTTCAGAAGGGTGCCAAACTTCAGTTTCAATTCAGTGATGTCCGAAAACACGCGATATCTTCTCAAAATGTGGACTATCATCGTCTTCATAGACATAAGTGCATAATTTTTACCTGTAATAAGTAATTATTTAGTTTTGTCTTATTTATAGGCTAATACTTTAAATATTGTAAATTAACATCTTTACGTTTGCAATAATACATAACACAAATGATATATGCATACCGATGCATCCTCGTTTGCCGTGAGCGAAAGCGGCGAAGGCGGCCGGATGGGCGGGCAGGGCGCCCGCGTCCAGCCAGCGCTCGGGCCGGAAGCTGTCGTAGTCGGGCCCCCAGCGCTCGTGCCGGTGCAGACCCCACATTGACACCACGCAACTGCTACCGGCAGGTAGTGTGTAGTCCTCTGAAATTATCATATTTTTTTAACTTTACTTACCAAAATATACTTTATTAATTTTCACTTGCGACTTCGGCCGTGTGATATTGAATAAATTGCTTTGTCAATTACTAAAGTGTATTTCTTTCAAACAAGATTCCCATGCTTTTTTCTATTTCAGGTTTAAGTTCCGATTCTATTGTTTATCCTTATAACGTTCTCGTCCTCAATTTCAATCTCAGTCTTGCTATTAGGTCTTAGTTGGTCTTGTTCTCGGTTTTGATGTTTATCACGCTCTCTTACCCGATTATTTATTACTTTGATTGTGCATCTCACAGTTTATACTTACATGGAATACCATTATTACTCTATATTATATGCGTGATTGTGTTTTCACTCACATAGGTACAATAATAACTGTTAGCTTCGGTCTTTGGATATTCACTGCTGCACGTAAGTTTCCCTTCCATATTTTTACGACGTAAGATCTTAAGCCATCTGCAATCAACGGCGGTGTTAGTGGACCTGGTGGGATGCTGTCCCACATTGCAAGACCAAGTTTATATAGTCACCACTTCAGAAGTTTGTTTCCACTGGTTGTTAGTTCTACGAACAATATGGCCATTTGAATTAACCGATGGAGTCCGTATTGTCGCGACGCAAAAATTACGTCAGTCAATGAGGTGCGCAAGCGCGCGACGGAATAGATTTTAATCTTGACGTAATTTTAACAGCACGACGATAAAGGCTTATTCATTTCAAGTTAGCATAATTGAGTCGCAGATTCTTTTAGCCATGTTGGTTATTTGCATTTTTCTGTAGAGTTTCTCGATTCGGATTTTATCTCGCAGATGAACCATGAGTATTGATTGCCTTCTCTATCGTATGTTGAGTGACTGAATTTTTTGCGAGGTCTATGGTAAGAGACCACGTTTGGTATCCGTATATCATTGTCGACACGAACTGTTGAGTTCCTTCGTAACATCTAAGACGCTATCCAGACGAGCTGAATTCTTCGTGAAATTTTTTTACCGAAATCGGATATACCCAATCGGGTAGACTGTCTCAAGTAGACGTGACGACCTACAACTTCGATTGGAAAATTCCCAACTATCACCAGGGTAGATATTACATGGACGTTCGACATGAAGTTCGTCTCATCCATACTCGTTTTAGATCCACTTCTTGAGAAACTCCACTGAGGTCTCGGAGCTCGAAGCCGAGGTCCTTTAGAGGACATGTCATTTAAGCCGCGATGTCGCACGATAATTGGTCGTCACGGATGTTAGTTGCTTCCGGCCCGCCCTAGTCAAACATTGTAGTCTTATAATTCAAGGAGCTTAGTCTGAAATAAAAACATTTGTAGGAAGCGGTTCTCATCACATTGTGGTTTATAGGTGAACAATCTTGTAATTGTATGAGTAGAATATAAAGTATAAGTTCCAATTTTTATATATATTTCATTAATTAGTATAAATCATCGTTAACATACATCATGTGAGGAAATCGAAAGCAAATCTGTTTCTATAAATTGTGTGCCTATTTAATATTTTAAACTAAGTTATGGTGAAGAATTATGTTGATATTAGCCCTTGTTTTGCATTACATAGATTATTGTTTTGATTAATTATTTAACTTTCATTTATGGATAGTTAGATATCTTTCAAAATTACTTAATTTTATATCCCTGTCTGCCTGACGAGCCACCACACATACGACCGGGTATAATCTCATACTTTCTTTTAGCGTCGCGTCTAAATATATTAAGCGTTTTAGATCTTCTTTTGACACGTCCCTGTCACTGTTCTCAAATATTTCTTGTATTCTGAAAAACAAAACAATATTTATCAATTTTTGGTGAAAACTTTAATATGGGTATGTAACAATTAAACTTTTAAACTAAACTCAAATGAAGGTACGTCACATAGAAACGATGGATCTTCAATAATCTGTCTTATCAGCGATGCGTGACGTTAATTTTATTACAAGGACTTGTACACATCTATATGTAAAGGGATATATATTCAGCGTATAAGTGTATGAGTTTATCCGCAAGCATTTTAAGAAGTTTTAAGATATAATCGATTGCCTAATAAAATTAGGTTTTGAATTTATTCAATATCAAATTAATTATAAAGCCATTTACTCGCCTTTGGTACTGCGATAGTGCTATCGTTTTAACATTTTTATTTCAGTCAACACCCTTCATCGCAATCACCTTACAACGCAGAAACATATATACTTGGTACATTTATAGTGAATGCACTGTGCAACACTTCGACTATGTATTAAAAAGATGATAATCAGATTAGCTGCCCAAAACAAATTACAAGTATTTAGTATTATTTTATAGTGTATTGATAATAAAATGAACATACGTATACGTTTTTGTCTTGGTGATTTATAAAGGTAATCATTAGTTCTTGTAACATATCATAAAGCTGTCTTTTGTGTAAAAGGTATTGCCAAATATAGAAATCATTTCCATGTGACTAGTTATTAGCTCTAAAGTGGAGCGTAGAGCCAATTTCGGAGAGTTTTTGTTCTTCTTTGACAGGTTTTGCGATGTCGCTACACTCGTGCACTGGCTATATTTGAGGACAAGATTCAAGAATTATCCAATGCGAAATGTAAAATGCGTTTCGGAAATTGGTTGTGAGGTAGAACCGTATTGGGATCAACTTAGTTGCAACACGTAAATGGGCCGGCTCGACTGGTGCAATACCACATGAGAATGTGGTATTGCACCGTTATTGCCTGTATTCTATGAGAATATAATACTGGCGCCAAATAACATTTTTCGTTGTGATCTTTCGTCCAGTGTGTGAGAGTTCCGGTAGCCCACTCCCCCATTATCACCCCACAACCTCCTTCCATCAGCCTCCTTCCACGATCTCCTACATTCTGATCGTTTGCATAATCGTTTGCTCCTTAGTAACGCTTTAAAAAAAAATGGAACGTTGTAGAATAGGCGATAAAAAGTTTTTTGAAGGAATATAATAAAAACACCAAATAAGTGCGAAGTGAACTCACGTGCAGAGGCTTTTGCAAGACAAATATGTTATCTATCATTTTCATAAAATTTAATTTAAAATTTGTGGCAAATAAAACAATTGCAAATGTAAATTTGTTAGCACGATATTGACGTACAGATAAATATTGTGTAGTTTTTAGACCACAGAGTATTAGGTTTCCTATTTTACTAATATTATGAATCTGAAAATTTTTATGTTTGTTACACAATTACACAATAAATTCTGAATATAATTTTCTGAATCTTTACAATAATAGAGCTCATATATCAGAAAAACATATAGGCTATACTTTATAAAAATATTAATTTGGCGCGCGGTTTCGCTTCCGTGGTTATAGAATCTTGACTTATACTGATTGGTTAATGGTAATAACAATGTTCAAGAGAGATTAAAGTTCAACATTAATTAGAGATCAAAATTGTAAACAGGACCGGAATCAGGATTGAGGACACTAGGACGCAGGAAAACAGGATTAAAAATGAAACAAGGAACAACATGGGAATTGTGGTTGATATGGTGATCGGTTGATATAAAGGATGAAAGAATTTATACGATGTCCACGCAGGCGGAGCCGCGGGTAAAAGCTAATAATGTATAAGAAAATATATTGTTTTAGTACTTTTATTAGAAAAATCGGCTGATTAATTTTTCAGGTCATGACACGAAGTGTTCATTTTCGTCTATTTTCTTAAATAACCAATACAATTCATTTTTAAATTGTATAAAATACATTAGAAACCCTCACAACAAGCCATCTCCTTTCTCAATGAGATATCTCATTTCATCCAGTTTCCATAATTTTCTTATTAAAGAGTGACCCCTATTTTTAAATTAATTATTTATGTTATACATCCTTGTTTGAGATAAAGAAATCTATATATATGTTCAGCAACTTTTACACTTATTTGCACGGCCGTTTTGGTGTGAATTGGCTGTGACAGACGAATAGATAGACATACAAATGATCCTATAAGTTAGTGGCTCTAGGTGGCTTCCCAACAGCCACACAATGTTATTAGCATTCAGCTGTCTAACTATACGTACACAACGCGACATGTGGCTTAATATGGCTTTAGACGATAAGAATTCGTTACAATAAAAACTTGAAATATGTGCAATAAATCGTGAATTTGAAGTAACGACTCCAAGAATTAGAAATGCGCCATGATGACATTCAAAATTGTCTTAAGCGACTGGCAACGAAGTGCTAAGAGGCATCTTCTATGCATGAATATGTGTACAACCAAATTAAGGCTGCGATACGAATGATTTAAATATAATATTAAAACTAAGTTGAAAGTGACAGCCTGTATATGCTGATATTATGAACTACTGAAATCGATCACAGTCTAAACTTATGTAACCTAACAAACACCTATAAAATCGTATTAAATCGAATACATATACATGAATTAAAACGTTCGGACTGTTTCTATTTTTTTCTATAGAATTAAGAAATTAAATTTGTAGAACCCTATTACATTTATTATAAATAGGGTATTATTTGAAAGCGACAACAACATAAAATTAAGGCAGGTTGGAAATGTAATATTGCGACAAACTATGAAGATTGTACCCATCGTTATACTAACTCGTCATATACTTTCTGTTGCTTCTCTTGATGAGTGCCCAGCAATAGTAGATTAAATAACACAGTTGCACCGGATGTGTCTTGTCCAGCAACAATGATGGTGTCAACTTCTTCTCTTATCTCTTGGTCCGTGAACATTCCTTCTTTACTGGTCAGCTCCAACATTAGGTCCAGGAAAGCACGGAATGGTCGTCCTGATAATGATTAAAAATAACCTGTTAAAAAGAGTGAATACAGAAAAAATGCTGAAGATATCTCAGTATAGTCTCTCAAGAAGAAAGCCGAAACACTTAATGTGTCACGTAATTCTACGTCACGGACAACGGTCCACAACATTTTATACATACTCGTTCGTCAATTTCAGTAAAATAAACCAGTATTGTAATTAACGCCATATTAGCTGGAGTGGAGGTTGAGGCAGGCGGAGATGGAGCTGGATTTTTCTTAAAGCTTAACTTTTAAATGGTCTTTTAATGATGTTGTCCAACCTCTTCCGAAAAAGTTTTACGTCTGTTTTTAAAGAATCCTGCCAAACGTCACTTGTATTCGTCATCAATGTGATTTAAACATCAATAATTACTTATTCCTACGAATTTATATAGATAGGCCCTATCAAATATAGGCCCTATCAATAAATCAGACACAAAACTGAACTACTAAACGTTGTCTAAAACTTGCAAAAAAACATGTGAAATTTAAGTTTGTAAAGATATAACGTCCAGCACACCATTTTTTATGTTTTGAACTCTATCGACAAAGTATTAAAGACTTCAGGTTATAATATGGCTTAAGTTACCTTTATAGTTATTTCTTTATTATTTTGATCAGATATCATTCTAAATTAGACTGTGTTGAAACGTGTTAAGAAATTAACATGGTAGATACGTATATAATAAAAAAAAAAACATGTTTTATTTACCGTTTTACCCTATGAATATTTTATATGAATGTATATTATCGATGACGAGCATGTATGTATATTTGTTTGTTGCCAGCATTTTATTTAAATTTCAAAAAAATAACAAATTAGTCTTATTTATTTATTTTGCAATACGAGTTCGTATGGAGTTATTAAAATCAAAAACATTTTAATTTCCTTCAGACAAAACCTAAAAAATCATAAATTTTTTTTAAATAAATTTTATTTTAAATTCAGTTTTAAATAAATTTTATTTTAAATTATATTTCTTTACACATATGATGACTTGATAAGTTCTTTGTTTTCGAATTGCTTATATTTTACAGAGACATCGAAAAATCAAGTCGATCTTTAATGATCTAAGATCTCAATAAGTTACTGGTAAGTATATTTTTTTATGTTTTTTAGCTCAAAAGTAGCATGAAGTTTCAGGTATGACATGCAAGGTCAACTGTCTTTCGAATTAATCTCTCCGAAAGTAGCAGAAATTGTGTTCCGATCCCCTTATTTTATAAACTGTACGTCCAAGGAATATGATAAAAATTACAATGATAAGGATGGATAAATAATTTTAAAGAAAAATATTTTGAATATGATCGGATACACTATTTTAGTTATTGCCAAGAAACTGCGTTTCTCAACAAATGGACGTAAGTGCCATAAAGATAGGTTCTTTTGCTGGTGTACCTTAGTTTCGACTTGTATAAGAGTCGACATACCTACATGTTTTTCTAGTTATAGGCTACCAAAGTGCTTATATCTATTCTAAGCGGGAAACATGGAAAATATTATAATAACGTAGTTTTTTCACTTGTTTTGCATACCTTGTAGTAAAAGCCTTAAACCTTACACTGAGCATAGTCCAATATGCTCTGCTCTCTTTAAAATTATTCTTTGATTTCATAAAAATATTTAAGCTTTTCATTTTTTGTTTGATATTATGTTTACTATTAAGAAATATTTTAAGCTAATAACAAAAATATGTTCTCCTAAATTCCCTTGTAGGTTTTTCTTAACATAAGTGACAGGAATGGCGGATAGAAAATGAAATAATATAGAATTAGGTAAATTCTAAAGACAATTTTTTCTGTTTCAAACGAATTTATACAAATTAAATTTTTTTTTTTTTTTCTAATAATGATTAATTATATATGTCTTTGTTAAAGTACAAAAAATTGATTTCAAACATTATTTGCACCGCAAAAAATTGTCCATGAAACATTTTTATACAAATAAAATATAAAAATTAACAACTAACCATGGTATTTGCACATGAATAGTTTTATATTTAAACAGGCTAAATGTTAATTACTGATGAGGTTAATTTTGTTTAAAAAGAAAAACATTGTTTTATTCGTACGTTCTTTAGAATTATTATTGAGGTGAATGTTCTAGTTTAAGAAATACTAACAATTAATTGCAAGTTTTTCATCTACTTAGTGTGTTCATACCCACACTGGCTTCAAAATTGGCGTTGAACATGAAGTTAATCAAATTGCGTCCACAATACTCCCAATATATATCATTACAGTTTAAAGGATTCTTGATTAATAAGTACAGTAATGTATTTTACCTGCTTCAGGATCTTCTCGTTGTTCTTTTTCTTAGTTAAAAATTCCAATCTCTTCTTTTGCACCACCTGATATAAAATAAACATTATATCTGTTAAATGCAAAAAGAAACCAAAATGTTGTATTGTTTGTCACTTTGAGATTTCAAAAACATATAAACAGGCCAAAATCGAAACATTATATATTAATGAATAAAAATAAATAATAATATAAATTAATGCCTATTTCCCAGAAGGTAAGGCACAGAATTCATATATCTCTTCTTTCGCTGACATCCATCGATTTTTTCGTGCAAACTGGTCGGTTTCAGGAGCTCAAAGTTTTGCTCTCTTTTAATGTGCCACCTGCTTGATCTACGTAAGATTTTGTAGAGCGACCTTTTCCGACTTTTCCTTCATCATTCGCCTTATGTTATGCCAATCTACTTTTATTAATCTTTTACATATGATCAAATCACCACACAATACCTTTTCCTACTCTAGTTACAACAAATTTAAAAATTCACCACTCTCTTACATCTCTGTTCATACATCTATCTTTTAAAGACAGCCCATAATTATTGCGTAGAGTCCATGCGTCCACAGCATTGATTCTACTTTTATTTTTCTTTTATAATACTCAACTTTCACTACCGTGCATATGCGTAGAGATCAGGAGCACATTACGAATGGCCGAACGCGCTTATCGTGAAACACGATAAGTCACTGTTCATAATAGCAAGCAGGGCCCTATTCTTGTTACCTTCTATTATTGTTACCTTCTATATACTTAAATATATATATATATATATCGTATTCTGTTATGCTTTCGCTTCTTTTAAACACTTAGTCTTTCAGACATATACTTTCTTATACTCCTTTTCTGATCTGTATTATTCATAATATCTCTTAAAATTCGCATGATAACGGGGCAAGTATTACTTGGTCTTCAGCATATAGTATTTGACAGAGAGAGTATCCATTCTTAGGTCACACTTATACTCTTTTAAATTATACAGAATAATGAAAATGAAGTATACAAAGATGTGTACAACAACAAAACAAGTATACTTTTGTTAAGTGGTGCGTCATTTCGTCTTTTTACTAAGACTTTGTGAAGCAACTGAATAGTGAATTTAATTTAAAATTGTGAGTGTACTGGTCGTGAGCATAATGTCTAGTCTCATATAGAAAAAAAAATCAATTGAATAGGTTGAATAGACACGGTGAAGTTACACATCTTTGTGTGACAACTGTGCGGATGTCAAACCAGTCAATGTATGCCTAATTTCTTTTTACGCAGGCATTGGAATCTCTGTATAGAGATTTCAGTGACTGTATCAATAAGGTACTCACACCAAGCATAGATAGGATACTCCATAGGTAATTTCTTTTCAATCTATTGTTAGCGTTTTTCAGATCTATAAAAGTGCAGAAGATCTTTTTTGGCCATTTGCAGAAAACTTCTCAGTAATATTTCGAAGAGAAAAACTTAATATGTACATCCCATTATGTTTGTACGTCCCACATCTTATTTTCAGTCTCATTCACAATACTTTCAATAACTGTTTTCCTGTGCGACGCTAAGGAGGCTTACAGGGCGATAATTTAATCCAATCTACTATGAACTTTTTCTTTTTTACAGAGATATAATAATATATATATAAATATATATAATAATAATAGCATGCACCAATGGTCAGATACGGCTTTTTCAGCTTTTATTAAAGAGCTGATGTAGCAGGCTTGCCACTACACCCCCGCCAAACCTCAGCATATTTAAAAAAAAATTATTTTATCTGCTCTCTCCCCAACTTTTATACGGTTAAGTGCAGTGATAAATACATCTGTAGCAATTTCTCTTCATTTTTAACGTTTTACATTTATATTAACTTGCAATAACATTTTCATCTGTAACTATATCCTCACATGCAAAAACTCTTTTGAATAATTCTTTGAACTCTCTTTCACATGACTTTTCTCCTTCAGCAAACATCCAGCATCGTCTCTAACAAATTTCCCTATAAGTGAAGTTCTATCATAATTTTACGAAATATTTCGTCAGATATTTAGCCTAGCTTATGATAATATTTAGCTTAGCCTAACTGTGGGAATAATGAAAAGGGTGGGTGTATTATTAGTCTTTTGGACATAGTACTTTGTAAGATTATGATAGAACCTTACTTACAGGCAAGTTCGTTTCATCATGAACTGAATTACAATGAACTTCTTACTTCGTTCTACAAGTTTAGAACCTAAAAATCTGTAATTGTATATTATAAATATACTAGGAGATATGGCTAAGGAAATGTCAGCCTTAAATTAAGACAAATAGATGATTCAATAGACATTTATTTGTCCAGGATTGACATAAATTGACTTACTTTAGTAAGTGGGTATATGATTATTGCCATGATTTACGTAATGAGGTCAATGTTGTACCCATGTAACAAATAAATCTGAGTTTTTAAGCTTTAAATGAAATTCTTTTCCATTCGTATTCAATCAATTACCACGAAATAAACATCCTAAATACAGAATTAACTTATCTTTTGTAATTACTAGACTACGGTACTACATCCAGTTGCATTATCTTAGGTATTAGAAAAAAATATTTATGTTACCCGTTATAGCCGTTTACTGAGCATCAGCAAATACTACTTTGGCTAAGGCGCCATCATTATTCTGTACAATGGCCTGTTGTAAAATTTTCCAAAAGAACGTGAGCTGTCGCTCCAGCCCTCTGTCTTATGGATCATATACACAAAAATGCCACATTAGCATTTTTTGAAGGTTTGGATGTGGCGGCATACCTTGTGCTAGGAGCTATGAATATTGGCATATTAATACCTCTGATTTTAAAACATATTTAATCCAACGTCAAAGGCACTGCGATGTTACAACTTCATGTGGCGTTTAAAACCTATAAATAAAATATCATTATTTTTATCCTTAGCAAGAGATTTCATTCTATTTATTATTCACTCAACTGTTTGATTGAATAATCAAATAGAAAGACTGAAATCTTCAATTTACTCGTAAATAAGAGAAGTATATGTATCGGTTGTTTAAGGCCTGGCCTAAAAATTTTAAACACATCAGATATCTTAATGATTAATTAGAATGTGTAAAATTTGATATTGAAAATATTGATTTTGGAAGAGTTTGGACCTTGTGGGCAGTTGCGAGAGCAAATAAATCCAAGCACTTTATGGCCAGCTCTTCCAATTTTAAGTCTTTTTTTAGATAATGATTTCTGGAAAAATTAAGAACAATCGAAGGTTCCCAGGTTAAACTATATTTGGATATGGGCGGGCAGAACCTGACCCTTTAAAAATCATACGGTTAGATCATCTTTCGATGTGCGAAGTCCAAGTAAGGCTTAAAGTTGACTGGTAACAACTCAATATGCCATATTAACAGCTGCTGCAGAAAGCTTTCGCGAAGAACACTATTATATAAGGAATTGGTGTTTCGAAAAAACCTGCATTATTCTCGGAACAAAAACTTTGCCATTTTTTAAGTACAACATCATACCGTTTCCATGAACTGTTACTACTATAGGTGTATTTATTGACGAAAGTCGGACACTACATCGTAGTAAAACTACTCCTCTCAAACCCTATTATGTAGAGAATACCACATGCAGCGCCTGGACATGCTGATATCAACGCTGATTTCCGCAAATTAACACCTCACACAATACAATTCCTACTAAGTGTGGAAACTTTTTTATTTTATAGCATTTAAGGTTCGTCACATTTTTAATTACGAAAAATGTGAATTCGTTTTTCCTTTTTAAACAAAATTTAGAACTTTCACAATGTTGAGGATGATATGATACCTTATTCTTAGTTAACTATAAAGTGTTCACTTCGATAATTTGAGTGAATAGTTATTATTTTCATTGCATTTCTCATACGATTGACCTATTTCTATAAGAATAAGTGGTCCGAATATATGTTGATAATCACCTCAAATTCTTAATAACTTAACCACAGGTTCCATCATTTTGGTGAAAATAGAACTAATAGATATTATCTTCCCACATGAACCTAAGACATTTCCTAGAGTCTTCGTAAATTTTATTAATTTAATTAAAATCACGAAGTCTTTTAAGTCTAGTGTTGCCATCAAGCAATTCCTTGAGATTTGTTTAATTGCTGCTCTGAGATCTTCGATTTTAAAACGATCAGCATCAATAAATATGCTCAGATTTTTCAAATTCAAAACAAATCGCATTTTATCATTTGGTTTGAATTGCGAAAAAAATACTAGAAATAAATTAGTCCTTGCATGGAACGCACTTAGGGACTGCTTCAATATTAAGAAAATATCATCACCAAAATAGCATTTTTCAGCACTGCAGAAAAATACCACTGTTTGTAAAATAAAAAGAACTGGCCAGTGTACTTAACCGGTCTCAAGGCCAACATATTTATTTCGGCGGATATTGCGATGAATATAATGTATGAACGTGCATCGGCGATTGCAACGTGGCAAAGTACTCGCTGCCAGATAGTGGTGTAAGTTTGTGGCAGCTCTGTGGTTCCTGTTGCCTTTAGATCCGTGCCCGATTCGTTACAGACTTAGCTGTTATATGGGCTTCGGCTAAATAAATATTTTGTCCATTTTGGTGTTTATCATGGACTCCTTGAGTTCTTTTTTTGATAAAAAATTTAATGCAAAATTGCGTCTCTCGGTATGTTTGTACATCGTATAATATGCGACAAATGTCCATAACATTTAAATTACTTTTGTTTTTTTTTTCGTTCAATTTTTATTCTTTTATTCATCACTACAGCAAGAGCCGCTACAGTACTTGTCAAATATTTATAGTGCATTTCATTGCCTTTGTCTCGTTTTACAACAATTTCTTTGACTGCAACTTTTATTTCTGCATTCATTAACGAAAATCTAGTTTTGGTATAGTTGACCGGTATCAAGTATTCTTCAGTTAATTCCTTACTAATTTCTTTATCATATTCGACTACTGCTACAGGGTCCGTAATTAGAATTTCTAAAACAGAACAATCCAGTTCTGTAGAAGTGTCATCCTAGGTGGCTATCACAGCTCGGGGTACCTTCAGTGTGGACTAGCTGTGTTCATCTTTGACTATAAGAGCACTAATGCTTTTGTTCTCCAAATATTTCTCCATCAAAGCAATTTGACGCTTCAACCTCGAGGTATCCAATTGCGTTATGGTCAGATTAAATTGAAAAAACCCCAAAAACTGTCCTGAGATATTAACACTTTTATTGGATCAGTCGCAAAAACTGTTCTGAGAAAGCAGTATTACGTGACAAATCATTGTAAAACAGTCCCAAACCCTGCACTGATAATGATTTATGTTCATAATATTGATAATTTATATTTCATCTCTATCATAGTATGTGTGAATCAACCCCTAAAACCGTTCTGATTACAACCCTTAGGTGCGTGCATAATCGATGTTTATAAATCTTCATTTAGTAAAAAACATTATCTTGAACGAAACGAATGAAGAACATAGTTTCTCACTTGAGTTTGTATCCAAATGGTTTGTATGATTTCAGAAATGGTCATTACATTGTCGGCGAACACGTTGGAAATTCCGCTGCAATTTATTGATTTTATGATTTAATTTGTGGAAATCATCATTGATCATTGCATCCTTTACGTTTTAAAGTAAGAAAACGTTAAATGCTATCAAACACTTTTAAATAACGCAAATTAGCTAAACTTTATTATTATTTATGTAATTGCCAAATCTTCAAATCAATGTTCTTACATTGCTTTCTGTTATTTATTTCTCTCTTCTTTTCTAACACTCTTTAGCTCTTATCTTTGCAACTTTATATGTACTGACAATAGATCTATCTATGCTTCCTTCTTTTCACTAACTACTTTTTTAACTACAAAGTCCATTATTTTTTAAAAACAGTTATTCTTTTAATCAATCCATATACATGTTTTGCTTCGTCTACTGAAACAGATTTCGTTACTTGTTTACAATCCATCTAACTCTAGATGTCGACTCATCGACACATCATCAATTCTAGAAGCCGACTCATCTTCTACATTTGGATCCTGAAGCCTACCAATTTTTATTTATGTTGTAGCTCTGCACGGACCATTTTGTCATGGTGTCGCCAATGCTGGTATATAGACTCAATTTGATAAGCTAATAAAAAAATGGTTTGTGCCAATATTAACATCACGTATTCACAACTTTGCTTCTTAATCGATCTTCGACAATTACAAAGTCTATTATGCTTAGATAATACGACAAATAATATAATTTTGTAAAATGTACATTAATTATAGCTTAAGTTAGATTTTTATGTACGTATTTGAGAAATAAAATTCCGTTGATAAATTGAGTTTTACTATTCTAATACTAAATAACTTTAAATAAATTTTATTTGAACACTTGCTTGCCAACATGCAATAGTAACATGCTACATGCAATCCACCGCTACTCATAAAAATTGTCTTTACATCACTAATCTTCATTCGACAAATTAAATGCTGGTTCAAGAACATTGTCAGATGTTGGACTAAATGTCCAACATTTGACAAATCCTCTTGAATTTTTAGAATTTATTAGATTATTATTATTTATCGTTATTAAGATTCTTATTGTTTATTATTATAATTATTAAAAAAAAGTTAGAGTGATTAGAAAGAAACTTGGTAAATGTTAATTATCACATATAAACGTGCTATTCAATATTCCCAGACTATTGTATAGCACGTTTATAGGTGGGCGTCTATGACTGACGGTCAGTTTCTGTTACCCTTTGCATCTGTTCTTAACAGACGTGGCGAGTTGATGAACGTAACTGCACAGCTTCTGATAAATATGCTTTGATAGCACGAAACGTACATAAGAATTATATGCACTAAATGTAATTTCGGTTACGATAAGTAAAATTTTGTACTCATTCCTAGGTGGTGCTTTTATATGGTGTTCTATTTGTAGTAAATTGTAAGTATATGTTACAATATGTTTTTACATAAGTTTTTTTCTTCTTTCTGTTAGAAAATAAAATGATTCAAAATAATATGTATGAATGACTACGTGAAAAATAGGGAGAGTGGGGGGTCTTAGCGTATACTACGGTTGGTCACCGAAGGAGGGACTTAAAAAATTATAAAATATTCGTCACGTAAATTGGGTATGTTCCCTAGCCGATAATGATTTGCAGACGGCAGCTTATTATTTCACGATTTTTTGAAGTCTTATAAAAGTGGATAGAGTATCTTGCGAAATATTACAAAAGCAGTTCTTCTTTTAAATACGAATTGTATTTATTGGTTCTGTTTGATGCTTCTCCAATCTATTCATAAACAAAATTTAATCAGTAATGTCGACTAATTCCTGTCCAGGAATTGTTTAGTCAAGTTTTTAAGTCCATAAGTATAGCTTCTTTACTTAAATGTAGACAAGTGATAAATTTCATTGAATTAAGTTTTGTGGTCACTGCGGGCCTAGCATGACGGCCTAGTCAATAGTCTCTCTAAGACTGTCCCTTCCATTCATTACCTTGCGCGAGAAGGACAACGCTGTAGAGAGACGCTTGCCTCGGGCGTCATACTAGGCCCGCTGGTCACAATACATAAGAAAGCGCACACAGGAAACGCTCCATCAGCGTGTTACTTAGTCACGGCTTATATACTTACCTATGCCGTCGTTTATATGATTTGAAAGAAACTTATAAAATAAGGGCATATTGTATTGATTGATATAAAATGAATTTCATATTATTAAAACAAAAGAAAATCCCAAACCAAAGGAAGACTTATTATTGAAATTGGTTACCGTGTTGGAGACATGATGCAAAATCCTCAAAGTGTCATCTTGTATTTTCTTATACCCCAGCAGATTGTACATAAATTGCGGATGAAGCCAAAAACTGGTAGCTCTTTTTGTTACAAGTTCAAAGATCTTATGCGTGGCTTCCAGGTAGGGCGGGCTGACTATGTTTTGCTGATCCATTGGAGTACCCATCGCCGTTTCTTAAGAAAATGAAATAAGATTTTAATGAAGAAAGAAACAAGGAAGTTTAAAAAACTTACTAGTTTTTTTTCTTATATATAATTGCGTATTAAATAACAGGTACAAAGAGAGTGATCAAAGAAAAAATATAATAATTTAGCTCTATCTATTATTAAACATATGGACATATCAACCTATTAATAACTGCGTTTTCGGAGCACTAAACAGTGCTACGTTTTTTTTCTTTTCAATATAAGTCGTGATCTAGGTACAAAATAGATGTAAATCATTCACTTCGAAAATTGAGATCATATATGAAGCAAATCATTTTCTTTTTATAAAAAAGTGATCGAGGTGATCACGAATGTTTTGCTTGTCCCGTTATAACACAAAAAAAGGAATCACTAGATGTTGAGATATTTGTCTCCTGTCAGCGGAGAAAGTCTAATCACTCTAACGTCTTAGGACCAGAATTGCGTCAATATGAATGTGCACGTACGACATATCATCTCCAGGGTGGCGGCGCCGATGTAAACGTTCGCGTCGAATCTCTCCCTCCCCAACTCCTTGGCCATCGCTTCAACCATCACGCTGGATTGTCTGTTGAAAACGCCCATGAACCCGTTCAATACGTTTTGATTGAACGCTGGCGCCAACAATTTGTGATGACGTCTCCAAGTTGGTACTGTAAAACGAATAAGCGGTGTGAGCGCATTTACTGACAAATTCAAATTTACAATATTTCAACTGGTGTAACCATAGAGTCTTGCACTCATTATTTAGTAATATCAGAATGCTTTTTATTTCTAGACGACGATTATGTTAGGTCAGCGAAATATTTTTCTTTCACTTTACATATTTCAGCACTTAAAAAATTGACATACATAATTTTAATATAACCACAAATAGAAATAAGCCGATGGGTAGTTACAGTATTTTTGGTTTAAGTTATTGAATTACTTGATAGGTACAAAATTGTTACTTGTCTGTCTAATGTTGTTTACAATATTTATTTTTAAGTAAAATATTTATTTCCTTAGTTTTTGTATTTATTGTGTTAACCTGCGATTTACTTCTATATCAATGATAGTGCCGATGCCAATCAGTGTGTTCACTACTCTTAGATGTTCCCATGTCCGCTGTTACCTATTAGGTTGCAAAAAGGTTTTTTCATATTTTACAACTGAAGTGTTGTAGTAAAATCACTTTGATTGTACAGTTTGTATCTGACTAGTTTTGATAACATTAAATAAATAAGATTTTCGAAAATAAAAATAAGTAAAACCGTTGCTCGTGTCTTTTTTTTAAATTCATATTCTTTTCTGCCTAAGACCTGAAGCAGTGTCGGTAAGAGTAGCATAAAACTGATTCAAGCGTTTTTCGATGTCAAATAAGAAACTCGCTCTTGTCGACCTGTTACGGATAAGGTCGATGTTATTTTAGAAAAAATAGAGCGAGAAAATAGGCCAAAATCATCAATTCGGATCTCTATTGCCAAAACCTGATTAAACGCAAGCAAGAAGTACAGAGAAAACGCCCAGAATTGATCAACAAAAACGATATGGTTTGTCACCATGATAACGTCAGACCATACACATTTTAGCCACTCAACAAATATTGAGACAGTTTGTTTGGTAAGCGTTTATGATTCCACCATATAGCTCTGACCTTGTACGCTCAGATTTTTACCTGTTTCGGTCTCTTCAGAATTATTTCGGTGGCTTTAGGTTAACATCAAGAGAAGACTGTCAAAACTACTTGTCGCAGTTTGTGATCAAAAGTTCCAAAATTTCTACAACAAGGGGATAATATCACTACCTAAAAAATGGCAACAAATTAGTAACCAAATCGGCGCATATATTTTAGTTCAATGTTAATAAGAAGTGACGAAAATTTATCTTGAAAGTGTTCATAAAATACGACTAAACATTTTACCCGACCCCATATTATACTCTCTTTCGTGTCTCTTTATATGATTCGATTGCGACCATATAGTCAGTTTCAAACAGATCATTCGAATAACTGTGAGATCTTATCTGAAATTCAGCGGAACGAGAATAGACATTTAGCAAAGACAATACAGATTTTTTTGATTTTACATTAAGTCATAAGCCATTGCGAGTTATTTGAAACTAATGCTACTTGCTTCTGAAAAAATCCTATGTGATAAATACACAGATAAAATCAAAATAATGAAGTATCAAAATTTCTGCTTAGGGTTATAAAAACCCACAACATAGCCACAATGGACCCCTCCTTCCTCAGTTTCGCAGTAAATCTTTAATTAGAAATTATCGTCAGATACAGTAAATTTACAATTCGAAAGAGGTTCAGAAAACAAACAATTGTTGAAAGATGAAAAGTTTTGTTTCTTTTTTTTTTAATTTGTCAAGCAACTCATATAGCATTCATAATACGATTTCATTTTCATTTAATTATCTTATTTAAAATTGCATAAAGTTTGCTGTAAGTCATAATAAAATGGCGAAACGTCGCATCGTTCAGCAATAGTTAAATTGTTTTGCTTTTATCCACATTCCCGTGAACTTATTTTGAATTGTAAAAACTTAAACCTGAGTGACGTTCATCAAATAGTGGATAATGAAATTTTAGTACTTTAGGTAAACTTTTATTCTATTATTATTATTATTATTATAAAACCAAAGAACAAGCGAAATCACACTTTAAAATATTTTACCATCAGCTGTGATGAGTCCTTTACCAACCCACGGATACCCGAATCTGTAAATGTAATCTTTTTCTAGGCAAGTGTTGAGAACGACTTCCGCATCTTCTGGATTTGTTACCCCTGTAAAATAAAAAAAATAACTTAACTTTATCATGAAGCCACTAAATGTTCAATCATGGCGACTGAATATATCTTAAAAGCGATTCAACAATATATGTGCTTTTATTAATTAATACATAATATGTTAATGCTATTTAATTGCATTGTATCCATTTCATTCTACATCTATTCTAATACCGTCTTCACACAACATGCTGATTTATGTGATAGATATGATGATATAGATGGCATTTGTTGACCACATGTAGACACAATAACGTAACAAAACAATAACAAAAAAAGTTTTTACTTATAATGAGGTGTAATCACCTATCACAGTCGATTCAAACCGTATTTACGGTGTGCGACAGCTAAAACTTTGACACCTTGGAAATTATCGTCAACAAAAATTAAGAAACTGCTAAGTCCGTTGAAATTGTCAAAGTTAATCCCCATATATCTAAGGCGGCAAGTGTTGAACAGTTGCAGTACAAAAATAAAATTTTATATTTCCGTCACAATAACACCAGATTATATTATATATTGTAATATTTAATTAGTGACTATAGTCCTATTTGTTTTTAACGGACGTCAAATAAAGGAGGAGGTTCTCAATTCGACTTTTTTTTGTATGTATGTTACTTGATATTTCCGAGAGTTATAAGCCGATTTTCAAAATTATTTTTTTTATTCAAAAGAGTCCCTTGAAATGGTTTTATTGGCACTAAGTCAGGATCTGATGACGGAATTCCAGGGAAAAAACGAAGGCAACCCTATTATAGACACGTGCGTTTCAAATATTTTCCAAAAAAACATCCATTCAAATATTTACGTCTGGTATTTATGATCTCATGTCACTGAGCTGATGATGGTAGGTATAACTATTTAACGATTACGAGTTGAGAATAATTCATAAAATATTATAGATGTATTATACTTTAGTATAGTACAATTGTGTCTCTATAGATGGACAGTAATTTGAGAAGAGGATTAATTGTAAAGAAAATAAATTATGGCGAGTTGCGCAACCTAACATTTTGGTAAGATCCTTCTCGTAATGGGGTCTATTTAATAACTTGTTTGCATCGATGCCTTCTAGTGTTTTCACACGATTTAGTGCTACATAGGTTTGTCCTTTTGCGAATATTTTTTTTCCGAAATCAATAACTGTCTTATCGAGTGTTGTACCCTGCAGCCTGTGAACGGTTACTACCTAACTTAAAATAATTGGTACTATTCTTCGCTCGATATAACCATATCCCCTCTTTGCCTGATAGGTTGTGGAAGCAGGAGAAATTGCTATACAATCATCATGGTCTTTAATTTTAGCCCTAATAGTAGGATCGTTAAACTTTATCAAAACGGTTTCGAGCAATTCTCCTTCCAACAGATCACGACGGAGTGCTGGCCATTTAAATTGTTTTCCCAAGTCTATATTTCTTTTCGTCTTCTGTCTCATTAAACCGACGCCGTCTCATTAAAGCAGTACATTTAGATGGTTTACACATTATTAATTTACACTAAAAAGTAATAAATAAATATTTTTTTTTTAATAAAAAACCAACTTCAAAAAGAACTCGCTAAAAAATGTTTAGGAATAAAAATAACACAAAAAAAAATGTTTTGTGAAATAAAAACACACAAAACAGAACCTGTGTAAATAAGTATTTAAAAATACATAACTAAATTGTTAATAGTAAGGTAATTCGTTATAAAGTAACGAATTACCTTACTTACTGCCAAACTTAAAAAAAGTTTGTTATAAAGAAAGTATATCTTTTTTTCGTAGTTTGGCTGGTACCGATTCCAAAAATAACTGATTATTGTAAATATTTAAATACATGTTAAATTTTAATACTTTCATGTAAGCAGTCGGAAGTGTTATGTAAATATTGTAAATCTATTTTTTAATAGCCTTTTTTGCTGATACTAACAACGATTTTACATACAGTAGCAAATTGTTTTAACTTAGATCTATTACATCGGGTTTCCCGGTTCAGTGATCAGCGTGTCCTGTGACACGTAGGCCTCTTCCAGCTGCTTCCATTCTTCTCTATTGGTAGCTTTTCTGGACCAGATTGTCCCTCCAATCATCTTGATATCATTTGTCCATCTTCTAGCTTACCTACCTCTTTTTCTTTTGCCATCACGTGGCTGCCATTCTGTTATAATTTTAGTCCATTTCATTCTGCTTTCCCTTGTCATATGTCCTGTCCTTCGCCATTTTAACCGTCTTATTTTCTTTAGTACGTCTTCCACCTTTGTTGTAGATCTAATGTCTGCTGCTCTTTTGCGATCTTTTAGCGTTACGCCCAACACACTCCTTTCCATTCCCCTTTGACACGATCTTAGTTTCAAAAGATGTTTTTGAGTCAATTCCCACGTTTGACACCCATACGTAAGGCATGGCAAGATGCAAGAATTAAACACTTTTTTCTTGACTGTCATAGGAAAATGTTTGCTTTTAAATACCTCTTTAAGGGATCAGTATCTTTTCCAAGCACAGGCCACTTTGCTTTCTATTTCTATGTCTGTCCAGTCTTTAAAAGATAATAATTGCCCTAAGTATGTATAGTTTTTAACGTATTTTGCTTGTGTTCAAACTATTTCTGACCAGTACAATAACTGTGGAACGTTTGCTATGTTTATTATATAAGATTTCTTTGTTAATGACCTGACTGTACGAAGCAGCAGGCATGCAAATACTGCTAAATACAACCTGATGACAGTAATCGTTGATAATGGGCCCCAATACGATGCCCGAGTCTTCGGAGTAAATTACTGTTTCCTTCTGACGAGTAGTACCGGCGGGGACTGCATAGTCTATCGGCTAGCCGTTTCGAATGTATTCAAAAATTAAAAAAATATATTTAGCGCATTTTTAAGTTAACTTGGAAAATAATGCAATATGAACAAAAAGTAAGAGATGGAAAAATTAAGTGAATTATTTACAGTAATCCTGATCAGTCGTGACGTAAATGTGGAAGTAGGCAGCCAGTGCTCGAAATTTCAGGAAAGGCGTTTCTACAATATACCATAAGCATACTCTAGGACTAAAAAAAGGTATATTAATTAAATCACTTGTGATTAACAGAAGACTTAGTTTTATTAACGAAAACTAGCTCTCAACTAAGATACATGATGAGAGATTTAAGCAAAACTGCCGACACGTAGGGCTCGAAATGAACATAACAAAAACAATGACAAGCCGCATGAAAAAAAATAAAAATTGAATAATTAAACCTTAAAATACATAGAGCATTATACATATCCAGGTTGGAGAAATTCTTATAAATATACATATAAAAAAATAAGAAAATGGTTACCGACAAATACTTGAAATTAAATACTGATTGACTGTTTGTGTACGACTTTTCGAAATTGCGTAAATAATTCAAACTGGAGAGCATGCGATAGTATAAGTAAAATCAACAAATTTGAATGAATCGAAGTGCGCAAAGTGTGGTATGTCTTTGCACATTGTAGGCTTTGTTTTGTTTCCTAAGCCTGAAGAAAGTGCAGCCCGCAAAATAGACGCCAAGTTTTACGATTTCTATTGTCATATAATGTCAAATATGTCATATAGCTATTTGACATATTGTCAATAGTATCTGTTATCATGTTCCTATGTTTATATTTCATATACGCATGTGATATCCACTTATCTATTTATTAACATACAGCTTACTATAATATAATAGAGGACCCAGCCATACTTTAATTACGCCTTTGTGTTGAATTGCCATTTCGTTCATGTTAATAAACTGTTGAAATATATCTGTAATAAAGATGCAGTGCATATTTTTATTAAATGCTTTTACGTAGGAAATAAGTTAAATGATATTAAAGGTGGACAGACTAACGGTCAATAATTAAAAAATACTTAATATATATACTGAAGTCACACTGAGCATGTAAAAACACTCAAAATTTTTATGGTGTGTAACGTTGTACGTGGTGAACACGCTTTATTTATTTATTTATTACGGGTATTTTAATAATCATTCCTCTCCATATAACCACTTTCTCTGTAGATTAGGAATTCTATTTCTTCATAAACGATAGGAATGTTTTGTTTTTGACTTTTTTATCGAACAAACGCCAGAAAAAACATTGGCAGATAAAAACCACAACAGTTAAAAAGCGGGGATCCGGAAAATCAAAAAGATATGGGGCGTACCAAACACTTCTTGTGTTTGGTACGCCCTAACTTTTCCGTTACAACTTTTTGAGTACATTCTACCTTCACCACTAAAGTAAACGAAACGTTGAAGAAAACGAAAGTCCCTAAACATTATTCTCTGGATGAGTAGGACTACATAACGGAAATAGTTCTCTTGCCATACCAATCCAACTTTGGAACTAGACGGTCTTTCTTATCAGAATGGGATAAATTCATTATTTCGACTTCATAACCGAACAGTGTTGTTCCTTCTACGCCGTAGTTGTTAGGCCTTTTACTCTTATAATAATCGTGTATATTGTCCACACGTGTAAGATGCTAATAATATTATACCTAATCTTTTATACTTGAATCATAGTATCATCCATTGCTATCACCCATCCTACATCACCATTAATAGAATAGTTGTGCGCAGATCTACGAATCTGTCCTGTTTTATTTCTTTTATATATTTAAATATCATTATATTTGTAAAATTCCATTTCCTTGTCTTTTCTATTAGCAGACACTGGCGAGCTAGTCAATCCGTTTCAAGGGGTGACTGGTAAGAATAATAATAAGAACTTACGCCTGTTTTTCAGAAGGGTAGGCAGACACTATAAAATTCCACAACCTACGATCTTTTCATATTTCTCGTGCCTTACCGATATTCATCAATCTTTTCAAATAAAGTAGTCGGTTTTGGGTGCTTAAAACTTACTATTTTTTAAAATGCCACCAATTTAGTCTGCCTAAAATTTTCTAGGGTGGCATTTACTTTGTCGTTCTAACTTCATCCATCCTTTCCGGATAGCCAAATCACCGCAACATACATTTTACTATTATATTCACTACATTTTCTGTTAAACCATATCGCCCTCTGGTATTATTTTTCCTACATCTGTCTTTCAGAGAAACTCCACACATATTACGCAGAAATCGCCTCTGAACAGCAATTATTATTATTTCATTCTTCTCTGCCATAGATAACTTTTACGTTATGAAAAAACAAACGCGCTTGTCTTGAAGCACATTTACTATTTATAATAACAAGCTAAGTCCAATTCACTTTATTTTTCGCACTCACTCTCTTCTGGATATCTCTATTATGTTCGATAGGTATATCAAGAAAACTTGTTCGATATGTATATACCGCATTCAGTCGTGCTTCTTCTTCTTTCAGACGCTATGATATTAGTCTGGCTGACATTTACTTTCGTACCTCTTTTCTTACCAAAATCATTCATTTTAGCAACCATATCCTATTGCTCGCACGCCGACGGCGCAATGACTATTTGGTCGTCGGTATGCAAGAGGTATTTGAAAAACAGCCCATCCCTTCTTCCCCCGAACTCATACTTTTCGGATTATGTAAACAGCCATCCATAAATAGATTGAAAGCAACGGTGTAGTTAGATATCTCTCTCTAATACGTCTGCGGATGCCAGACCAGTTGGTGTTATGTTTCATTTATTCTAATGCAAGCTCTGAAGCTCCTGTTTAGGTATTTCAGTGCCTGTATTAATCGACTTCTAGAATATGTTATTCCAATATCGAGTTACTGTGCCTACCTTCTAGCTCCATCAACAGATCAGTCCAGTTATACCATGTTATTGTAATGGCATCGGTCCACGATAAATGTGCAGATTTCATTTAATCTAAAGATTTACATAAAAAAATAATAATTCACTTTATATGAAATACGAATGACGGACAATCGATTGTAAATCGCTTGAGAATCGCTATAGACCAGTATTCGGTTTGAGAGCGTAATTTCAGAATACTAAAATAAACTAATGAATTAATTTAATTTATTGATAATATTAAATAGAAGCACATAAAAGTTTGTCCATAGAACTGAAAATTTTAATAACAAAGTAACTCGGCGACTCCGCCAATTGTTGTTAAATAATTTTTGAAGGAATATATTTGCTTCTTATCAAAAATAAAATATTTACCAATTATTTTATTAGTGTCAATGAAATGAAATTGGATTTTATTAGTGTCAATGAAATAATAGATATGGGATATACAAGAGGAATTTTGAAAAGGGATGGCGTATGGACAAGTATTTTTTGTACGAAATTTTACGGAAATATTTTGGTCAAGGGCCAAAAGAACGTCCATAGTTTCCTAGATGAAGAAAATTCTTATGATAGAGCAGAGCCTACGTTAGAGCTAAAAGGAATAGTCTATGGTACAGTTTATTTATGAATGGCACAAGTAGTGGTTTGATATGGGTACTGCGATATCTATACAGAGTCTCCAGTGTATGCGTCAAAATAAAATGAGCATATATTGACACGTTTTAAATTCGCAGCGGCGTCAGAGAGGGATTTATAGCTTCACCATGGCTCTTTAATCTATTCGTGGATAGCTGTCTGTGTAATATTAAGGAGTATGAGTATATATTAAAAACGGTTCAGTTCACTGTCAATATAAATGACGGTTAACATGATAAAGATATTGAAAGGAGAATAAATGAGGGACATAAGTAAATGGGACCTTGCTTGAAATTTTTAATAATTAAACTGTCTTAGGACAAGCGCATTTGGATATCGATAGTAGGGTCTTGATCCTTACGCTTATGCAGAGTAGTGTAGTAAAATCAATGCAGTAGTAATGCAATTTCTAGGTAATTTGTGTGGATACTCCTTAAAAAATGGATGTAGAAACAATGATGCCAGAGAGCGGTTTGGTTTGAAAGAAGATGTAGTGATTGCGGTAGAAACTGGTAAGTTGGTGTAATTCAGGCATCTGGGAAGGATGAATGAAAACAAATCTATAGAGCCAATGTGTACGATGAAAAGGTCGTTAAGGGTCGCTCAAAAAAATCCTATGCCAAACATATTGGAGGCATATTAAAAAAGGCCCAAATTTCAAGCATTCGAAACCGACGAGATCGCTTAAAAGCGTTTATGGATGTCAGTAAAGCAAGAGAGATAAGCAAAGATAATATCGTACCATGTTAAAATCTATAGTATCTGCCTACCATTCTGAGAAATAAGCGTGAGTTTATAATAATAATAATGACAATAATAATAGTAATGCATTTCATTTTAATTGCCTTTTCATTTTTTAATTTGTTTAATGACGACTGTACAAATACGTACGGTAATTTTAAGCTTAGACTGTCAATTAAGCAATCAAAATCTTTACTTCTAAGATACCATTTTGCTATTAAAAATATATATGATCTTATGTCTATAAAATGAAGTATTTTGTCAACTTTGTTTTCTTAGTTTTTATCTTAGAAATTATAGAGCTTTTTGATAGTAATTTTATGGGTAATTAAATCTGTAAATTGTTTATCACATAATAGTAACATTAATCGTAACACTTATATCTAAAAATTCAGCTTTAAAAGTATGAACTTCAAAATTCATGAAGTAGTTATTCAATTTACTTAAACTTTTGACGCACACCTACATTGGAATGCACACAATTACAAAATTAAAAGACAAACATTAAAAATCTTTCCGATTTTTAAATGTAGTGCCTTAAAAGGGACGGGTACTTATGATATTTTTCATAAAACGACATTAGCCCATCAAAAGATATTTTTTCGGTTTGTCATCAAAATACTGATTTACTGGGGACTTCTTCTCATCATCGGTTGAAAATCTTCGCTTCTTCAAATTTTGCTATAAAAATATGAACAGAAAATAATCGCAGGATGCTAAATCTTGCTTATACGGTGGTTGATCGATTTTCTTGAAACCATTCTTCGTCATTGATACCTGCGTTTTCCACGCGGTGTGCACAGACGCATTATCATGCAAAATCAGAATCCCTTTTCTAAGTTTGCCTCATCTTTTTGCTTTTATAGACTCGTGTAGTCGATACAACAAATTATCATAATATTTGATTATCACTGTAATTTTTTTCAGACAGGTATAGTATTAGCATTATCCCCTGAAAATATTAAAACACGGTTGCCATCAGTTTGCTTACCGACGGACCGACTTTAAGCCTACGAAGAAGATTTGCGCCTTCAAATATCTATGTAATGATTTCTATTTACATTCCGGATCCTCTTTTCGAATTCAGATGTTATCACAGGTGATAATTCTAAAAATAAAATTTTCCTCTTTTTCCTTGATTTATTTTCAAAGCCGATTCAAACATTTTACTCGTCGTTACCTGTTGAATGGATTCAACATTTTAGGGATTCAGCAAGCACTGACCTTGGCCGTTCCCAAATATTCATTAATTATTTCGTTCACTCGTTCATTACTAATTCCAACATCCTTTGCGATCTCCCACTGCTTAAGTCGCCGGTCTTTTAAAATTACTAGCTTCACTTTACCCACAGTTTTATCAATTATCGCCGAGACCGTTAGTCCTACGGGAATCGTCATTAGAACTCTCACGGCCTTGTTTGAACTGTTTTGATCAAAATTTACACCGAATGCAAGTGACATGAGTTGTCTAATCTGCGATGGCGTATTTTTCTCTTTGGTTAGAAATTTTATCACTGTGCAATGCACTTTACTTTTATCTTGGGATATTTTGGAAACAAAGATGTGCCTATACAAAACTACACAAGAGAAATAAATGGCATTTGGTATTTTGAAAATGAAATAAATAGAAAATACGACACCATAGAGCCCAGCATCACTTTCACATTATATCTATTTGAACTAAAGTACATATCATCCACCCCTCATAAACTGTTGCATCTTAACAAAATTTCGGTACTTACGAGTGGTGTCTCCAATAAGTCTATACGAGTGACCCACTAGAGGCAGGTAGTTACCCCAACTCGGCACGTCTTTGGACAGCTCTACCAAACGTCGACGTTTCCACCAAAACGAGACGTAGAAGCATGTAGCTGCTAGTAGTATTACCAATAGGATCATTCTGAAAACGATAAAGAAAAACAAAAAAACAACGAAAGTACACATGTTATATCATAGAACTTATGTAGAGAACTTGTGTCCGATATAGAAATCATAGGAGTGTAACGGGAAAACCATGCATGGTTTTCCCGTCATTCTTTGCTCTTCCTAAATTAAAATGTAGGTATATTTCTGATCCAATTGTGTTCAATATTGATTCCGCTTTGTTACTAATCTTGGTCTTCTCTTGTACACTGCTGCAATTGTTCTGCTATTTACATATTTTATTTTACAAAATATACTGTCTCCCTATCCATTGGAATATTTACCTTATGAAAAAGTTGATTAGGTACTATGCTTTTAGCTATTTCCAAAATTAACGCCGACAACAAATAGGTAGATTCAGTTTTATTTAAATACATAGATGTAACCCTCTATATAACCCTGAGCGTTAAAAGTCTGCTTTTAAACTGGGTCATATTTCGGCGTACTCTGGAACATGGCAAATTTTGTTGAAAGCTCTACACCCAACTCCGCTTGCAGTCTTTATATCTGTCACTCTATTAATACCACCAGCGCCAGGACGCAAACTTCAATGTAACCAAGTATCCAATTTAATGGTGTAGATTGTCCTCCTTCAGCAAAACTTTATTTAATAGTTAAATGAAATACCTATCTATGTATGCTTTAACAAGTCTGCAACCGCGACCTTGTTGACTAGCACATGTAATGGGACCTGCATAATCCACTCCTACGCTTTCAAAGGACTTTTCCTGCAAAAGATGCTACTGTGGTAAGTCTCCCATCAAAGGAGTAACCACTTTGCCCTTCATATGTCAACGTGTAATACGTCGTCTACAACAGGCCTCAGCTAATTTTTTGTTTCCGATGGACTAATCTGATTCTCTATTAAAAGTTGTAGACCAGCGTGCATCAGCTGCTGGTGTTTGTGCACAAATAATAATTTTGCAAAACATGTGTAGACTGTATCAACAAACAGTGTTTTTTCTCACAGAGAAAATTAGAGTTTCCTAAGCGTCCATCAATACTCATAAAATTTTTTTCGTCTAAAAAGGGTTAAATATCAGTAACAAACTCTTTTCTGGAAGTGATTATTTTTTCTTTAATTAATCATTTTTCAGAAGGACTATATTTGGGAAGTTCCGACGATTAGATTTAATTTAAGTTAGAGTTCATTATCATTGAAATCATTGCTTACTTTTGATTTCTTTTTACAAGCATCAATGAAACATAGTTCATATGCTATAGCATTATAATTTAGATAACTTGTAATACCTATCACAATCGATCCGTAGCATATTATTTATAATTGTATGTAGAGAAATTCGATATAACTTCTGATAGAGAAACGTGAGTTTTAGGATTACTAGACCATTCAGAAACGTCATACTTTAAATAATTGAGATATTAAATAATACTTTACTCTATGTAGTGAATCACCTATAATATTAGAAATTCGCTTTAATTAAATTCTCACACAAAACGGCCATCTCAAAGCGAGTTTTGTTTTTATTTAAATGCTTTTAAACATTTGTTGTTCTTTTGAATAACATGATTGGGAGCTTGTTTTTTTAAGTAGAGCATAACGAGAAAGCTGTAGTCGAATTCTGTGATTTATTACACTTGTATCAGCATCGACTGAGTTTACCTTGCATCAATTTCAGGACGTAAAATCGGTAGCAGTCGACTTGTCGCCGCTGCTGAAAATTTCAGAAATAATCCAGTGTAATCTGCTTTCACTAATAATTGGTTTTCTGTCACCTGATTTGTTTTAATTTGATCCTAATGAATCCCAAAATACATCAGCACCGATTATTAAACGATCGCTTAGGAACATGAAAATGAGGATCGCCTAAGCAGAGATGAGAAGGAATATTTAAATGTGATATGTTTATTTTTCACACAAACCGATGCCCCTTATAGATGGCAAAACAAAATAATTTATTTTCTACGAGTCCTTACTAGATACGAGTAATTTACCGTAACAATCATGATCATGGAGCGAGCCATGTCCGGCTTGATGTTGCACATTTTAACTACTTTGAAGAAGGACCCGAGAAAATGTACTCGAGATGCTGCGCGCCGCTTCCACATGAGCCATAGTACCGTTTGTGAGGTACTGAAAAAGACTAAAAAGCATCATTCTTACAATTTTTGAATGTTTCAAAATCTATCGTCGACTTAAGACGCCAAAGCTACTTTTTATGAATAGATTTTAATAAGTCGGATGAATATATTTTTTTGACTGACTGACGAATCATTGTTTACAGAATCGGTTTGTTTATTGTACACAATAAACATTAGTGGGCCTATTGCAACCCTCACGTGCCAAGGGCACACGTGAGAGTGTGCTGGTATCATAAATGGCAAAATACACGGACCTATTTTTATAACAGTCAGTCTAAGAGTGCAACTTATCTTGAACTCTTACAAACGTACTAATGTTAGGAAACGTACACTAGCATAGAATAAGGACTTTTATTCCGAAAATGATAATGCATTGCCTCATTATGCGGTAAGAGTGTGTGAATTTTTAAGTAAGTTTGGTGAGCAGTAGATTGATCGCGGTGCGTCAGCGCTTTGGCTGGTGCGGTAACACAACCTCACACCCATAAGTTTTTATCTTTGGAGTGAAATAAATAGACTGGTGCATGAAAATGAAGTACACACGATATAAGAGGCATTCAGGACTGTAGAGCTTGAAGAGTAATTTTGTTGTACGTGCTCAACTGCGTATTGAAAACGATGGTGCCCATGTCGAAACCTTGTCAATGGTTACACTAAGAAACCTTGTAAAGTTAGTTTTTATTCATATTGATTAATAATTATTGTTCTTCCAATTTTATAAATGTCAAAAATATATTGAGAATAATAATTTAGGATTAATTGATACTAATATGCATAAGTAATTTTGACAGTCCCTACCTCCCAAGCTTGAAAGAAAGTTAGAATTACACTAAAGTTACTTATTTAGTTGTTATTGTGTGACGTCCGATGTAGGCAAGGACTTTGAAACGAGGCGGCGCGGGCGAGACGCGTCACGACGGGCTGCGCGGCCGGCGCTGCGTGAGGCGCGAGATGCCGCGTGAGCGAAATAAATGAAACTTTTAAAAATAACTCTGAAAAATCAGAGAACCGTATTCCACGCAAACAAATGACACAAAATACTGAATATATCCATGACAGTGCTTCTCCATTGAAATGGGCCTACATAAAAAATACTACTGCAGTGAGCCCATTTAAAAATGTTTGTGTGAAAAAATTTCAGATCTACTTTAACTATTTTTGCACTTTCATATACTATGGAATGAAACTTGTTAAAAAGAAAATTTGGAATCGGAACTGTCCAATTCTGAATTGAGGTGCCGCTGATAATCATTCTGTGGTCCCTACACTTTTAGGAGGAGTGCAATGGCCCTCCGCCCCGCTCTGACACCAGGCCGTTGATTCAATGGGGCGATTTATAACATCTTTATGTTTTCAGATTATTCCCCAACTCACTAGAAAGTAGGAGAACGTAAATAAAAGTGTTGTATGCTGCCCGACTATGTAACTAAGAAAGTACTAAATCGACTTTTGTACAACGTTGAAGTCTTGCGGAGTTCTACTTGAGAATAAACACTTCCTTTCTAAGCACACTTATCTCTGTCTTTGGAAATATCAGGGATTCGATAAAATGATGCGACGTATAAGGGCACGCGCACGCGCACATTCGTTCACAATCGTACTCGAATTATCGGTTCCTTGTCACTATAAGTACTGTGTAATTGTTAACTAGCACCGTCTCCAACCAATGCATGCGGGTGTCCCGACAGCGGCCGGGCATTACTCGAGGATGGCGCGTCTTTGGACGGCTGTGCCACATGTTGGCGTCTCGATCAAAATGAGACGTACAAAAGATGGGCAACACTACTATTACTAATAGAAGTATTAAGAAAACGATAAAAGATGTTATATGAATTGAAAAAACTAATACTAATAATAAGTATGTTACCATTAATGGCGCTCAAAATTGGCTATACAAAGAAAGTCACGTGCTCAAAAATATTCTCAAAAATACATAAATATTGCGTCTTTGGGTAGATGCGTTACCTATGACAAAGTATTCAATTACTCAACAATATATTGCATGTTTTTTTTTTGTTTACAACATGTCTATTTTTTCATTCAAATATATACCTTTGTTTGCTAGGTCACGAATAATACTTGAGATACGTCAAAATACATCGAGAATTTATATTTTAGTACTTTAGTACTTGTTCCAAAGGCAGTTTTCGTCCCAAAAGCTAGTTAATATAATTACTTTCTATTTCAGAAATTTAAACTTTGACACTAATGGTCTACTACGGAGGTAAGACATACGATATTCAGTAGCTTATTAGAGTTCTTATCACCTGTTTTAGTTTTTGTATAATTTGTAAAACAGACACGAAAACTAATTGTGTATTGTCATTATTATATAACAATAATAAAATAAAAATTATTAAAATATTAAATATTAACAATGCATCGATAAAATTTTACCTAAGGAAATAAGCTAAGTATCTGAAGTTCGTAAAGTGACTTTTAGTTTTAGTTTTCAATATTTTGGTAACCACACCGCCATAAACGACTAGCCTTGGGCCTACCTGCTCGTCCGCTGCCGCTGTCGTCGCGCACGGTGTCTCAGCCAAACGTCGCGTCAGCTCGGTGCATGCGGACTAGCCGCGCGGGCGACCGGGGACGTGTCTTTATAGAAAACAGACAATACGGCCAAGCTAGACTTTGAAGTACCTACTGCTCTTGTGCAATTTGACATTGGACGACCTTCGTCTATCTGTTTTATGGATGAAAAGTATTCTATATAAAACTGTAGTATGTCATAAAATATGTGCCACTGGGCGGGCTAAAAACTTTCCGGCCAGAATATGAGTAATTATAAATTCGAAAGCCACTTTTTGTAAACAGCGCACTCATTAACTTACGGGCATGCAAGCCGTAAACGCTCCCATCATGACTATATTACTCTATCACTATTAGTTGTAGTTGTAGATTAAAAAAAAGGAACTTTTTTATAAAATGTCATTGTTTCACCGAAATAAGTAAAACTTAACCATTTTTAGGGCTCGGTACTTCATAAGGAAAAAACGGAACTCTTATAGGATAACTTTGTTGTCCGTTCGTATTTCTGTCAAGACCCTTTTTCTCAGGAACGCGTGAAGGTATCAAACTGAAATTCATATCAATTGTACTGTTCTCAGAAGCTGTAAAAAAATCATAGTTCTAAGCCAACGCATTCAAAAGATACAGCCGTTTATGCCGAAAATATTCGACACGCGCAAGGGAATCCAAACCTACAGGGACTTCCCGTGAACTCAACATCTTGAAATTTGGTACGAAGCAACGTCTTATAGCACAGATATAGAAAAAATTCGAATATAATAAATTTTTAATTACATCATATAATAATTTTTTTTTATAATTTTAAACTTACTACACCTTTCCTCATGAACGCGTTAAAGTATTTAATTGAAAATTCATACCAAATACTCAGGTCTATAATAACTTTAAGCTGTAACAAAATCAAACTTCTAAGTCAACGCGATCAAAAGAAACAGTAATTTAAAGCGCATATTCTAAAACTCGCCACTAGCAAGGGAATGAAAACCTAAAGGGTACTTCCAGTCGACCTAGAATCTTGAAATTTGGCATGAAACAACGTTTTGTAAATTTATCTACCGGTCTTTGACAGGTTGTAGCGGAAACTGGAACTTTAGTGCACAGTATTTATGATGATGTTCACAATCTCAATATAAAAGAAGATTCGTGGTTGTGTGAAAGATCAATTTTAACACCTATAAAAGAGCAGGTTACTGCGCTTAAGCAGCGTATTTTAGATAAGCTCCCTGGTGAATCCTAAACGTACCTTTCCATTTCTCCAAAGTAAAATGAAAGGAAAATCATTAAATATTATTATAATATTACTATTAATAAATATTATCGGTGTTAGCCAAGGAAATACTATAATATATCTAACAATAGACACCGACTCCAAAAATAACAATAATTGTAACTACATTATATTATCGTAATATGTTAATTGACTTTTAAGTAGTTTAATATTTTTCATTTTATTTTATTTAGGAGAACTCTAAAAATATTTTGATCATTGTTTGTTATTCATAGGTATGTGTTGAGTTAAATTTGAAGTGGCTAAGTACCTACCTACCTTCTCGCGTGGTAAACACATGGATCGTACCTACATATTGATGAGTAGAAAAAGTAAGTTGATTACTAAGTTGTTTAAGAATACGCAATTATTTTTTACTTTTTAGTGCATATTAATTTGTTTTGAAATAGGTTTTTTTTTTAAGTCAGTGTTTTTTTTTGTTAAATTTTGTTTGTTTTTTGATTTTTAGTGAATCTGGAGTACACTAACTAATTTATCTGAATATGGGTAGACCTAATAAACAAGTTGCTCATAGATCGCACCCTTACTGTAAGCCGTTAAGGAGTTCCATTAATCATCATATTCGATTACGACAGTTACTTGACCATAACAACGTTACGGTAGGTGACTCAAATATCCGGATAGCCTAAAAAAGATTCGGCCGAGTATTGTTAATTTGCTCCAAACAAATGAAGAGTTCCATTACTTTGCCATGGGTCCCATAATCAGAACCTTACCAAACTCTCAACAAACTACTCCTTTCCAATAAAAAAAAATCATGGAAATTGACGTGATTTTGAATTATTCGTCCATTTGTCGCGCACATACTTAATGCAAATTTAAAATTTATACAGTTTTCTCATGGATGCCATTGTTAGAACTGAACGAAATTAAAATGGGACCACACTGGAAGCACTAGCTTTCAAGTAAAAAAAGAATCATCAAAATCGGTTTACCCAGTCGAAAGTTCTGAGAAAAGAAACATAAAGAAAATTACAGTCGAATTGAAAACCTCCTCCTTTTTTTGAAGTCGGTTAAAAAAGAAGATACCTAATCAAACAAAAAAAGTTTAATCTAACTGCTAGAAAACATTTTTTTTAAATCGTTGAGATACAATCATCCGCAATAGCCCGCTCGCCCGTTCTAAGCCCATGCGATAGGCAGCGTTTGTGATATTATATATAGGCAAGTCTGCAAGCGAATGGTAGTCTTTTCATGATCATCAAACGACAGCTACTGAACCGATCAACCTTAAATTTTGCGCACGGAGTAGCGACAATCTGTACGGCATGTATTTTCAAAGTGACGCGTTAACCTCTGGCACCATTCATTGGGTTATGTATGTATTTATCTACTATCACGTGTGCAAAATACTTTATTGCGAATATAAAAGATAAATGCGCATTTAAATTTAATAAAAGCATCTGATTCTTTTCAAGAAGGTACTAATTAGTGAACGAAAGTTTTACGGATTTTTCTAAAAAATGCTGCACTTCAAGCGTTTTCTCGTCCAGGATCCTCCCCGAAATGTTCTCCAACTGGGCTTCGTTACTTTTTACGTTTAACATCCTTATTAATAGGAATAAATACAATGATCAGGAGCGACTTGAAAATTTTAGTCGTTTCAA
Organism: Eumeta japonica; assembly: GCA_005406025.1. Classification (NCBI taxonomy): domain Eukaryota; kingdom Metazoa; phylum Arthropoda; class Insecta; order Lepidoptera; family Psychidae; genus Eumeta; species Eumeta japonica. Next base: position 83,023 of record BGZK01000657.1, on the reverse strand, counting down.
TTTTGTCAACGTGTGTTACGTTCTGTCTCCTGCCGTAAGATGTCTTCGAACCATACTTAGACAGGCTAAGCCGCTTATCAATTGTAATATTGACACATATTGCTGAAGAATAGATTATTATTTTGATACTAGGTAGAAAATACTTACCTTGATGTGTATGAGGAAATTTTAAGTTTTTGCTAACTAAATACTAATACAAACTAGTTTCGATGAAGTGAAAATTTGCATTTATTTATGACATCATTATTTATGACAATCACCTTTGACACGCATCACATGTATGACTTTTAAGTCTTAAATATTTTCTCAACATGAGAACTTTATAAATATTTAATAAAATCCAATTATCAATTTTATGAATTTCGTTTCCGGCGTGTATCAAAACAGATATGGTGAAGTACACGTTTCCGTACTATATTTTGAAATTTTCATTTGTTGTTGTGCATGAAATTTTTTTAATCACCCCAATATTTAAGCGTAGTCTATAGCATTATTTTCATTGTAGACGGGGCTTAGACTTAAGCCCTCCATGCTGGCCCGACTTGGATTGGCGTTTGTTGACTACTCTCGTCACAAATACGATAATGCCGCACGGGTCCAACGGCTCGACGTACTCTGTGAGGCCTAAGCAAGTTATTTGATTTGACTTGGATATGTTGGAAACTCTTTTGAAGAATTCATCCAAGGTCAGGATAGGAAGCCGCCGTTCTTACTCGTGATCCACCATAGCTCGATCCCATTAAAAAGCAATAGTAAGTATAAAATTGCATTAATTGCTTATCACTGGAGAATCCTTCTTAATATAATTAGTTAAATAAATAAATATATAGAATATACATTTATTCCTATTTCTTCTTGCATCTTACATCTTTGCATATCTCCCTCGCTTCATTGACATCCATCAATCACTTAGGCTTGCTCGTTGGTTTCGGGTGCTCAAAATTTGTCCCTTTCATAATATTCCACCAATTTGGTCAACAATTTCTAGAGCGACCCTCGTTGACCCTTTTCCTCAAATACATTCGCTCTACACATTTGTATTGTCCTTATACTTTCATTCGTCGTTTGCAGATGGATTAACTATGGCAACGTGCCCCTTTCTATTCTAGTCACTACATATTATTTCAAACCCCACCACTCTCTGACATCGCTGTTTGTAGATCTGTCTTTTAAAAACTATCTACACATATTATGCGGAGAATGCATCTCCACCGTATTAATTTTACTTTTATTTTTCTTGTGGCTTAAATAATTTTTACTACCATGCATAAGCAATTAAGCATAGGGATTAGTATCCCATTATGATAAGTTAAACTCGTTTATCGCGAGACAATTTTAGTATTCGTAAAGGCAGGTAAAGCCCTATTCACTTTATACTGCCTCCACTCTGCTTTCAATATCTTTATCATGCTTACGGTCATTTGTAAGCCGACTACTAAATTACACAAACTCTTTCACTTGTTTGATTGCTTCATTTTCTATTATGTTTAAATTGCATTCAGTCGTGCGGTCGGTTCTGTCAAACACGACCGTGTCCCATACCGATGACGTAAGGATTACTTTGTTATCGTTGTTCAGGAGGCATTTGACAGGCAGCTTATCTATTCTTCATTCACAGTCATACTGTGTCAAATCACACGGATAGTGAAACTGATTCTTAGGTCCACAAAATTATACTAAGATATTTCGAATTCACAAAAACGCAGTGTAAGTAATTTCTTTGAATGAGCTTGTGGCTTTGAAAAAAAAATAATAAATAAAACATTATTTTGTTTCGGACGTCTTTAGTTCGGATTACGCATTTTCTATAATATATAAAAAGAGTAACTGAAAAAAATCGTTGTAAGAAAGACGAGTTCTGGGTCACGTGAATAGGGTATTTTACTATTTTTTAATATAATTATATTTAAAGCTTTTTTTTATTTGAATAAGAATGCAGTTAAAGGGTTTTTTGATAACTGTAAAAATGCCTTAGAAAATAATTTTTTAAATTCCTAATTAGACAGAGAAGGCACTCGCACTCAATGATGTCACTGTTTACTAGCGCCATATAAAATAATGTTAACCTCCGCTTTGTAAGAAAAAGAAAGCATATATTCGTTAAGTGGCATTCGCGCTTTAAGTGGCATTTCTGATCGAACAGTGCCCACAAGTATTGAGTTAATAGAATAAAACTTTAGACTTTTAAATTTGGAGGTATTGTAAGCTAAGTTATGAATTGCAAAATCAAAAAGAGGGTTTACATCCTGAAAATATTTTCGTGAAATTGACGAGCATGACAATTTCGAATGTGATATTATTTTTAACATTGCTGCAGTAAGTTAAAAACTTGAATTGGAACAGATACATAGTTCAGCTCATGGATCTCATGCTGTCTCGATCGCCAAGAAATTGGCTTGAAAAATAAAAACATATTTTCGTTGGTTAGTATCTCGAAATAATTTCGAAAGTTTAATTAACAACAATCTCACCTTAAATATATTTTTTTATCTTGTTTCTTATTTAGAAGGTGATGCATCTAGAACTATTATTACGTGTATTATTGCGATAAATAAAATATGCTTGTAAATTGAGGATGAATTTAATATTAGGTGAATTTACAAAACTTATTGAAAAAGACTGATTTATATCGGATAAAGCGAGCGAGTTCAGCTGAAGCGAGAGTGAGCCGTCCGCACACCGCGCGGCCGCTGCAACCCCCGCAATTGATAGCCGCTTTTAATTGATGCGTTAAAATGAATTATTTAATACGTAGAAATCTCCATTTTAAATTATAATGAACACAATACACAATAATAATAGAATACTAATTTGATAATTAAATTGGTAATTATTAATTATCACTGTGACGACTTACAACGTATGTGCGAAACCAAGAAAATTATTTCGGAAAGGAACTATCGCACATGCGTAGAAACTACGAGCAGCTCTAAAAAGAGATACATACTGGAACGTTGCGCCGCATACGTCATCGCTTCGTCACAGCATGCTTCTCGCATCGCTTCGCCTTGCACTTGTTCGCCGTGACGTCCATCGGCCGAGCGAGAAATGCCGCTGCGGGGATGTTTAAGCATCAACGCGTGCATGCGCCTGATATACCCGGCGTTAACCGCCGGCGCGAAAACAACCCAAACGATTAAAACACGATTAGGAGATTAAAGATCGTTGTGATTGGATAAAATTCAGAATTTTTACCTGGTCAAATTGTAAAGTCTATGCTCCATAAAATATAAATACAAAGATACTTTTATGGGCACATCGTTACAGTTATTAGCTGTTTTACTGAAAACTGTCCTGCATCCTTTTCCGCCGTTAGAGGTGACCCGGAGACAACAAGATCACGAGACGAAACGATGCCCGATTGTCCATAATCGAAGACACCCGGCCACTCCACAACCAAAAACATTGAAGCCTACAACAAGGATGGAAAAACAACGCAGCACCGTCATCCAAAACACCACAAGCCCAGCAAAAAGTTTCAAATATTTCGCTCTCGCTAGGAATCCCTCCGTTCTGGTGTGAACAATTAAGGCTATGGTTTTATAGTTTTGGAGCCGCTACGTACGATTTCAAAACGGACGTCCCACAGATAGCGCAAATGGTAAAGGCACACCTGGAAAAGCAAGACATAGAACAAATAACAGTTTTTCTGTATATTCCGCTAGCAATACATAATACAAGATCATAACGGAGCAACTTATCACTGCATTCGAAGAGTAAGACAGCCGCCAATTTCAAAGACTGCGGTCTACAACGGAATTAGGTCTCCAGAAGCCAACACAATTACTACGGTGGACGTGACATAATTCCCTATGCTGCCCTCCGACGGATGTGAACCAGCCTCTCATCTCCACATATTCATTATATCTTAACTGTAAATAATTTTTGTCAGCGCGCTTTCACACAATTTTTGCTTGTTCAGTAAATATCCATCATCGTCTTTCATCTCGGAATTATTCCGAGAGTTTTTCACCACAATTCCAAAAAGTTTTGATTTGCCTGGACATTATCCGAGAATCACTTATCACAATGCGCTTTTATTTAATCTTCCTTCTTTTCACGCATAGCTCTTATTTTTGCATCATTATACATGTTTTCAACATATTTTAGCTTATCTTCCAAATAATTCCCTTTTTCAGAACAATAAAGACAATTTTCAAATTATCTTCTTTATTAATAATAAAACGTACTCTAGGTATACGGTAATTAATTATTTTTCACAAATGACACTTTTTGTCTATTAGATATGACACAAACGAAAATAATGAAATTATTGCTTTTAATTCGTATTAACATTTAAATGTTTATACGAATTAAAAGCAATAAAAAAATTGCGTAAGAGCGTGTCGCGCTATGCTCATATAGAGTAGATGAAAAAGGTGCGTTGTTACATTTTTTCCATATTTACCGCACGGAATAGTTTTAAGCACTTTAGTCGCCTATAACTAGAAAAACAAGGAGGTATGGTATTATTACTATTAAACTAGTAAAAATTAAAATGCATCAGCAAAAGAACGTATCTTCAAAGCACTTACGTCCTTTTGTTAGAAGCGCAATTTTTCGGAAATAACTCAAAAACAGTACATCCCACCACGATCAAAATAATTTTCTTTGAAAGTATTTATTAAGCGTTACTTTTCTTATTGTTTGTTACTTCATAGTTTTTGGACGTACAGTTTAAAATATAGAGAAGGGGACGCAATTTCTGCAATTTTGGAGCGATCATTTCCTAAGTTATTCCCGTAATCAGAAAAAATACTGAAAAAATCTTAAAATGTTTTTAAAAGAACTGTCGAAATATGCACCACTCGTTGATATTCGCAGAAAAAAAATCTTTTAGCTTCTCTTGTATGCATGGAGTACCCCCCTCTAGAAATATTTATGTTTTGTATTTAACCTCCAAACTAAGTAGCGGCCTATACACGACACCTACACTATAAACATCATCAATATAGGTCTTGTAGTTTTTGAATAAAGTGCCTGTGACTTAACGAAACACGGACGGACATGACCAAACTATAAGGGTTTCGTTTTTTCCACTTTCAACCCTAATTTAATTTAACTAAAATCATATCTTCTTTTATGAAATATTGCAATGATAAGTAAATCAATAAGAGCGTATTTTCTAATATAAATTAGACACCACTCCCAAAGTTATTGACATATACAAAAGAGAATATAATCATCGCATAAATATTGGAATAGGCATTTAAATATACAACTCTGTAAAGCAAATACCGAAACCTCAGTGGAATACATTGAAATAAACGGGATTTTAATAATAAGTCCATGAGTTCAAAATGTCTTATAACTTCACTTTCAAGCTTGGAGAGTTCAAAAATGAAGCAATTTTATTTTTTTTAATACTAGTAGATGCCTATTAATCTTAAAAAGTCAGGAGGTACTATTAACAAACAGAAAACACCAAAGACATGCTTCTCCGTAGCAAGATGTGGTACAATATTAATATAGTACTTCAGAACTAGCAATAGAAACGGTCCAATAACGAGACCCATGTCCAACTCATGAGGCACAACAATACTGACTGCAAATTCCCACGCCTTCTCACCATGTAGTTTCCTGATCAATGTATTATGATTAACGCATTAAAATGCCTTGTATAAGTCACATGGAACACCGATTGCTTACTGTGAATCTCGGGCACCAAAACTTTGCGGGATAAGCTTAATACCGGCTTCGGTTATTGAGCGACCTTTTGTGAATCCAAACAGTTTAGCTTTCATCAAATTATTGTTATAAAAATACCGTAATAGTGGTCTAAGACAAATTCTTCAAAAATGTCACTACATATCGGTTGTATTGATATCGGTCCAGAGTACATAGGGCCAGATATACAACAAGGTTTAAATAATGGAATTGCTTTACCTTGTTTTCATTAGATTCGGAAACGCCACAAACAACGCAAGCATTACAAATAACCACTAAACATGGAGTAATAGAGTTTATTATTAATTCAATTATTTTTGCGGAGAAGCTATCAAGATTTACAATTATTTTTTTTAATTTTTCGTAGATTGAAATGTTTTAAGAACGTCAATGTGATGCAAATAAATTCAAGCGCAACACCACAAACATCCACCAAAGATTTAGCAAGAGTGGGCGAAGACTTTCAAAGAATTTTTTAAAAAAAAAGGCAATTTCTGTCTTTATTTAAAATTCAATTATCTAGTGAAAAATAAAATCGGTATAGTAATAACTAATTAACAACAAAAAGCTACGAAATAATACTGCTGACTGCAAAAAATTGTTTGCCTTTTGGAAACTGTCGAAAAGTGATTTGAAAGATATCCTGTACGAATTTAAATGTGGTAAATTTTTCACATTATACTAATTATAATTAAATTTTAAATGCTTAAATGTTAGGTTTTTCTGTTTATTTTTTATTTATTTCTATTGCATAGTATTTTAGTTAATTGAGTATTATGTAAAATAAATTATTTGCTATTGTGTTATAATTATAAGGCATAACTTATTTGAACATTATTTATATGAAGGACTATATTTAGTAAGTATTTCCATATATAGAAGAACGTACTCGAGTGCTCTAGCGCACGTAGGAAATTTGATCGTAGGCTTGTTTGATTTTATTGAATATTATGTGTCTTATTTGAAACTTTGGTAAATTACTATCAACTGATGATATATTATTTGATATAATCTAGATAGTCTTCTAATTAACTATTACATCGCTAGGCTTAGTGGTAAAAACAATTTATTCTGATGTTACGATGCTGGAGAAATCTCGAGTATACAACTTTATTTTATATAGACATTTTCTCTTGTAACCGAAACTCCAGAAAACTCAAAATATTAAATGATTTTCCTTTTTTAAAATAACATTAATCATTTACATATAATTTTAATTATTTATATCTTGCTATCATACGGGTTGAAGAGACTTCACAGTGCAGAACAACATAAATTACTTTGCCACTCGAGAATGTCTTGCAGGAACACGAAACTCAACAGAGTTAGACTGCGGTCTCTCTAATCTAAGTCTTCTGCGGCCAATGGGGACCATTGAGGAAACATGCCCTCGCACTAGTGCGGGAAGAGAGCAAACCGCTCTGTTTCTATGGAACACAAAAAGCACGCGATTTGACACCTCCGCCCATGAGGTCCTCGCTAAAACTTCGAAAGTCTAAAGTTTCAGACCGTGAATCCGGAGACAGCCGAACTCCTGTTCCCAATTCAAAGCCTGACTGTTTCACGTTACATAATTTAAATAAGTTTGTTCACTATATGATCACGCATCCTGAAACACACATGTATAATCAAACAGTATATGTACATGTAGGCCCTATAGGTTTCCGTTTTAGTCGGCTGTAATTTAGTGGGGTTCCAACAACTTTGCCCCCTTTTACGACATCAGGAAATACTCCATCATCCTAACACTTATTAGAGACAAACGTCAAACATAGTGCAATGCAATTAATAACGGAGTTTACATTTTTAATTGATATACCATGAAGATCATCAGTCTTTTTCATATCCAATGACTTAAATGCCTTAATAATGTCTTCCAAATTTACACAATTAACTTCTAAGTTGCTGATAGCGCAATATTTTCTCTCAGTTATGGTTGAGCAAGAGCGGGAGATGAAGTGAGATATTTCATAGTCAAAATTGGAATGTCAGTCAAAAATGCTTCAAAGGCTTCGGCAACTTTTTTGTCTTTTCTTATAATTTTATAATTTATCTTAATGTGAAAGTCAAGATCGCAACCTTTAATTTTACCAATTTCGTTCATTAAGAAATTCCAAGTTGTTTTCATCAAATGTTTGCATTTGCGACACATGACCAAGACAATTTATATGATGCGAAACTCGTATTGGAGTTTTCGTCTTTGAGGTCTCTGGAAGCCACACTGACATTTTTTTATGTTGTGTAAGTGTGTGTGTGCGTGTTTGTGGACGGGTGTGTGTGTATGGGTGTGTTTGTGTGGATGTATATAAACCTCTCATTACTCTTTAAGAGCTTGATCGAATGGAACCAACTAAATGGCGTTCGAAAGTGTTTCCCAAAACTTATATTTCCTTTAAATATGAACCGGTACAAATGTGTATTTTGAGCAATCTAAAAAAAAACTTTGAAAAACTGTTTTTTTAAACTTTTAAACGGCTTTACTGATCGATTTCAAAAACTAATCAGCTCTTGACATCAAAAACCACGTCGAATGCCGCCGGTTCAGTCAAAATCGGTTGATTCGTTCGTGAAATATACTTAGCAAAAAATTTTGAAACATTGATTTTTTTAAACAACTACGAAATTTTATACCTAATCATTTAAAGTTAGCGTGTAGTTGCAGAGATGGCCTATAGCGTAAGACTTTTTTCTATTACTATTATTGCCAACGGCACAAGATCATCAAAAAAAATGACTTATACTGCGTTTCTATGAACTCCAAATATATATTGTTTCCAAATATATTTAACCAGTACGGCCGGTCCATTTTTGTATTGCAGCCTTAGTATGTGTTTGTCACAGATAATTGAAACAAACAACTAGTGATATTGTCATATGCTTTATTATTTCTGAACACCTATACAAAATGAAAAATATAAACGCCATGCATTATCATCAGGCAACCACCTGCGTAACCCTCCACCTTTCACTACAAAAGCAGTCCAAATAGATGCGTGTCACATCTATTTCCCGAAATATGTAGCAAGTGTAATTTATCTCTTCTCTGTTTTCAGTAGATGGCCCGAAACAGGTTTCAGAAGGCCATCAAACCTTAATTTCAATTTAGTGATGTCCGAAAACACGCGATATCTTCTCAAAAATTGAACCATCATCGTCTTCATAGACATCAGTGCATAATTTTTACCTGTAATACGAAATTATTTAGCTTTGTCTTGCTTACAGGCTAATAGTTTAAATATTGTGAATTAACATCTTTACGTTTGCAATAATACATAACACAAATGATATATGCATACCGATGCATCCTCGTTGGCCGTGAGCGAAAGCGGCGAAGGCAGCCGGATGGGCGGGCAGGGCGCCCGCGTCCAGCCAGCGCTCGGGCCGGAAGCTGTCGTGGTCGGGCCCCCAGCGCACGTGCCGGTGCAGACCCCACACTGACACCGCACAACTGCTACCGGCAGGTAGTGTGTAGTCCTCTGAAATTATCGTATTTTTATAACTTTATTAGTCTTGCCATTAGTCCTTAGTTGATCTCGCTCTCGGTTTTGATGTTTATCACGCTCTCCCTCCCGATTATCTCTTATATTGATTGTGCGTCCCACAGCTTATACTCACATGGTATACCGTTCTTACTCTATGTTACATGCGTGACTGTCTTTTCACTCACGTAGGTACGTTAATTTCTGTTCGTTTCAATGTTTAGATATTCACTTCTGCACGTAGGTTTCCCCTTCATATTTTTATGACGTAAGATCTTAAGCCATCCGCAGTCAACGCACAACTGTCGATTGCACCGTTGATTGCAGACCTGGTGGGAGGCTATCCCACACTTGCAACACCCAGCTTCCATAGTCACCACTTGAGAACTTCTTTTCCACTGGTTGTCAGTTCTACGAATAATATGGCGATTTGAATTCACTGCTGCTCAATTTTGCTAATTTAACCGATCGATTCCGTATAATCGTGACGCGAAATGACGTCAGAAAATAACGTGCGTAAGTGGCGACGGAATAGCTTTTAATCCTGACATAATTCTAACAGCGCGGCGATAAAGACTCGTTCATTTTAAGTTAGCATAATTGAGTCGCAGATTCTTTGAGCCATGTCGCTTATTTGCATTTTTCTGTGGAGTTTCTCGTTTCGGATATTGCTTTTTCTATCCTATATTGAGCGACTCTGAGTTTTTTACGAGACCTATGGTAAGAAACCATGTCTGGTATATGTATATCTTTGTCAACACGAACTGTTGAGATGCTTTGTAATACCTAAGACGTTATCCAGCCGAAATCAATTCTTCGTGAAATCCTTTTATCGAAATTGCATCTACCCAATTAAGTAGTTTATCTCAAACAGATGTGTTCGTCTACAAATTCGATTGGAAAATTTTTGACTGTCACAGTGGTGGATACTACTGGACATGATTTTCGTTTTGTCCATACTCGTCTGAGATCTACTTCTTGAGAAACTCTACTGAGGCCTCCGAGTACAGTGCCGAGAACCTTCGGAGGGCAAGTCATTTAAGCCGCGATGCCGCGCGATAATTGGTCGCCACGGACGTCAGTAACATTCGGCCCGCACTAGTCAAACATTGTAGTCTAATAATTCGAGGAGCTTAGTCTGAAATGAAAACATTGTACAACGCCGTTCTCTGCAGGAAGGCGATACCAAGTGTTATAACTACATACCACTTTAGACGCTACATCTGTATTGCTGTAAAATGATTCAGCTACTTCTCATATTAAAATAGTTTGAAACAAAACAAGTTATTGCATTGCAGTTTCTAAACGAAGAATTTTATTATTATGGGAGAAATTTATAAATTTTAAGCTACAAGTTTTATATACATTTCACCAGTTAGTATAAATCATTGTTAACATACGTCGTGTGAGAAAATCGAAAGCAAATCTCTTTCTATAAATAGTGTGCCTATTTCATATTTTAAACTTAAAACTGTGGCGCGGAATTATGTGGATATTTGGCCTTGTTTTACATTTCATTAATTATTTGTTTTTCTAAAGCACTTAACGTTAATTTATGGATAGTTAGACATCTTTCAAAATTACTTAATTTTAAATCTCCTTCTATCTGACGAATCACCATATATCCGACTGGGTATAATCTCATACTTTCTTTTAGAGTTGCCTCTAAAAATATTAAGCGTTTTAGATCTTCTTTTGACACGTCCCTGTCACTGTTCTCAAATATTTCTCGTATTCTGAAAAACAAAACAATGTCTATTAATTATGAACTTTAATATGAGTATGTAACAACTAATTAAACATTTAAACTAGACGCGAATGAAGCGACGCTAAATTTAATTATAAATCCATTCTCTCGCTTTGGGTACTGCGATGATGCGATCGTTTCAACATTTTTATTTCAGTCAACACCCTTCATCGCAATAACCTTATTACGCAGAAACATATATACTTGGTACATTTATAGTTAATGTACCACACAACACTTAGACTATGTATTAAAAAGATGATAATCAGGTGAGCTGCTCAAAATAAATTACAAGTATTTATTATTTTTTGATATTACATTGATGATAAAATGATCACAAGTCTACGTTTTTGTCTAGGTGATTTATTTAAGTAATCATTAGTTCTGGTAACCTATCACAAAGTTGTCTCTAGTACAAGAGACATTGCCAAATATAAAAATCCTTTCTATCCGTCTAGTTATTAGCTCTAAAATGGAGCTAAAAACCAATTTCGGAGAGTTTTGTTCTTCTTTGACGGGTTATCCGAAGTCGGTACACTTGTGCACTGGCTGTATTTGAGAACACGGCTGAAGAATTGTCTGATGCGGAATGGAAAATGCGTTTTAAAAATTAGTTTTGAGGTAGAACCATATCGGGATCAACTTAGTTCCAACACGTAATTGGGTAGGTCGCCTGGTGCAATACTACACGACAATGTGGTATTTCAACGGTATTGCCTGTATTCTGTGAAAATATAATACAGGCGTGAAATTACACTTTTCGCTGTTGCCTTTCGTCTATTGTGTGGGAGTTCCGGTAACCCACTCCCACACCACAACCCCACAACCTATTTCCATTAGCTCCCTTCCGCGATCATCTACAGTCTGGTCGCTTCTATGTGCGTTTCCCCTCGGTAACGCTTTAAAAAGAAAAAGGCATGTAGAACGAATTCGTTACCTATAATGATTGGTTAATGGTAACTACAACATTCAAGAGAGATTCAAGCTCAACATTTGTTGGGGAACAAAATCGTATGCAAGACCGGGATCAGGATTCAGGACACTAGAACACATGAAACAAGGTTTGAAAACGAAACAAGGACAACATCGGAATCATAGCTGGCACACGATGTACGGCCAATATAAAGGATGCATGAATTTATCCGATGTCCACGCGGGTGGAGCGGCGGGTAAAAGCTAATAATGTGAAAGAAAATATATTGATTTAGTACTTTATTTTTAAATTAGGCTGAGTAGTTTTCGAAATCCAGAGGGAAAGGTTTAATTTTTGTCTATTTACTTAAATGACTAAAAGTATTAATTTTTAAATAAAAAAAAAAAAATCTAGCCCCTCACAACAAGCTATTTCACATATGTCCTATGGTCCAGTTTCATTTGTAATTTTCTACTTAAGCTTTAAAATTGACGCCTATTTTTAAATTAATTATTTATTTCATACATCCGTGTTTGAGTCACAGAAATCCATATGTGCACCAACTTAACATAACATAACACCAGCATCACCTATTTACCCTGCCGTTTCGGTGTAAATTGCCTGTGACAGACAAATAAATGGATATATGAATGATCCTAAAAGTGAGTGATTCCCCAACTGCCACGCAATCTTATAAGCATTCAGCTTTCTAACTATACATGTGACATAATATTGCTGCAGACGATAAGAATTTATTAGAATAAAAACTTGAAATATGTGCAACAAATCGGGAATTTAAAGTAACGACTCTAATAATTAGAAAATGCGCCATGATGACATTCAAAATTGTCTTAAGCGACCGGCAACGAAGTGCTAAGAGGCATCTTCTATGAATGAATATGTGTATAACCAAATGGAGGCTCCACACATCAATTCGAATGATTTAAATATAACACTAAAACTAAGTTGAAAGTGTCGACCTGTATATGCTGACATTATGAACTAGTGAAATCTATCATAATCTAAATGTAGCCAATCGAACACGTACAAAATTGTATTAAATCGAATACGCTATTCATACATATGAAAAAAAAAGTTCGGGCTGTTTCTATTTTTTTTTATAGAATTAAGAAAATAATTCGGTAGGACCCTATTATGTTTATTATAAATAGGCTATTATTCGAAAGCGACATGAACATAAAATTAGAGCAGGTTGGAAATGTAATATGACGATAAACTATGAAATTGTACCCATCGTTATACTGACTCGTCATATACTTTCTGTTGCTGCTCTTGATGAGTGCCCAGCAATAGTAGAGTATATAATACAGTTGAACTAGTAGTTTCTTGTCCAGTAAGAATGATTGTGTCAACTTCTTCTCTTATCTGTTGGTCTGTGAATATTCCTTCTTTACTGGTCAACTCCAACATTAGGTCCAGGAAAGCACGAAAAGGGCGTCCTGATAATGATTAAAAATACTGTGTTAAAGAAAGTGAATACAGAAAAAATACTTAAGACATTACAGTCTAGTCTTTAGTAAGAAGACAGCCGGAACACAACGTGTCACGTAATTCTACGTTGCGGACAGCGGTCGACAACATTCATATACATACAAGTTCACCAATTTCTATAAACCAGTACTGTAATTAACGCCATATTAGCTGGAGTGGAGGTTGAGGCAGGCGGAGATGGAGCTGGATTTTTCTTAAAGCTTAACTTTTAAATGACCTTTTAATGATGGTGTCCAGCCTTTACGGAAACAGTTTTACGTCTTCAATGTGATTTAAACATCAATAATTACTTATTCCTACGAACTTATATAGATAGGCCCTATCAAATATAAAGCAGACACAAAACTGAACTGCTAAACATTGTCTAAAACTCGCAAAAAAACATAGAATCTGAGTTTGTAATGATATTACGTCCAAAATACTGTTCTTTATGTTTTGAACTCTATCAACATATCATTAAAGACTACATAATAGACAATAACTCTTCCAGTTATTTCTTTATTATTTTGATTAGATATTATTCTAAATTAGACTGCGTTGTAACGCGTTAAGAAATAGTTTACGTGTTAGTACAATAAATAACCATAGTAGATATGTAAAACATAGAAAAACATGTTTTATTTTACGTTATAATTATTTATACGAATGTATAATATATTATATATTCATATAAATAATTATATTATATTCGAATGAAATTATTAAAATCAAGAACATTTTAATTTCCTTCAGACAAAACCTAAAAAATAATATGTTACATTTTAAATAAATTTTATTTTAAATAATAGTTCTTTACACATATAACGACTTGATAAATTCTTTGTTTTCCGATTACCTATATTTTTCGGGAATCTTGAAAAACCACAAAAACCGATCTTTAATGATCTAAGATCTCAATAAGTTACTGGTAAGTATATTTTTATGTTTTAGCTCAAAAGTAGCATGAAGTTTCAGGTGTAATATGAAAGTTCAACCGTCTTTCGAATTAATCGCTCCGAAAGTAGCAGAAATTGTGTTCCGATCCCCTTATTTTATAAACTGTACGTCCAAGGAATATGATAAAAATTAGAATGGTAAGGATTAATAAATAATTTCAAAGAAAGTTATTCTGAATATGATCAACAAATGGACGTAAGTGCCATAAAGATACGTTCTTTTGCTGGTGTACTTTAGTTTAAACCCCTTTAAGAGTAACAGTCGACAAACCTTTGTTTCTCTGTTTATAGGCAACTAAAGTGCTCATACCTATTCTATGCAGAATGCATGGTAAAAGTTGTAATAACGTAGTTTTTTCATCTGTAATCCATTTCTTTGTAGTAACGGCTTTAAACCTTACACTGAGCGTGGTCCGAGATGCTCTTGCTGTTTTTTAGATTTTTTCTTTGATTTTATATATGTATATATATTGTATTCATATTGTTTGATATTATGATTACTATTAAGAAATAATTTAAAATATTGTTCAAAAAACATGTTCTGCTAAATTTCCTTGTAGGTTCTTCTTGACACAAGTGACAGGAACGGCGGATACAAAATTAAATAACATAGAATTAGGTAAAATTTAAATACACTTTTTTCTGTTTCAAACGAATTTATGCAAATTAAATTTTATTTCAGTTCCTAATAATGATTAACTACATATGTCTTTGTTAACGTACAAAAATTCGATTTCAAATGTTATTCGCACCACGGAAAATTGTCCATAAAAAATATTACGCAAATAAAAATATACAACTCATCGCATAATTTGCACATGTATAATTTTATATTTCAACAGACTAAATATTAATTATTGATGTTATTAATTTCTTAAAAAAACATTGTTTTATTCGTACGTTCTTTAGAATTGATGTGAAAGACCTAGTTTAAGAAATGCTAACATTTAATTGCAAGTTTTTCATCTACCAAGCGTGGGTATAATTAAATTTGGCGTTGAACATAAAATTAATCAAATTGCGTCCACAATACTCACAATATATATCATTATAGTTTAAAGGATTCTCGATTAATAAATAGAGTAATGTATTTAACCTGCTTCAGGATCTTTCTCGTTGTTCTTCTTGTTAGTTAAAAACTCCGATCTCCTCTTTTGCACTACCTGATATAAAATGAGCATACATATCTGTTAAATGCAAAAAGAAAACAAAACTCTGTTTTTTTTTGTGAACTTGGGATTTCAAAACCATATAAACGGACCAAAATCGAATGAGTATATATTAATGAATAAAAGTAAATAATGATATAAACTCATGTCTATTTTCCAGAAGGTTAGCCACAGACTTATAGAGTTCCACATGATCCGATCTTTGCGTATCTTTCTCGTTTCGCTGACATCCATCGATTTTTTCATGCAAACTCCTCAGTTTCAGGTGCCCAAAGTTTAGCTCTATTTTAATGTGCCACCAGCTGGTCTACGTACGATTTTGTAGAGCGACCTTTTCCGACCTTTCCATCATCATTCGCCTTATAAGTTTTTTTTGTCAACCTACTTTTATTTGTAGATTTCAAATCTAACTATTGTATTTGTCTTCGTGACGCAACTTTTGGAAAATTTTGCTGTTTTCCGACTTAACTCCACAAGCTGAGTCAGAAATACATACGGTTCAAAAATTTATATATCTATACATAAAAGTTACATATTTCTACTCATAAAATGAAATCTACTTCTATTTCGGCTGCCGAATAGCCTTTCTTATTTATCGTTTCCAAACAGTAAAATCACCAAAACGTACCCTTTCTTACTCTAGTTAGTACAAATTTCAAAATACACCGCTCTCTTATATCACTGTTCCTACATCTATATTTTAAATACAGTCCATAAATATTGCGTAGAGTTCACATTTCCAATGCTTTGATTCTACTTTTATTTTTCTTTTATAATACCCAACTTTCACTACCGTACATAAGCGTAGAGATCAGGACCCCGTTACGAATGGCCAAACGCGCTTATCGTGAAACACAAGAAGTTAGTTCATAATAGCAAGCAGGGCCCTATTTACTTATTTCTCGCATTCACTCTCCTTTCAAAATCTGTATCATGTTTAGCATCCTTTATAAACATACAACCAAGTATAAAACCCTTTCACTCGTTCGACACTTTTACCTTCTATATACATACCTATACATGTATATATATCGTATTCTGTTGTACTTTCGCTTCTTTCACTATTACCTTAATCTTGCTGACATTTAGTTTCATATCTCTTTTCTTAACCGAATTATTCACAACATCTCCTACAATTTGCATGCCGCCGGCACAAATATTACTTAGTCTTCGGCATACAGGAGGCACTTGAAAGACAGCGTATCCATTCTTAGACCACACTTATACTCTTTCAAATTATACAAAAAACTGAAAATTAAATTTATGAAGATGAAGACAACAACAAAACAAGTACACAATTGTTAGGCGGTGCGACATTTCGTCTTTTTTTATTAAAACTTTTTGACGCAACTGAACAGTGTATTTAATTTTAAATTGTGACTTTACTGGTCATGAGCATAGTGTCTAGTCTCATACAGATAACTATTAATTGCATTGATTGAATAGCCACGGTGAAGTTACGTATCTTTGTGTGACAACTGTGCGGATGTTAAATCAGTCAATGTATGCCCAATTTGTTTTTACGCAGGCATTGGAATCTCTGTATAGAGATTTCAGTGACTGTACCAATAGTTACTTACACCACGCATGGATAAGGTACTCCATAGGTAATTCCTTTTTATTCTATTATTAGCTTTTTCTAGATTCATGAAACTACAGCAGACCTTTAGCTTTTGGCCGAAAATTTATTAGTAATATTTCAAAAAGAAAGACATCCCATTCCGTTTGTAAATCCCACATCTTATTTTCAGTCTTATTTGTAAATCTTTTAAAATTTTTTCCTGTGCGATGCTTAGGAAGCTTATAAGGTGGTAATTTGTTCAAATCTACTATGAGTCTTTTCCTTTTTACGGGATATAATGACGGCTTTACATCAATGGTAGGATTCTCTACGGCTTTTCCAGCCTTTATCAACTGATATACCAGATTTGTCAGTATACATCCGTCAAACTTCGGCTTATTTTACAAAATTTTGTCGTATCTGCAGCTTCTCCAACTTTCATACGGTTTAGTGCAGTGATAATTTCATCCATCGTAATTTATTTTCATTTTTATCGTCTTTTATTTATATTCATTTGCAATAACATTGCCATGTGTAACTGTATTCTTACATGCAAAAACACTTTTTAAATATTTTTTCCAATTCTCTTTTACATGACTTTTATCATTCTGTAAACATCCATTATCGCCTCTAATTAATGATTAACGAAATTACCTGTAAGTGTCGAATTCTTACTTTTTTTGCATTTCCACCAATTGCTTTTATATGAAAACTCTTAGAAAAAAATTTTGACAAGCGCAAAACAATCATAATTATGTCAAATTGTCAAATTCAATCATGTTGTCCCATATAGAAACGTATTATCTCAGAAATTATCATTTTAAAATCTAAACAAAACTTCATTCTGTCCCATTCCAGCCAGTAGCACATACAATCGAACCTCACTCTGGTTGTAGGAGTATTGTGCAATAAGCTTTACTACGATGGAGTGTACCACTTTCATCAATAAATATATCTATATTAACTACAGTTCATGGAAACAGTATGACATTGTATTTAAAAAATGGCAAAGTTTTTATTCTGATTACATTTTGTATTGATTCGACTTACTCATAGAAGTGTCTGGCAATTGTTCAAATGCTTTGCAAATGTTTTTCAACTAATATACTTAAAGTGCTTATCTCGCTCCTGACGGACTATACCCTGTAAACTTTTTATCTTTACTAACTACTCCCGTAATTAAGGTGTCACTATAAATCGTATTTTAATCACAAAAATTGTGGTTTCTTTTTCCTTTTGTTAAAATAAGATGTCAACATTTCGCGTCTTCAATATTGTTCTTATAGGCTTGTATGCACTTTGGTGTCCTCTCTAATTTTTGGTCGTCTGTCACTTTTAAAGTTCACAATGCTAAAACGTGTTTTTAAAGTTGTACATTTAATTCTTAATTGATGAGTAGGTTTATTGTGTAAAATAGTGCTTTCGTCCACGCATGTTAACATGGTAGCAGAGGTCCATGGTTTTTAATGTAGACACAGTTCTCCAAACAGTACTAAAGAATTAGTACAAACCGGCAAAAAACGTAACCTAAAAGTGGACGTGGACATTTTTTTTTTCTTTGAAAATAAGACTCTTTTCAATAAAATATACGTTGAAAATGTCTTCAAACAATTCACTAGCCCTGATTGATCAGTTAACCGGTCGAAAGAACTAAAGCACCTGGAGATTCGCAGTTAAAACTTACCTGGAGCATGAGGAGCTCTGGGATTGTATCGAACCCGAAACTGGCATCCCTGTTGACTCTAAACGCGACCTGAAAGCGAAGTCAAAAATTATGTTATTAGGGGACTCAGTGAACTACGTCCACATTCAAGAGGCGAGCTCCGCAAAAGCAGTGTGGGACAAATTAGCAAGTACCTTTGATGACTCGGGACTGACACGTCGCGTGGGACTGCTGCGGGATTTATGTACAATCCTAATCTAGATGGATGCAACAATGTAGAAGAATATGTGAGCAAGATCATGACTACAGCTCACAAGCTCCGTAATATTGGCTTCAAAGTAGACGACGAGTGGTTAGGTACACTGCTCCTCTTCGGTCTTCCTGAAAGTTATAAACCTATGATCATTGCAATAGAAAGTTCAGACATGAAAATAAACGCAGACTCCGTTAAAGCTAAAATTTTGCAAGTTGTCAAACTGACTGAGAATAATTCAAATGCATTTTCAGTAAATCATAGAAGCAAAGCATACAATAAACCATTTAGAAAGGGTCCTCGGTGCTTCAACTGCAACAAATATGGACATATAGGTGCTCAGTGTAAGTCTAAAATAAAACAGAAGAATCCACAAAGTTCAAGCTATGCCGCTGCTTTCATAGCTACGGAAAACTCAGGTGATTCATGGTATATAGACTCTGGTGCATCAATTCACATGACCAAGTGCAATAACATGCTGAAAAATGAAAAAAATACCTATCATAAAGACAATAAAGGTAGCAAATGACAAGTTATTATCAGTTCACAATTCAGCACAGTTGGTTTTAGAATTATGCAATGACAAAGGTCAGTACAATGAAATTATGTTCCAAGATGTACTTTATGTGCCAGAGCTAGCCACAAACCTACTATCTGTCAGTCAGATCATCAAGAATGGAGTGTCAGAACGCATGAACCGAACATTAGTAGAGAAAGCAAAGTGTTTGTTAATCAATGCCAACTTACCTAAGATGTACTGGGCAGAATCCATACACATTGCTGCTTATTTAATCAACAGGTCACCAACAAGATCACTGAAATACAAGACACCAGAAGAAATATGGACAAGAAAGAAACCAAATATACATCACTTAAAAGTATTCGAATGCGAAGCTATATTCATCTTCACAAAGAAAAGAGGAGAAAATGGGATCCCAAGGCACAAATGCTATATTTATTGGATATTGTGATCACACAAAAGGCTACAGATTTTTATTACCAGGGTCCAGAACAGTAATTAAAAGTAAAGATGCCGTGTTCCCAAAAATTTACAGTAAAGAAAAATTATGTTCCGGTGGATTTGACAATAGACAGTTCTATGTATGATTTATCATCTGAACCAAACGATACATCTAAAATCTCTGATACAAATGAAACGTCACAAACTACAAACACAGAATATTTCCCTGAATGGAATACCTCATCAAGTAGTGAATACTTACCGAACCAAATATTTAAGACCGCCTCGATCAAATATCACTTTGAGACCCAGAAACAAAGAATTATTTGCAAAACTTAACTATGCTACGCTACTTGTGTTGTAATGAAGATGTTAGTGTTCCATTCAATTATAGTGAAGCAATTGCATCATCTGATTCAGAAAAATGGAAGACATCAATAAGAAAAGAACTTAAAGCTCATCATCAGAATGGAACTTGGAAATTGATGGAAAAGCCCCCGATTGCTAAACTAACTGGAAGCAAATGGGTTTTCCGAATAAAAGATGAGACAACAGGCCCTCGATACAAAGCTCGACTGTGTGCTAAAGGATATGCACAACAGAAAGGGATTCATTAAAATGAAACCTTTTCACCGACCGTAAGGTATGACTCTATTCGATTCCTAATATCTATTGCAGCTCGAGAAAAATTAGAAATCATCCAATTTGATGTCACCACTGCGTTCTCGTATGGGCAACTGAATGAGAACATACTGATGACACCACCTGAGGGACTGGACTGCAAACCAAACAGGGTATGTAAATTAGTTCAATCTCTATATGGATTGAAGCAAGCACCCAGGTGTTGGAATCATAAGTTTTACTCAGCCTTAAAGAAATTTGGATTTTAGAAAAGTAATGCAGATCAATGTGTGTTGGACAAATAAAAGGTTTCCAATGTTACTTGTGTCTACATGTTGATGACGGACTATTACTCTGTAGAGATAAATCAGTGATTATGGAAGTGGTCAATGATCTTCAATCTAATTTTAATCTAAAAGTATGTTCTCGTCTAACAAACTTTGTTGGTATGCAAATTGAAAGACATGAAAATGGTATTTTCATTCATCAAACCAATTACATCAACAAGTTATTAAAGAAATTTAATATGCATAATGCTAATTCCGACAGTATTCCTGCCGATCCTCATGTAAAACTCAAGAAGGCGGATGATAAGCCAAAGAAAAATCATCCATATCGAGAGGCAGTTGGATCTTTGATACACGCAGCTGTTGTAAGCAGACCCGATATAATGTTTGCTGTGAGTCAGTACTTACATTCTTATGATGACTCACACTGGAATGCTGTAATGAAGATATTAAAATGTCTGAAAGAAACTAAGGATCGCGGTTTAAACTATATGTTGAGTCTGAGAGCACTGATTTAATTGAATATAGCGATGCTGATTTTGCAAATGACATAGAGACCAGGAGCTCAATAACTGGACATGTTTTTCTCAAAAGTAGAGCTGCTGTCACATGGTCTACACAGCGACAACAAACTGTGGCATTATCGACTACCGAAGCTGAATTCATGGCTGTGTGTGCAGCCACCAAAGAAGCTATTTGGCTAGGACAGCTACTTTGTGATATCGGTGAATACAAACAGAACTCTGTGTGTATAAATATCGACAATCAGAGCGCTATTAGTGTGATTAAGAACAATGAATTCCATAACAGATGTAAACACATTGACATTAAGGACAATTTTGTTACAGGGAAATACCACAACAATATAATAAGTTTAAACTATCTACACAGTGCTAATCAATATGCTGATATTTTTACCAAAACTTTGCCTAAAGATAAATTTAAATTCATGAAACATAATATTGTTATGTCAAAGTGTGAAACTTAATTGTTACTATGAGGTATAAAGTATGTCAATAGTTATTACAATTGTTTATCGTTTTGTAATTCATATTTTATAAAAGGCTCGAATTTAGGAAGAATGTTAAAATAAAATGTCAATTGTGTGTTTAAATTTTGCGCCTTCAATATTGTTCTTATAGGCTTGTATGCACTTTGGTTCCTCTCTAATTTTCGGTCGTCTGTCACTTTTAAAGTTCTCAATGCTAAAACGCTTTATTAAAGTTGTACATTTAATTCTTAATTGATGAGTAGATTTATTGTGTAAAATAGTGTTTTCGTCCACACAAGTTAACACCTTTGTAAAAGAAATTTGGAACTTCTATGGATATACAGTGAACCTCAAAAACTTTTTATTTTAAAAAGATATTGAGGATGATAGGACACTTTTTTCTTAGTTCACAATAAAGTCAAGAACTTTAAATAAATTGATTAAATAGTTACCATGATCCGTGCATTTCTTAAACGACTGACCTATTCAAATAAGAATAAATAGTCTAAATATGTTATTTATAAACAACTCAAGTTCTTAATAACCACTGGTTTTATTATTTTGGTGAAAATATAAGATGCAATATTTAACCCTAGTGGTAACACATTAAACCGGTTGTTGTTATCTACCCACATGAACCTAAGATATTTTCTGGGGTTAGAATTTCATGAAGTCTTTTAAGTTTAGTTTAGCTATCAAGCAATATCTTGAGTTTTGTTTAATTGCTGTCCCGAGATCTTCGATTTTAAAATGATCAGTATCAATAAATATGCTTAGATTTTTCAAATTCAAAACAAATCGTATTTTACCATTTGGTTTGAGTTGCGAAAAAATACTAGAAATAAATAAGTGATTGCATGGAACGCAGTTAGGGACAGCTTCAATGTTAAGCAAATTTTGGATAGCATCATCAAAATAACATTTTTAAGCAATGGAGTAAAATACCACTGTTTGTAAAATAAAAAGAGCTGGCAAGCGTACTTAACCGGTCTCAACGTCAACATATTTATTTTGGCAAATGTTGCGATGACTAACGTGTGAACGTGCATTGGCGATTGCATCGTGGCGAAGTACCCGCTGCCAGCGAGTGCGTAAGTTCGTGGTAGGTCTGTAGTTCCTGTGCCCGATTTGTAACAGCCTTTGCTGTTATAAGGGCTTCAGTTAAATAAATATTTATCCGCTTTGGTGTTTATCATGCACGCCTTGAGTTTTTTTGGAGTTTACTCCTTAAGAATCGATTTCACGTTTAGGCCCGGGGTATGAAATTTTATGGGAGTAAAATCAAGTGTTAGATAAATGACGTTACGCTATCGTCATGGTTACTGAAATAAATAAATCGTCATGGTTACTGTTTACATTTCAATCAATCAGAATGTGACAAATACCACTTATACTTGGTGGAGATTTTAATATTGATTGTAATAAAGAAGATCGTTTCCGTTTAGTACAATTTCTGAAAGATGAACTGAACTTAGATTTAATTTCTGACAGAACACTAGGGACAACTAGATATGATACAACTATTTATGCGATGTTTCAGGATTTATCACACATGTATCTTTCGATATTCATGTATCATATTATAGTTACCATAAACTAATTGTTTCAGTGTTTAATGATACCGCTATTGTTCCTGTGATAAACATTACGCAAGATAACGTCAATGATAGAGAAAATCAATCTTACTAAAAATTTTATTGTATAACATAATTATTTTCAATATTTTCTTAAATGACGAATTAATTATTTCACTATTAACATAAATAAATGAATTGTGTATTATGCTTTGAATAATATAATAGATGCTTTCATTTACCATTATACTAATCTATATGTACGATATCATCTTAAAGCAGTGAACTCCATTCGTGCGCCGGAGCTGACACACTTTTTTTTTGATAAAAACAATTTTTTGCAATTATTTTTTATCTGGCATATTGGGTCTCGTTATAGAACTCAGCATGCTGTACATCGCATAATATGCGACAGATGTCCATAAGATGTAAACTTCTCGTCGTCTTTTTCTTTCGATTTTATTTTTTTATTCGTCACTACAGAAAGACCCACTGCTACACTTCCTAAATATTTATAGCACATTTCATTGCCTTTGTCACGTTTTATAACAATTTTTGTGACTGCAACTTTTAATTCTGCATTCATTTACGAAGATCTAGTTTTGGTACAGTGGACCGGTATCAAGTATTGTTCAATTAATTCCTTACTAATTTATTTATCATATTCGACTACAGCTACAGGGTCCGCAATTAGAATTTCTAAAATAGAACAATCCAGTTCTATAGCAGTTTTTTCCTGAATGGCTACCGCTGCTTGGGGTACCGTCTATCTGGTGATAGACTCACTTTGTCCATTTTCGGCTATAGAAGCACTAGTACGTTTGTTCTCCAAATATTTCCTCATCAAAGCAATTTTACGCTTCGACCCCGAGATATCTGATTTTGGTATGGTCAGGTTAAATTGGAAAAGCCCCAAAAACTGTCCTGAGTTATGAACACTTTCATTGGATCAGTCGCAAAAACTATTCTGAGAAAGCAGTATTACGTGACAAACCATTGCAAAACAGTCCCAAAACCTAGACTGATAATGATTTATGTTCATAATATTGATAATTTACATTTCATATCTATCATAGGTTGTGTGAATCAACCCCTAAAACAGTTCTGATTACAACCCTTAGGTGCGTGCATAATCGATGTTTATAAATCCTTATTTAGTGAAAAACATTATCTTGAACGAAATGAATAAAGAAAATAATTGCTTACTTGAATTTATACCCAAATGGTTTGTATGATTTCAGAAATGTTCATTACATTGTCAGCAAAGACGTCGGAACGCCCGCTCCAATTTATTGATTTTATAGTTTAATTTGTCGAAATCATCACTGCAACCTTTACGTTTTGGAGAGAGAAAACGTAAAATGCTATCCAACACTTAATAACGCAAATTAGCTAAACTTTATTATTATTTAAGTAATTATGAAATAATCAAATTAATGTTCTTCAATTGCATTCTGTTACATATCTCTTTCTTCTTTTCTTATCTTTTTATCTTTATATGTACTTCCAATCTCTTTTAGTTTATTTTTTTAAAAATCCTTTCTTTGGACTTTATGATTGGCTTTTACTGACAATAAATCTATCCATGCTTGCTTCTTTTCACGAACTACATTTTCTATTTCAAAATCCATTATTTTTAAAAACGTTTGTTCTCTTATTCAATCGACATATATTTTTTCGTCTTCGTCTACTGAAACAGATTTCGTTACTTTCTACAATCCATCTAACTCTAGATGTCGACTCATCGACACATCATCAATTCTAGAAGCCGACTCATCTTTTACATTTGGATCCTAAAGCCTTCTAACTTTTAATTATGTTCTAGCTCTGCTAGGACTATTTTGTTATGGTGTCGCCAATACTCCGCGTAAAGACTTAAATTAACAAACTACTAAAAATGGTCTTGGCCAACGTTGACACTACGTACTCACAACTTAGCTTCTTAATTGAACGTCCACAATTACAAAGTCTATTATGCTTTGATGACACAACGAATAATATAATTTTGTAATAGGGTACATTAATTAAAGTGTAAGTTAGATTATGATGTATGTAGTTGCATAAATTTTAAATAAATTTTATTTGAACGCTTGCTTGCCAAAATGCAGTAACATGCTGCATGCAATCCACCGCTATTCATAAAAAACACTACTAATTTCCTGTTAGGTATTGTCGTACTACTGCCACGTCACCGTCAGTTTGGGCTTCTATAATTTATTGTCTGGCGATGGCCTGGATCGCATTTATCTGTTCTCGAACAATAGAGAAACGCTAAAACAAAACAGTGGAAAGAGAATGGTAAAGAAAAAAGAACATACCACGGGAGAAGCGGCCTGGTCTCACTCACCGCGGGCGCGCCCTCTTCCTTTCTCCGTTTTGGTCCAAATCTCATTGACTGATCACTGACTTGATAAATATACCGAAATTACGAATGGTACACGATGCTGACCCAATGCGCGGGAGCCATCACATATAATGTCCCACACGAAAATTATATGCGCCGTGGGGGATATTAATTTGAACTGTACTGACCGCTAGATGGCGCTTCTTTCAGTTGCGGAAGAGTTGAGAAAAAATTTATGTGGAGGGATATTTCATTTCGGATTACTATTGTATCGTAACATCTCCATTCATCAAAGTGAATTTGCTGGTTCGAGAGCATTGTCAGATGTTGGACATCTAAGAATATGTTAAACTCGAGATATACACCCAATTAACATTTACCAATCGTCTTTGTTGGGCACTTGTCTATGATAGTTTGGGTATACTTGGTGTTCTTTATTCTCAGACTATTGAATAGCACGTTTATCGTTGGGCGTCTATGTCTGACGGTCAGCTTCTGTTACACTTTGCATACCAGATTGGAATATTCATTGTTGTTTGGGGGCACACCTGTTCTTAACACTCGTGGCGCGCTGATGCACTTTACTGCATAGATTCTGATGATGTGCTTTGTTAAGCATATCTGATGCTTGTGTTGTGTTATATGTTAAGCACATATGATGCTGTTAGCGAGAAACGTATATAAGAATTATATACACTTATTATATTTGCGGTTATGATAAATAAAATTTGAGACTTAGTGTTCCACATCTGTCATTCCCCTCGAATAACAGCGGTTTTCAGCGATGGCAAAAATTATAATTCCTCAACGTAATCCATACGGTTTGATAGATTATCCATACAGCTTCATTATAGTAGAGTATAACTTCTTTACTTAAACGTAGACAAGTGTTAAATTTCATTTAATTAAGTTTTGTGATCACTGCGGGCCTAGCATGACGGCCTAGCCAAGAGTCTCTATATAAGACTGTCCCTTCCATTCATTACATTGCGCAAGAATGACAGCCCTATAGAGAGACTCTTGCCTCGGGCGTCATACTAGGCCCGCTGGTTACAAAGCGCACAAAGGAAACGCTCCATCAGCTTGTTAAATAGTTACGGCTTATATACTTACATATATAGTCGTTTATATGATTAGAAAAAAACTTATAAAAGAAGGGCATATTGAATTTATTGCTATAAAATTAATTTTATACAATTAATCAGAGACTATTAAAATCAAAGCAAACCCCAAACCAAAGCAAGACTTAGGTACTATTAAATTTATTACCGTATTGGAGACATGGTGCAAAATCCTCAAAGTGTCATCTTCAATTTTCTTATACCCCAGCAGATTGTATATAAATTGCGGATGAAGCCAAAAACTAGTAACTCTTTTTGATAGAAGGTCCATTATCTTTTGCGTGGCTTCCAGGTAGAGCGGGCTGGCTATGCTTAGCTGATCCATTGGAGTACCCATCGCCGTTTCTGATGAAAACGTGTTATATGTATGTATATATATTGAATATTTAAAAACAGGCACAAAGTCATAGATGAACATCATTTGAGAGTAATTAAATGAAAAATACAAGACAAAAAAAATATTTTGCTCTATCTATTATTAGACATAATTTTAAATATAAACATATTGACATATCTACATATTAATAACGGTGTTATGACAGCACTGAACAGCGCCATGTGTTTAATTTATTAAAGTCTGCTAAGTTGATCAATCTGTAGAATTATATAATTATTCATATCTATAAAACTTTCACTTTCATATTTATAAGTAATAAGTTCATAGCAATATAAAATTCAAAACTAGACAACTAGAACTGAATAAAAATCGAATAATAGCTATAAAGAAATTACATAAATGACATTGTTACTAGTTGCGAATGCATGTAATATGATAATATATAGATATTTTTACCAAAATGTTGAAACTACAAGAAAATAAGAAATTATATGTGTATATAATATATTTTAAAAAACGTATAATACAGTACAAAGCTGATTTAACTTAAAAGACTACGAAAGTTTTGGTATCCCATTATAATAGAAAAAAGGAATCAGTGGATGTTGAGATATTTATCCCATGTCAGCGGATAATGTCTAATCCATTTAACGACATAGGACCAGAACTGCGTCAATATGAATGTGCACGTACGACATATCATCTCCAGGGTGGCGGCGCCGATGTAAACGCTCGCGTCGAATCTCTCCCTCCCCAACTCCTTGGCCATCGCTTCAACCATTACGCTGGATTGTCTGTTGAAGACGCCCATGAACCCGTTCAATACGTTTCGATTGAACGCTGGCGCCAACAGTTTGTGATGACGTCTCCAAGTTGGTACTGTACAACGAATAAGATGTGTGAGCGCATTTACTGACATACTCAAATTTATAATATTTAACTGGTGTAACCATAGAGACTTGCGCTCATTATTTAGTAATATCAGAATGCTTTTCATTTTTAGACGACATTTACGTTACGTCAGCCAAAAATTTTACTTTTCCTTATAGCATGCTTACAGCATAATAACGTTCTAGATTAATTATATATTAGATAGACCTTAGATACTAACATCAAAATGTGTTCTTTGTATGCGTTCTCGTTACATATTTTGGCACTAAAAAATTAACAAGCATAATGTTAATATAACCACGAATAGAAATAAGCCGATGGATAGTTACAGTATTTTTAGTTAAAGTTATTGGACTACTTGAAAGGTAAAAAATTGTTACTTTTCTGTTGTTCACGATATCTTTATTTCTAAGTAAAATATTTATTTCCTTAGTTTTTGTATTTATTGTGTTAATCTGCGATTTACTTCTACATGTCCGCTGTTATCTATTAGGTCGCGAAAAAGTGTTTTCGTATTTTAAAAGTCAAACGTTGTAGTAAAATCTCCCTGATTGTGATGTTTGTATTTGGCCAGTTTTAATACCATTAAATAGATCATATTTTCAAAATTAAAAATAATTAATACCGTTGTTCGTTTCTTTCTTTATTTTTCTATTGTCTTTCTGTCTAAGATCTAATGCAGTGTCGGTAAGAATAGCATAACACTGATTCAAGCGTTATCAGTCCGGTATTTTGATGTCAAATATGAAACTCGCTCTTGTCGATCTGTTACGGATAAGGTCGACGTTATTCTGGAAAGAGTAGAGCAAGAAAGTAGGCCAAAACCAAGATCAATTCGGATCTCTACTGCCAAAAGCTGATTATACCCAAGCACGGAGTAGAGAAAAAACGCTCGGAATTGATCAACAAAAAGGATATGTTTTGTCACCATGATAACGTCAGACCATACACATTTTTAGCCACTCAACAAATATTGAGGCAGTTTGTTTGGTAAGCGTTAATGATTCCACCATATAGCTCTGACCTTGCACCCTTAGATTTTCACTTGTTTCGGTCTCTTCAGAATTATTTCGGTGGCTTTACGTTAACATCAAGAAAGGCCTATCAAAACTACTGGTCGCAGTTTTTTAATCAAAAGTCCCGAAATTTCTACGACAAGGGGATAATGGCAACAAATTGGTAACTAAATTGGCTCATACATATTTTAGTTAAATGTAAATAAAAAGTGACAAAAATTTATCTTGAATGTGTACATCAAATAC
Organism: Eumeta japonica; assembly: GCA_005406025.1. NCBI lineage: Eukaryota > Metazoa > Arthropoda > Insecta > Lepidoptera > Psychidae > Eumeta > Eumeta japonica. Next base: position 53,735 of record BGZK01000657.1, on the reverse strand, counting down.
GACTTAACTTTTTTCCCCGACCCCATATTATACTCTCTTTCGTGTCTCTTTATATGATTCGATTGCGACCTTATAGTCAGTTTCGACCAGATCATTCGAAAAAATGAGAGATTTTATCTGAAATTAAGCGGAGCGAGAATAGTTATTTAACAGAGACAATACAGATGTTTTTTGATTTCACATAAACTCATAAGTCATTTCGAGTTATTTGAAATTAATGCTAATTGCTTCTGAAAAAATCTTAAATGATAAATAAACACATAAAATCGAAATAATGAAAAATCAAAGTGACTACTTAGGATTGTAAAGATCCACAACATAGCCACAAAGGACCCCTTCTTCCTCAGTTCCGCAGTAAATATTTAACTAGACATTATCGTCAGTTCTAGTTTTACAATTAAAAACAGGTTCACAAAACAAACAGTTTTTGAAAAATGAAACATTTTGATCCTTTTTTTTAATTGTGTCAAGTAACTTATATTTATGGCAACCATTATATAATTACAATTTCTTTTAATTTCCTTATTTAAAATTTCATAATGTTTACTATAATTTCTTTTCAGTTGCTTGACGAAGTCATAATAAAATGGCAAAACGTCGTACCATTCAACAATAAGCAAATTGCTTTTTTGCTGTACACTTTCCGTGAACCTATTTTAAATTGTGAAACATAAAACCTTAAACCTCAGTCACATTCATCGAAACATGATATCTCATCTGTATCAAATGGAAATTAATCAAATTCTAGTACTTTAAGTGATCTTTTATTCTATTTTAGTATATCTTGTTTGAAGGTAACACAAAAGAACAAGCAAAATCACAATTTAAAATATTTTACCATCAGCTGTTATGAGTCCTTTACCAATCCAGGGAGAAGTGAAATGGTAAAGGTAATCTTTTTCTAGGCAAGTGTTGAGAACGACTTCCGCATCTTCTGGATTTGTTATTCCTGCGAAATAAAAAATAACTATAACTTTATCATGAAGGCACTAAATGTTCAATCATGGCGACTGAATATATCTTAAAAGCGATTCAACAATATATGTGCTTTTGTTAATTAATACATAATATGTTAATACTATTCAATTGCATTGTATCCATTTCTTTCTACATCTATTCTAATACCGTCTTCACACAACATGCTGATTTATGTGATAGATATGATGATATAGATGACATTTGTTGACCACATGTAGACACAATAACGTAACAAAACAATAACTAAAAAGGTTTTTACTTATAGTGTGGTGTAATCACCTAGCACAGTTGATTCAAACCGTATTTACTGTGTGCGACAGCTAAGACTTTGACACCTTGGACATAATCGTCAACAAAAATTTAGAAAATGCTAAGTCCGTTGAAATTGCCAAAATTAATCTCCATTCATCTAAGGCGGCAGCTGTAGAACAGCTGCAGATCATTCCAGATGAAAACTTATTAACTTTCCCGGAATAGAGCAACACACGTTCGTACCAGATAAAGGCGGTCAGTAAATCACGTGATGCAACACGGCCGTGTAACGGGCAGCCCGTGAGTGATGTTATTAACATACGCGCTATGAGACATGCAAATCACACTAATATTATACACGCGAAATTTGGGAAGATCGATGGATGAATCTCTTTGACGCTAAACTACTGAACAGACTTTGATGAAACTTTGCACTAATATAATATCATATATCAGAAAAATATATACGTTATTATTTAACAGGATACTAAATTTTTCTTGCAGCTTTGCTCTCGTGAACCTTAGACGTATTTTTCATTTAGCTAACAACAATATTTAAGGAAGGATCACGTTTATCATCGGCCCGTGATCAAAATCGTGAGCAGTATCATTTATCGGATGCGTGGATGTTGTCTTTTTCCTTTTACAATGATTATTTGAACAAGCTGTTAAGGATGTTTAAACTTAAGGCTTCTTTGGCTTCGGACTAAAACTGGTTTGACGCGGTTTTTCAGTTTAGATGCTTATATCGAAATATGTCCAAACAGAAATAGAGTGAATTTGCGCTGCTGTAATATATATATATATATATATATATATAGATTACAGCAACGCAATATATATATAGTAAGTAAATACGATAAAGATGATTTTAGTGGCAGGATGGATATGAAAAAGTCTTAGGTAGGTCCGGAGATAAAATAGTAAATCAGAATTTTAAATGCCTTCTCCTAATATGCAAAGGGTTTGTGGTTGACAAGCAGTTCTTAAACACAACAGTTTTTAAACACAATAATATAATTTAAGTTATAGAACCTACATTGGCATGATCCGGGTGACAAGGGACATTAAGATGTATAAAAATAGAATGCGTAAGGAAATAATTGAAGTGAGTTCGCGAGAGAGAGAGAAAAGAGTTAAGTGTGGATATAACCTTATATACTCATTTAAATTTATATATGAATGTCATCTTCGTAACACAAAATGTTAAATAAAAACTGTTATCAAGCTATAAAAGTAAATGTTTGTTACGCTCCTGAGATCGGAAACCCCACAATACACTGCTATTTTGTTGGAAAAGAGAAAATATAGTATGTTTTAAAATTGTGGATGATCGGTTACGGAGAAAACTTGTGAATAAGAGAGTGTATCGTGGCAAAATGAAAAGATGACATGAAAAAAGATTCTCGAATAACTTCCGAGAAAAGCAAAAACTTTTCTAGAATATGGAGAAAAAGTAGTGTTTACTAAATGAGAAATAAATTTAAATGAAAAATAAATTTTAGATTCCAGAATTATCTTTAGGTTATTACACTTGAGATACGTCATTAATTGTTTTTTTTCGGCATTACCACCCATTCAAAATGCTGATTTACGTGAAGAACAATAGGTAAGGAACGAGAGTTGCTGTTTTTTCCTCATTGACACAAAATATTGAATGGTGAATAAAACTAATACAACGCTTAGACATCATGTGAAACAACCTTATACCTAGAAATTCAATACCATGGGTTTTTCCTACATTTTTTTCTTTAACATATTTAAACACGGTAAATTATAGACCTTGCCAAGTAACTTTCTTTTAGCAATATGTTTAAATCCATAAAATGACAAATTTTTAATTTCAGCTGGGATCTTATTATAAGCGCACGAATCTTTATTTTTTTTAACATTTAAGTTTATTTATATGTATTGTGACACTAAAGTTAAGATAATAATTATCTCATTTTTTTGTCTAAGAGTCTCAATTTATAATCAGCACCAATAGCTCGTTTTTTCAGTACGAAAATTGTCTATAAATAAGCTGCGTGACCTCAGTACATAATTCCATAGGTCATGAGATTATAAAAATATCTGAAATAAACTAGTCTCGTGGTGCTTTTATCCGTAAATCGTCAAATTCTTTTCATTACGTATGCTGCAGAATCAATAATTTTTGATAAACTCATAATATGAGAATTCCATCGTAACTTAACCACAATATCCAGTAGCCCGTTCTTGACATTTTTGTCAATCAATTTAGAGTTAGATAAGGAAAATTTTACAAGGTTTGTTTTCCTTTAAATAAGAAGAAGGTTATTAATACTAAAAGATTTAACTATTTCAGAAATGGCATTGTTTACTTCGTCAAAAGCTGGTGGATGCCTATTAATCTTAAAAAGTAAGGAGGTATAATCAGCAAACAATATGCTCCCATGACTATTCTTAAAAAGATGTGACAGATAATTTATGTACGCTAGGAATAGTAATGGTTCAAAAACTAAACCCCGTGGCACACCTATATTGACTGCATATTCTGACGACCTTTTATTCTTCATATCCACTATTTGAATTCTATCACTTAGATAAAACTCCAGAAGCTCAAGAGATCGATCTGTAACGCCGTAACGATGTAGTTTTCTGATAAATATATCATTATGAACGCAAATGCCTTGGATAAATTACATAAATTGTAGAATTGCATCCTGTGAATCCTTTGAGGATTGACAGGATCCTCAAGGCATCAAAAATTTGTTGAATAAGCTCAATGTCGGCTTCAGTTCTTGAGCGACACTTTATAAATCCAAACTATTTTTACGTTCATAAAATTGTTGTTATAAAAATATTGAAATAGTTGATTTAAAATAAGCTTTTCAAAAATTTTACTGAGCGTCGGTACTATTGTTATCGGTTGAAAGTTTGTAGGCTCAGATATACTACCGGATTTAAATAGTAAAATTACTTTGCTTCATTATGTCTGGAAACACACCACAGCAATGCAAGCATTAAAAATCACTACTAGACATGGCAAATTGTAGTGTTATTATTTGTGTATTATTATTCGATCAATTATTTTTACGGAGAGGCTCTCAAGGTCCGCAGTTCTTATCATTTTTATGCATTTAAATGCTTTGAAATCATTATTATAATGATCATAGGTAAATGCAAAATAAACGCCACAAAAATTAACGTTACATTTAAAAAAAGATGCTATTGTAAAACGTTACGGAAAGCATTTTGACCAAAGGACAAGATTTTGTGGGCTTTCGTAGATCTGAAGATGGCCCATAATAGAGGTGAAAGAAATTTTATAGAGAGCGGCATTTATTCAAGACGTGGTGAGCGGATTGGTGACGTAACTGTAATATTTATACAGAAGCTTCAATGCCAGCGTTAGAACAAACAGGGCGCATAATGATTGGTTTAATATCCGTAAAAGTGCCAGTGCCAGTTCTGATTTGAAAGAGTATAAGGATGGTTTAATAATATAATTTGTCAAATGCCTCCTGCACACTGACGACCAAGTAATTTTTGCGCCGTCGGCGTGCGAATTGCAGGCGATGGTAAACAAAATAAATGATTCTGTTAAGAAAGGAGATATGAAAGTAAATGTCAGCAAAATTAACGTCACCATATTGCTTGAAAGAAGCGATATCAAAACTGAATGCAATATTATTCGACAGGCAGATTCATTATTCGACGTTATATATTTTTTTGTTTTACCTAAAATTTCATACTTTATAGGAAAATAAATAAACGTTAAAAAATCTAACTGAAATAGAAGGTTAACTCTTTTAAAATTTTATCATTCATTTGAATAACACAGTTTGTCTTTGTTTTCAACTCAATTTTCGTTATAAAAATTCTGTGAGATTATAAATTTACTACAAAACAGTCCTTGTGAGAAAAAGGTATTATAATACCTATTTCGCAATTTTCAAAAGCTTACACATCGTTAATATTACGTTAAGAAAAAGTTTTTCTTATTTTATAATTAAAAAGTTGCAGTCAAATCATTTTGAATGGACTGTTTGTATATGACTAGTCTTGATACCATTAAATAGATGATATTTAAAAAATAAGAGAAAATAAAATTTAAGAACGCTGTTCCGCCATTTCTATTGTTTTTCTACCAAATTGAGTGAATCTAACATAGAAATTCGATGCACTTTAAACTTTTATTATAATAATGAGTGAAATGCGACATAAGCCATGAAAAAAAATAGTAAGTTTTATGCAGTGTCGATACGAGTAGTACAAAGCTGATTTAAGCGGTTTCAGTCCGATAATTTTGATGTTAAAGATGAAAATTTCTCTGGTCAACCTGTTACGGATAAAGTCGATCCCATTTTGAAAAGAGTAGAACAAGACCGGCATATTAGCTCTTAGAACATAGCTAAAGAGCTAATCATCGAGCACGATACGATTTTGACTCATTTGAAAAGCACTGGATATTCGAAAAAGCTCAATACTTAGGTTTTACACGAGCTTACTGAAATAAATATTATTAATCGTGTACTTCTTTGCGATTCTCTAGTGAAACGTAATAAAATTGAACCGTTTTTGAAAAGATTTGTCACTGGTGATAAAAAAAATATTTAACTATGACAAGAGCTTGAGAAAAGATATCATTTTTAAAAGGCAAGCCAGCTACACAGGCTATAGCGAACCCCGGATTAACTCACAATTAGTTGATCTTTGTGTGTATGGTGTAGTTAGAAGGGCAATATTCATTATGAGCTTTTATCACCGGGTTAAACCAGCATTTTGAATCTTTATTGCCAATAGCTAATGAGACTCAAGTAAAAAGTAGAGAAAAAATTGCCGAAATATATTAAGAGAAAGGGTATCGTTTTTCACCAGATAACAAACCTTATGCATCAACAAATCTCAAGAAAAGTCGGAGATACATTTTTTCTTAATGTTCTTTTTTTTCGTAGTACGTCTTTACGTTATATTTGTAAAAAGTTTAGAAGCCATAAAATCAAATAAAACAAGTAATTTTCCCATAGACACCATGTAAATATATTGAATAAATATTATTACATCGACCGTAATGTCGTATTAGACAATACGTACAAATGTACGTATGTATTGAAATTCTTTGGAAAAACACATAAGGCTTTTTCGTATTGCGAAAACGAAAGCTCGTATATAGGCTTGGAAATCTATATAATATCTTTCATAAGCAAGTAATTTTCAATAAAATCAAATATAAATGATGTACAAAAAGCTAAGAGATTATGCCGAAAATCTAAAAATCTCCGTCCTATCGTAATTACGTTCATCACTGATGCCAAAAAAACATAATTAGAAGTTAAAGAAAAGTCTAAATAACACCACCTACCACATAATGAAGGATTACCCCAAATACGTGCCAAAAAAAAGGAAATTGTTACAGGAGCAACTAAAAATAGAGAAAGATAAAGAAAATAAAGTCGTCTTCAAGTACAACAAACTAGTAATATAAAATAATAATACAGAAACACATTCAACGGATAACAAAAAACGTAACCTATTTTTCTACAACAGAGTATGGAAACCAAAGACATTCACGCACTACTACCCAAACTTTTGAGGAAAACAAAACCTTATCCCTTTTACGAGGGATAGTCAAACCGGGAATACTACATTTTTTGTGAACAAAAATAATTTTAACCAAAAGAAACACAATAGCGGCAAAAATAAATAACAACAAACAACACCTCTCTCGCATAATATATAATATAAATAATTAATTACAAAAAGCACTAAACCTCATCTTTAAAGTCAGCCGCTTGCCGAGGAATAATTTGACCAAAATCTTCCAAAGATAATATTCTATTATCTGAGTTATGGAGGTAGCATGTGAGGCATCCGCCCTTCGTGCTAAGTCCCGCGAACGTGGGTTCAATTTATGGTTTAAATTTTAAATAGTAGAATCTTAGACAATAACAAAAGCAGTGAGAAAAAGAGTTTATCGAGGTCAAATCTTAATACGTAGACCTCGATAGTAATAAAAACGAGAGAATTGAATGTAATTAAGATCATATTTTGTCAACTCATATAAAGTAGTTGAACAGATAATTAAAATAATAATCGAATAAACATAGTCTTGTCGCTGCTGCTCTTTTAATTAAGATCCCGAGTACCGAAATTCAATAGGGAATCGGTTACAATACTGTCGAAACACTCTAATCCCAAGAACATATTTATTATTTAAGCCAGCTCTATAATTCAACTTTCAATATTAGGTCACTATCATCCCATAAACAAATAATTGAATTGAAAAATGCTTTATGGAACGTAAAATACAATATCATTGGGATATCGGAAGTGCAAAGAAAGTAGCAGAATACTAAAATTGTATTCAATGCCACACCTGCAAAACACCGGGCAAATATCGAGTAGGTTTTATAATCAAAATACACCTGACACAGTATTTGAAAAGTAATATTGGTATCTGGGAACGAGCAGCACTTCTTCAGCTGAACTTCCTAAGTAAAAATATGACTATAATACAGGCCTATGCACATACAGAGTTGGCCAGTGGAGAGGAGATCACTGTTTTCCCTGAAGTTATTTAAAAAAACTATAGATCTAGCTTACAAGGATTTCCTTGTAATGAATGAATTTAATGCAAAAATAATAAAAACCACAAAGTAATGAACATTTAGTTTAAAAATAATACGGGTAAGAAGACACAAACATCGGAGTTCAAAGCTTATGATAGACTTTGCTTTGAAAAACAAATTGGCCATCGTAATGACCAATAAACATTTTTTATGAGTAAATAGCATCATAAGGTGGGCATAGTGCTCTCCCAACGGACAACAGAAAAACAAAATAGATGATAATATATTTTAAACTATCAAAACACTAAATGCTAACTTATCAGATCATAGACAACTCAGAGCAACCATTACTCACATAGAAATAATAGGACATAAAGAAGCGCTAAGAAATCATTTACCAGCTCTATACGATCCCGAGTATAGAAATATCGTGAAAAGTTAATAAACCCTATGCAAATAAGCTTATGAAGTATATGGAAAACAAAATATACAGTCCGTACTGTATTATTAGAACGCACATAAAGTTGTATTAATAGAAAAATAGAAGTACATAAAGCTAGCAATAAAGCTAGATAAATGAAAACTGAAATTATAGCTGTATATAAACTCATAAGCGAATAGATAAAATTTGTAAGCGTCATAAGCGAGTTGTTGTCTTTTGATTTTAAATAGAAACGATGTGAAATCTGCAAACAGTACTATTTCATGAACATCACTAGCAAGGTTAGATAAATCGTTAATATAAATTAGAAAGAGAAAAGGATCGAGGATGTTTGTGGTACCCAAATCTGGATCACAGTCTCAGACGATCGCTGGTCATTGACATCAACCCTCTGTAGCCTGTAGTTTCCTGATTGATGATCAAAGTTTCGTAATTTACACAATTGAAAGTTTTAGAAAATTGCAAAATATTTTGACTACATCCCGCGAATCTTTCGAGGCTCCAAAATTTGTTGAATTAGCTCGACGTCAGCGTCGATTGTTGGGCGATCCCGGTTAAATCTGAATTGTTTTTTGGAAACTAAGTTTTCAGTACAAAAATGGGCTAATAATTGAATTAAGATCAGGTTTCCAAAAATTTTACTTAATATCGGCAGTATAAATATAGGCTTAATTTTAATGGGGTTTGATGTATTACTGATTTTTAATAATGGGGTGACTGCTTTCTTTCATCAGATCGGGAAACGCGCTATTGTTTATGCATTTATTAAAAATAAACATCATGTATAGCGCAATACCTATACCTCTGTGCTATTGACAGCATCGTACTATTAAATGTGTATAAAAAGATAAACAGTGCCTGAATTACGTTGGACAATATAAAGAACACGGTTTATAAACAGTAAAAATTGGGTAAAAAGTGCAAAATCCATAAAAACGTCACCCGAAATTATTGAAACAATAACAGTACATTACAATCGTGAAAAAAAATATATCTCAGTACGCGTACGAAGAAGTCAAAACTCAAAGAAAATTACGAAGTGCCTAAAATAAAAAACAAATAATAAAAAAAACAGTAATTAATCCAAAAGTGCTAAAAATGTATCGATTTTTGTTCTCAAACGTAATAAACTCAAAAAGCGCCATCTATCGTGGTTCGACAAAACTACCTAACCAAGCCCTTGGTTGAGTCGCTACCGTGATACCACTTACTACGCATCGATATCTCGATTAACTGAAACGCTAAAAATGCTCAACCTATCTCATAGAGGTCATTAGAAGGCTCACGATAAAATGTACGAAATAAAAAATGTGCTACTAAACATGCAACAAAACATGAAGCAGCAAAAACAAGACATTCTGGAGATGAAAGAAGACATTAAAAATATAATAATCGACAGCCTCAACGAGAAGTTTACCAACCTGAAACTAAAAGATGAACTTTTGGAAAAAAAATTAGAAGAACAAAGAATAAAAATAAAACTTAGAAAGACAGTCTAGACATAAAAACTTAGTCTTATTTGACGTAGAAGAGTGTGAAAAGTCATACCATAAACTCGAGGAAACAATAATCAACATGATTAACACACATTTGAAAATTTCATGGTAGGTAAAAAAGGTTAGGAAGTCAGACCGGTGACAATAACATTCAATTCATTAGGCTTCAAGCTTAAAATTCAGAAAAACAAATATTATCGACAAGACACCCCATTTTATATGAAAGAAGACTATACAATTGAGGTTCCAAATGAACGCAAGGAGCTGCAAATTCAATTACATAGAGAAAAAGAAGCAGGTAATACTGCTTTAATAAAATACGATAAACTTATTATATTGAATAACAAACCTGCCACTAGCAACCAACCAAACAAGAGGAACCTGTCTGAATCGCCGGAGACGTCTCTTCCTAGTAACCACAAAACTTAAGATGCCAGTTAGCAACCATAGAAGAAAAACAAAAAAATAAACATGAAAAACTACATAATACAAAAGCCTAAACCATTCCTCACTCAGCCAGGCAGATCTCAAAGCCAAACGATGGCATTACAACAAAACGAAGCATAGCAAACACAATCGGACCCTCTACCTCAAAGACCGGTCACCGCGTGAGAGCTCGACCGAAACCCATCAAGGAAAATTAACAAAACAAAATATACCTTCCATATTTGTACCTATAATTTAAAATCATTATCATCAGAGTTAAAACTTATCGAGCTTAAGACAGCGCTTGAAGACATTAACTATGATGTAATAGGATTGTCCGAAGTTCGCCGTCTCGGAGAGAAAATAATAGAAGACGACGAATAGATTATATACTACCTAGGACAAACAAAAGGTTTATATGAAGTGGGCTTCCTAGTTAAGAAAAAATGTAAAAAAAATATAATATCATTCACTGAAATATCTGAGAGAGTATGTATATTTGAAATAGAACTAGAAAATTTATGTTTCGCAATGATTCAGGCCTATACACCCACTGAAAACTCATCACAGGAAGAAATAGATAATTTTTATGAAGACTTGAAAAAAGCTCACGACTCTATTTCTACGAATTACATAATCTGCATGAAAGATTTTAATGCACAAATTGGAATTTCCTAAAACTACGAAAGTTCAGTTTCCGGTGCATATGGTTACGGCCATAGAAGCACTCAAGGAGAGAGACTCATCCAATATGCGCAAAAATATAATCTAAAAATTATAAATACCATGTTTAAACTAAAACTAAAAAATCGATGGACATGAATCTCTCCAGACAGAAACACAAAAAATTAAATAGATTACATTATGACCACGAATCCTCACATAATCTCTAATAATGAAGTAATGTCGTCATTTGCTTTTGAATCGGATCACAGATTATTAAGAGCTACAATCCACCTGAATTCAATAAGAAAAGCAGACGTAATTTTTCTAATACTTTAAAGAAGGTAGAAACATTAAATGAACAAGAAACATACCATAATTACCTAAACAGCTATATACCGAAACTTATAACGACACACAATAACTACAATGCGGAAGATTACTACCAAAAAATAGCTCATATAGTTAGCTATATAAAGCAGAGTTTAAAAAGCATAAAAGGTAGTAAAAAGTGCAAAATCCTATCAGAGAAAGCGCTAGAGCTCATGAATCAAAGAACTAAACTACAAAATAAGCCTAAATTAAAAAAGTAGAAAAATAAGATTTAAAGATACTTTATGAACTTACAAACAAAGAAGTAAAAAGCTATTATGAAACTTACGGAACAAGGACAATACAGAAATACTTGGAAAATTCCAGATCAGCTAAAAAAGCTCATAATGAACTAAACAAATCAAAAACATGAATTTCATCACTTCAGCCTGGTACTAACAAATGCAAATCCTGCACAGAAATCATAAATATAGCTACTGAGTTTTATACAAAACTATACAGCCAACCCGACTCATTAAAACAAAATAAGGTCGTCTATTGCCGCTCCGTAACCTCATCAATACAACAGTTTGCGGAACCAGAAGTACTGAAACAAATAATGAAACTTAAGTCAGAAAAAAGTCCGGGACGAATGAATGTGTTAAAATCACAAACGAATGTATTACATTCGCAAGAACTCTACTGCTGACGCCAATCACTATCCTATGGAATAAAATACTAGAAGAAGAAACTGTACCACACCTATGGATGGAATCTGAAATCACATTACTATATAAAAGGCGATCCAGCTGACATAGTAAACTACCGCCGCATAAGCCTCATGCCTTGCTAGGGGCAAGCTATTCGCCTCCTGTCTATTTGAAAAAATATCCCCAGATATTGATGCACACCAGTCCACCGAGCAAGCCGAATTGAGAAGCAGTTATAGCACAACGGATCACATCCAAGTTGTTGATCAGGTGATAGAGAAATATCTAGAGTTCAACAGACCTCTCTACGAAGCCTTTATTGACTACAAAAAAGCTTTTGAATTATCATCACACGAAAGCATCTGGGAAGCTTTAAAATCACTTGATATAAAGGAAAAATACATAAATATCTTGAAAAACATTTACAGTAACAGTACAAGTAAAGTAAAGCTAGATAGAGTAGGCGAAAGAATAAACAAAATGAGAAGAGTAAGGCAGAGGGACCCAATTTCCCCAAAATTATTTATAGCCGTTTTACAACACCTAATAAAAAATCTGTCGTGGTCTAGGCGTGGTATTAATATGAATGGAAGCTTCTTAAGCCATCTCAAATTCGCCGATGATATTATCTTGTTCTCAGAATGCCCACAGCTACTAAATGAAATGATAAACGATCTACTCCAGGCTAGTTCAAAAGCCGGACTAGAAATGAACCTAGATAAAACAAAAGTTATGACTAACAATCGCGTGTCACCAATCTTTATCAACAACATACCTATCGAATTTGTAGAAAGGTATTTATATCTGAGCAAACAACTATCTTTTAATAAAGACAGAAATTTAGAAGAGGTAGACCGGAGAGTCGCGGTTACCTGGAAGAAATATTGGGCTCATAAAGAAATCTTCAAATTGCATCTATCCTTGTCCACAAAGAAAATAGTCACGGATACTGCAATACTACTATATCTAACCTATGGGTGCCAAACTTGGACGTTTGACGCTAAAAGTAAAAACAAAATCCAGACCACCCAAAGACGCATGGAAAGGAGCAGCCTGGGCTTAAAACTCTAAATCAAGGTAAGGAATGTGGATATTCGAAAAAAATGGAAGTGGGCAAGCCACATGGCCAGGTTCAACGACAAAAGGTGGACTCGGAGATTTGTAGAATGGTCTGCACCGTGAAGAGACGATCGAGAGGTCGCCCGCTTGCCAGATGGACTGACGAAATAGCAGCAGTAGCTGGTCGAAACTGGCTAAACACTGCCAAAGACAAAAAGAAATAGCTTACCTTGGAAAAGGCTTTTACCCGAAAGGGGTCCATACAAAAGTAACTTCTTTCGGATAGATAATAAGTTGTTTTATAAGGTTAATCCGAGCATTCTACATTTATTTTACTAATTATGATTAATTTTGTTTATTTGGAACCAATCTAGTCACTACTAATTTATGTTTAATTAAAATCAAAAATCTACAACATTAATATAAATATTTTTTTTTTTGCATGGAATCAAATAAAGCTTTATTATTATTTTTATAGTTATTATTATTATTATAGCGCAATACGTTTAATGATAGATTTTATTGAACATTTTAACTGAAAGACCAGAGGGTCGCAGTCTTCTTCAGTTTCAACCACTTAAATATTTTTTATTTTTTTCTGAATTTGCATATTTAAATTCAATAACTATTGCACAAATCCCAATACTTTATCTTAATAATGATACAGAAAGCGTGGGAGATTATTTAAGAGTCTTGGTGGTCGAGACTGGAATTTCAGTAAAAAACTTTTCAAAGGCCTCGGCAACCTCCTTGTTTTTATTCAAGGTAAATTATCGTCATGGTAATGTAACAAAATGTCATGAAACTTAAGTTCAAAATCAATATCGTAACCATTAACTTTGCCAACCTCGCTCTTTATGACTCCCCAGGTCCCTTTCATCACGTTTTCACTATTTCTTATTTTATTGTTCGCAATGAAAACACATTTCAATATTTTTGAATAATTTCTAACATATACCGCAAAAGTTTCACTAGTATTATAAGCTTTTTAGACATTAAGCTCTTTTTACTTATATAAAATTCCCACTGTTACCCAATCACTAAATGATAATGACATTTATCTTAGTACATTTTGGTTTAAAAATAATATTCGGTTTTTATGACATTGAAAACTGAATATTAAACTTTTTTCATTTACTATATAAATTTTATCTCTTTTTTAGTTCATTTTCAGTCGGTATTTTGAAAAATGCTAATAGGCCAATGTGGTCTAATTTTAAGTTATTAACAATAATTTCTTTTTGTGGTTCTATACTCGTTTGTAGAAGTGATTCGAGTGGGTTCTAAAAAGAGTTTTAATAAATTATAGCATCCAAAGAATTCCAGAATCCTACTGCTGTGTAGTATTTTGTATTTATTTATAATTGTATTTGTATTTTCAATTTGTAATATCTAATCAATTTACAATAAATTAACCACAAATTATAATATATTTATTTAGATTACTGATTTTACATAAGACTTAATGCATAATGGATTTAAATATTCAATAGGTTGAGTGGGGAATCTATACGCACTCATTACAACAAGCCGCTCGAATACCACACAGACGATCTTGACAACCCGTTCAAAAGAGAGATCCACAATGTCTGTTTTTTCTCTAAATTTCAAATTATTTCGTACAGTAATTAAATAACCACCACGTATTGCGCCTTCGGTGGTGAAGGAGCTAACAACCCGATGATTAACAAAAACAAAAAGAAGCTGATATAGTCTCTAAACTAGAGTTCCGTACACAGTATATCAAAGTTGGCACGGCCCATAAACAGCTCAATTTTAAGTCCTTGTTCTCCATACCTTGAATACTATGGTGCATCAGGTTGAGAAGACAATGGCTTTTTACTATAATTCTTAATAATATTATTGTGATTTACATTAAGGTTGTATCGATACGGTAATATACTAGTCTGACCTTGAACAATACCAGAGCTATTCTCCGTTTTATTATCATTCATATTAATATTTGTTTGGAATAATTGTGTGTTTATATCATTACTAAGAAAACCTTATTTTTCTGATGAGTTAATTAAAAAAAACTTAGAGTTTCTTTCTGTCAGAGCTGCCACTTTAAATCCTTATAGGTCTAAATTTTAACAGAATCTCCATATTTAAAGACCTGCAATCATTCTTACAACTAAATTCCACTCTATTATATAATATGCCAGAATCAATATTAAAGGCTAATAACTTAACCAAATATCTTTTGAAACATTTTGATAGGAACCTTCTACATTTAGTCTTAATAAAATTATATTATATTTAAATTTATTTATATCAACAAAAATTATATATACGTCGCGATGACACCAGATCATATTATACATTGTAATGCCTAATTTGTAACTATAGTCTATTTGTTTTATGGGACAAATAAAATGGGAAAGCACAGAAAATTATATTAAAATTGTTATCCGGCCCGGACAACTCCAGAAAGAGACTAAAACCAAAAGTCTTTTTTGCTTGTGTTCAAACTATTTCCAACCACTACAATAACTGTGGAACGTTCATTATGTTTATTATTTAACATTTTGTTGTCAATGATCTGACTGTACGAAACAGCAGGCATGCAAGTACTTAAAACCCGGCGACAGTAATCCGTTCATAAAGGACCCCGATACAATGCCCATTCGTCAGAGTAAATTACTAGCTCCTTGTGACGATTCGTACCGGCGTGGACTGTAAAATCAATAGGTCTAGCAGTTTCGAATGTATTCACAAAAAAAAAATTTGAAAAATATCGTAATTTGTGTTTTTTTTTAAATAACTTGGATAATTTCTATCCGATCGATTTTAAACTTGTTACAAAAATTTTGTGGCAAATGCCGCCAAGTAAGGGAAAATTAAAATGTCGTTAAAAGACATTGCAGTTATCTTTACAAAAATAAGTTTGAGAATTCCCATCCAAAACTGCATCACAAAAAAAAAACAAAATGGTTCAATATCCTCATCAAAAAACACGTTCAATACCCATCACAGTGTGAAAATATGGAAGTCCCACAAAACAGCGAATAAAGTGAATGAAATAAAAGTACGTTAGAAGAAAAAAAAACGCAGAAACTAATTACATTGTATCAGATTACAACCCGAAACACAACTAGTGCGAAGCAATACAACTATTATGTAAATTTATAAAACCGCACGACTGAATCGGCCGCAGAATTGTTAAAATTTTACTTAAGTCGACACGCGACTATTAGGAAATACATACAATAGTATTGTTGTTTAAACAGTAATAGTTTTTTCAGTAATCTACAAATAAAATCGATAAAAATGAAATTATCAAAAATTTAAGTAATGGACAATATTACTCTCAGAAAGTATTGGTCGAAATATCTCACAAAATTATTTATTTTGATGAATTTAGATTGGAAATTTGTTAACTACTATTAACATTTTATATTTGTTTTATAAAATTAAAAAATTATAGATAAAATTAATAAATAGTTTACACAATATTTTTTAAAGTTACTTATATGAAACTTAAATTTATTTCAGTGTATATTAGGAATTTATGGAGAACGAAATATAATGATATCAATAAAAATACATATTTACACGTGAAAGTAAACTATACACTTAATGCAATATGAACGAAAAGAAAGAGATAAAAAGATTTAATGAATTATTTACTATAATCCCAATCAGTCGCAAAGTAAACGTGGAAGTAGTTACGTCTCTCGCGGCAGCCAGAGCGCGAAATTTCAGGAAGGGCTTTTCAGCAATATACCATAAGCATACTCTAGGACTAACAAAGGTTTATTGATTAAGTCACTTGCGATTAGTAGATGACTTAGTTTTGTTATCGAAAACGAGCTCTTAACTAAGATATCAATTGATACTGAAATTAAGGTAGTTGCCGATTTATACAAAACTGCCGACACGTAGATCTCGAAATGAACATAAAAAAATTTTGACAAACAGCACGAAAGAAAAATATAAAATAAGTAATTTAACCTTGATATACATAAAACATTATACATAAATATCTAGCTTACAGAAATTCTTAAAAATATACATATAAAAGAATAAGAAAATGATTATGGACAAATATATGAAATTAAATACTAATTGACTGTTTATGTACGACTTTTCAAAATTGCATTAACAATTCAAACTGGAGAGCATGCGATAGTAAAATTAAAATCACCAAATTTGAATGAATCGAAGTGCGCAAAATGTGATATGTCTTTACACATTGTAGGCACAAAATAGACGTCAATTTCTACGATTTCTATTGTCATAGAATGTCAAATATGTCATATAGCTATTTGACATAGCGTTAATAGTATCTGTTATCATTTTCTAATGTTTTTTATTCATTTACGCATGTGATATCCTATATTTATTTATTAAGATATATCTTACCATAATATAATAAAGGACCCATCCATATTTTAATTACGCCTTTGTGTTGAATTGCCATATCGTTGATGTTCTTAAGCTGTTGAAATATATCTGTAATAAAGGTGCAGTGCAAATTTTTATTAAATCCTTTTACATAGAAAATAAGTTAAAGATATTAGAGATGGACAGACTAACGGCCCAAAATTAAAAACTACTTAATAAATAAACTGAAGTCATACTGAGCATTTTAGAGCTGTCAAAATTTTTAGGGAGTGTAACGTTGTATGTAGTGAACACACTTAATTTATTTATTTATTACAGGTATTGACGTGACAACGTCTTAAATTAGGTTGCGGCTGGGAGTCACTTATGAAAAGTGTAACGCTCGGTAACGTTACGATGAGTCACCGAACGAGAGAGAGGCTCAGATAGGAACAAGTTAAGTTGTAGTAAACGCTGTTTCATTGTACGCAAATGTATTGCAAGTTATTGTATGTATATTTGTATATAAATACGTATGTATGTGTAAAGGTAAAAATAAAATTTTGTTAATATGAAATTCAGTGCGAGATTCTTTGTATAAATTAATGTTTTAAATATAATTCTTTGTATAAATAAATGTTTTAAATTGTTACTATTATTTCATCCTTCTTCCTACTATACGAATGAATATTCACATTAAAATGATTTTACCACTCAAAGTCGTTGTCACGTAAAACTTTCGCCCGTATACCGACTTTACAGGTAACCAATTTTTTTTTTAATAATCATTCATCTCTTATATACATCGAACCACTTTCTCTGTAGGTTAGCAATTCGACTTCCTTGCGAACAAGAGGAATGTTTTGCTTTTGACTTTTTCATCGAATGAACGTCAAAAAAAGATGACAGATAAAAACCACAACGGTTAAAAAGCGAGGAACAAGGAATGTTGAAATCTAAAAAATATCCGGAAATTTCAAAATATGTAAAAAAGTGTTTGGTACACACTAACTGTTCCGTTACATCTTCTAGGGTACATACCTTCTACCTTCACCACTAAAGTAAATGTAATATTGAAAAAAAGGAAGACCCCGAAACTTTATTCTCTGGATGAGTCGGACTACACAAAGGAAAGTAGCCCTCTTGCAAAACCAATCCAGCTGCGGAGCCAGACGGCCTTTCTTATCAGAATGAGATAAAATCATCGTTTCTACTTCAACCGTAACAGTGTTATTCTTTCTATGCCGTAGTTGTTAAGCCTTGTACTCCTATAATTATAATGTATATTGTTCACACGTGTAAGATGCTAGTAATCTTAATCCTAATTTTTTTATACTTCGAATCGTAGTATCATCCATTGCTATCACCCATCCTACATCGCCATTCATAGAATAGTTGTGCCCAGACTTACAAATCTGTCCAGTTTTATTTCTTTTATATATTTATTTGTGATTATATTTGTAGTATTCCATTTCCTTGTTTTTTTTTCATTAGCAGACACTCGCGAGCTACTCAATCCAGGCTTATACCTCGCAATATCGTTTCAAGAGGTAACTAGTAAGAACAATAATAGAAACTTACGCCTGTTTTTCGGAGAGGTAGGCAGAGACTACAAAATTGCACATGCTATGATCTTTGCATATCTCTCGTACCTCACCCCACATTCATCAATCTTTTCGTGTAAGGTCGTCGGTTTCGTGTGCTTAAAAGTTACATTTTTTTTAAAGTACCACCAATTTAGCCACCGATTTTGAAAGCCACCGCAACGAGCCTTTTACTTTTGTACTCACTACATCTTCTGTCAAACCCCATCGCATTTTTCCTACATTTGTCTTTCAGAGAAACTCCATGCATATTATACAGAAAGCGCGTCTACACAGCAACAATTCTAATTTCAATTCGCTTCTGCCATAGACGTTTACATTTACGTTATGGATAGACAAACGCACTTGTCTTGAAACAAATTTATTATTTATTATAACAAGCTAGGCCCCATTTGCTTTATTTCTCGAATACACACTCTTCTAGATATATCTATCATGTTCGATAAAGATATCAAGAAGACTTGTTCGATATATATGTACCGCATTCAGTCGTGCTTTCTTCTTTTTCAGAAGCTATGATATTAGTGTCGCTGAAATTTACTTTCATGTCTCTTTTCTTAACAAAATCATTTATTTTAGCAACCATATCCTATTGCTCGCACGCCGACGGCGCAATGACTATTTGGTCGTCGGTATGCAAGAGGTATTTGACAGACAGCTCATCCGAACTCATAATCTATCGGATTATGTAAACAGTCATCCATGAATAGATCGAAAAGCGACGGTATAGTTAGACATTCCTGTCTAATACCTCTGCAGATGCCAAACCAGTCGGTGTTATGCCTCATTTATTCTAATTTAAGCTCTGAAGCTCCTGTCTAGGTATTGCAGTGCCTGTCATACATTAATCCACTGTTCACACCTTGCTTGGATAGAGTTCTCCATAGATCATTAATTTTTACTCTATCATAACCTCTATCCATATCTACTAAATACATAAAATCTTTTGTCTTTTTGCCAATTTTCCCATAATGGTTCGCAGACAAAAGCCTAATACGTACGCCCCATATCTTCTCTAAATGCCACTTGTACATTCCGGATCTTATTTTCAATTGCAATTAAATTCCCCTCCCTTTTTATATTTATTTTCGCGTACAGTTTGTCAGCAACGCTAAGAAGGCTTATAGGGCGGTAATTCGCTCAAATGTGCTAGGAGCCTTTCCCTTTATACAGGTTTCCCAGTCGTCAGGTACCCTGCAGTTTTTTTTAGAATTTATTAAAAAGCAGGCCTACCAATATATTCTCACTGCTCTTCATCATCTCTGACGGAACGAAAAAGACTCAATTTTAGAATTTGATTTCAATAAATTTCTTACAGTGAGAAGAATAGAATATACGTTTTTGTTATGAAAGCACTGTTAAATAATAGGTAGGAAAGTTGTCAATAACAATCTTGTATTAAGCTTAATATATATCTAATATTTAAACATTCAGTCCCTCAAACGTAGAAGAGAGATTAATAACTGTGTTTTAGTGGACAGTGTGAGTACGGACGGAACGCTTAACGGCCAGGCCTATATGTTGGTTCTGTTCGCTGTTATTTGCTGCAGGAGCGGGACTTCATCGAACTTTGAATGTCGATGTAAAACCTGTATACATTTTAATTTTGAAAAGTGAAAGCTCCTTTTAAGTTCTAGAGACGTTTGAAGAGCAGGTCACATACGAGAGAATAATGGAAGAATTATAATGCTGATGTGGCGACGACCACTGAGCACACGCCAACTTTACAAAACTTAAAGTTGCGGGTTTGTACGACAGATAATATCTGTAGAAATGGGTTATTACGAGATGCACAACGCATTTCTGAATCTCTAAACAAGCAAAAGGGTATCGCCCTGGACAATGTTTAACCGGATTCGTGCGGGGTCCCACGGGTACCTGCACGTCATCCCACACATTATTCCTTTCTATTTCTCCTACCTTAAGATCTCAATATCCTTCCTATTCCCTATATATTGCCTAGTTCATATTCTTCCTCCCCTCATGCCAAAACTTTAGAATCTCAATGATTGCAGTAATTCAAAAATTAATAATACAGGAGTGTACTGAGATTGCAAGAACATCCCAGGACTTGTCCTGGACAGGCCCATCGTACCTGGGGTGGGTAAATTTCCGTACCACATAATAAAATCAGAATCAAATCAAATAACAAATAACTATATGTGATAGGTGATAGAAATTACACCTGAAATGCGTTATAAAATTTGTTTTTTACATTAACATTGCCACCCATTCCAAATGCTGATTCGCCATGAGTAAAATGGGCAAGAAACTTAAGGTTTGCTCGTTTTTACTAATCGGTACAACATATTGAGTAATCAATAATTTACTGCAATACATATAAATAACATGAAGCAACCTGATAGCCGAGCGGTTAAAGCCATTGGTTTTTTTCATTATCATATTCAGACACAGTATAATAGCCCTTGTCATGTAATTTTCCTTTCAAATTTTGAATTCATAAAAGGGACAGATACTTATGATATTTTTCATAAAGCGACGTTAACCCATCAAAAGATATTTTTTCGGGTTGTCGTCAAAATACTGATTTACTGAGGACTTCCTCTCATCATCGGTTGAAAATATTCGCCTCCTTAAATCTTTCTTTGAAAGTCTGAACAGAAAATAATCACAGGATGCTAAATCTTGCTTACACAGCGGGTGGTCAATTTTCTTGAAACCATTCTTAATCATAGATAGCTGCGTTTTTCATGCGGTGTGCACAGATGCATTATCATGCAAAATTCCTTTTCTAAGTTTGTCTCTTCTTTTTTCTTTTATAGGCTCGCGTAGTAGCATAATATTCGGCTATCATTGTAGTTTTTTTAGACAGGTAAATTATTAGCAATGTCCCCTGGACAAACCAAAACATGGTTACCATCACTTTGCTTGCCGACGGACCGACTTTAAACTTACAAGGAAGATTTGCGCCCTTAAATATCCTAATGATTTCTGTTTACATTCCGGAACTTATTGTCAGAATCAGGTCTTATCGTATATGATAATTCTCGCAATAAAATTTTCTTCTTTACCTTGATTCATTTTCAAAATCTATTCACATTTTACTCGTCGTTAGCTATTAAATGGATTCAACATTTTAGGAATCCAGCGAGCACTACCTTGATTATTCCCAAATATTGATTAATTATTTCGTACACTCATTCCTTATAAATACCAACATCATTTGCGATCTCCCACTGCTTAATTCGCCGGTCTTCTAAAATTACTAGCTTCACTTTACCCACAATTTTATCAATTATCGCCGAGACGGGTCGTCCTATGGGAATTGTCATTAAGACTCTTACGGCCATGTTTGAACTGTTTTGACTAAAACTTTTTAACGATATCATAAAGCCACGAATCACCGAATCAAGTAACATTCAAAACATAAGTCTGATCTGCGATGGCGTATTTTTCTATTTGAGTAGAAATTTTATCACTGCTCGATGGTGACTCATCTTCATCATTTTATTTTTATCTTAAGACATGATGGAAACAAAAAAGTGCTTGTACAAAACTACACAAGAGAAATAATAACATTTGGTATTTCGAAAACGAAATAAATAGAAAATACGACATCATAGTGGCTAGTATAATGTCATTATATATATTAAAACCGGATTACATATCAGCCATCCCTCTTGAACTGTTGCCTCTTAATAAAATTTCGGTACTTACGAGTGGTGTCTCCAATAAATTTATACGCGTGACCCACTAGAGGCAAGTAGTTACTCCAACTCGGCACATCTTTGGACAGCTCTACCAAACGTCGACGTTTCCACCAAAATGAGACGTAGAAGCATGTAGCTGCTAGTAGTATTACCAATAGGATCATTCTGAAAATGATAAAGAGACATATAAAAAACATCGAAAGTACACATGTTATATCATAGAACTTATGTACAGAGCTTGAATGTTATGTCCGATATTGAAATCATAGGTTCATGGTTTTTCCGTAGGTTTCTTTGCTTCGCTGTGCCTAAATTAAAATATACGTATATTTCTGATCCAATTATTTTCAAAATGATCCCGCGTTGTTACCAGTCTTGCTCTTCTCTTATAGTTTTCTGCAATTGTTCTGCTGCTTACATATTTTTTTACGAATTATTCTATCTCTCTTTCTATTAGATTACTTACCTTATAAAAAAGTTGATTACTATGCCTTTGGCTATTTCCAAAATTAACCCAGACAACAAACAGGCAGATATTCGTTTTATTTAATTGCATAGATATTTGTTAATATAGTTGGCAACATTATTCTGACACGTAACCAGTATTTATTGATATGATTTTTTCAGGAAAGCTTTGGTTACGTGTACTTCCCTGGTAGTTTTTCAGGCTTCAAGAAAACGAAGTAATCAAAACTGGATCTAGCAGATGTTTCAATTTATTACATTTTTCTACTTCTATTTCCATTTTAATAAAATCTTTTCTAAAATAAATACTCTAATTTAATAGTCGGCCCATATTTGTACAGATGATAGAGTATTGTTGAGAAATATCAGTCCAGGCAGTGTGAAAATAATGAAAATTTTCGATGTTCGCTAAAAATAAATGTAATAACGCAGTTAATTACAAGCAGAGAAAAATTATGAACACCAAATAATAAAATTAGAGGAGCAGATATAAATTTTATATAAATTTAAATTAACGCCAGGATGTAAACTTACAATGAGAGCAAGTGTCCAATTTAATAGTGAAGATTGTCCTCATTCAGCAAAATTTCATTTAATTTTTAAATCAAATATCTTTGTATGTTTTAACAAGTCTGCAACTGCGACCTCGTCGAATAACACATGTAATGGGACCTACAATCCACACCTACGCTTTCAAAGGGTTGTTCCGGCAAAAGACGCTACTGTGGTAAGCCCTTCATATAACTGCGTATAGTGCATTGTCTACAACATGCCTTAATTAAATTTTTATCACCGATGGGCCAATATGATTCTCTAATAAAAGTTATGGAGCAGCGTGAATCAGCTGTTTGTGATTATGTTCTAATAATAATTTTGTAAAACATGTGTGGACTGTATCAACAAAAGGTGTTTTTTCTCACAGAGAAAATTAGAGTTTCGAAAGCGTCCACCGATAGTCATCAAATAGTTTTCGTCTAAAAAAGGGTTGATTTTGAGTAACGGACTCTTTTTTGGAATTTATTGTTTCTTCTTTAATAAATCATATTCCAAAATGGACTATCTTCGGGAGGTTATCATGATTAGATTTAATGTACGTTAGAGTACGCTATCACTAAAGTAATTATTATCTAATGATTTTTTTACAAGCATGAATGAAACATGGTACATATCCTATAGTACATTTTAATGTTGATAACTTGTAATACCTATCATAGTAGACCCATAGCATATTATTTATAATGGTATGTAGTGAAATTTGATATAACCTATGATAGAAAATCGACAGTTTTAGGATTTTATGTGACTCAAGAAGTCACACTTTAAATAATTGGATAATGAAATAACGCTTGGCTCTATGTAGCGAATCACCTATAATGTTAGAATTATGCTTTAATTGAATTCTTACACAAAACGGCCATCCGAAAGCGAGTTGTGTTTTTATTTAAATTTTTTTAAACTATTTTTCTAGTTAATAATATAATTTGAGGCTTGTTTTTTTATGTTGCCAGTAGCGAGAAAATTGTTGTCAAATTGTATGATTTATTAAACTTGTATCAGCATCGACTGATTTTACCTTGCATCAATTACAAGACGTAAAATCAGTGACATTAGAACTGTCGCCGCTGCTGAGGGATACAGAAATAATCCAGTGTAATCTGGTGTTATTAAGAATTGGTTTTCTGTCACCTACTTTGTTTTCATTTGATCCTAATGAATCCCAAAATACATCAGCACCGATTATTAAACAATCGCTTAGGAACATAAAACTGAGGATCGCCTAAGCAGAGATGAAAAGGAATATTTAAACGTGATATGGGAACATACCCATACTACGTGACCCGTTTACGGGGGGGCTTAAGGCTTTATCACGTAGTCAGAGAATTTTCGCGCTTTTTCCGGAGATATATTCAAATTATGACGCGCAGCGTTTAGCACTTTTTTAATGTGCCGTTTGTAATATGCCGGGACGCCAGCTGATTTAAAACTGATAGTTTTGTACTCATTAAAAATGATGTCCTTATATAGTATTCTATTTGTAGTAAAACGTAAGTACCTGTTACAATATGTTTTTACATAAGTTTTTTCTCGTTGATTATATTAACTTTCTGTTAGCAAAGAAAATGATTTAAAATCATATTTATGAATTACTACGTGAAAACTATGGGTCTCAACATATACTACAGTTGGTCACCGAAGGGGGGGTGGGGGGTGGGGAAGTTGTAAAATATGGGTCACGTAGTATGGGTATGTTCTCTATGTTTATTTTTCACACAAACCGATGCCCCGTATAGATGCCAAAACAAAACAACTAATTTTTGAGAAATTTACCGTAACCAATCATACTCATGGATCGGGTCATGTCCGACTTGATGTTGCACATTTTAAACACTTTGAAGAAGAACCGAGAAAATGTACTCGAGATGCTGCGCGCCGCTTCCATGTGAGCCTAGTGCCGTTTGTCAGGTATTGAAAAAGACTAGAAAGCAACATTCTTACAATTTTCAAATGTTTCAAAATCTGTCACCAACTCAAGATTCCAAAGTAATTTTTATAAATGGATTTTAAATAATTCTGATAAAAACATTTTGTGGACTGACTGATGAATTAATCATTGTTTACAGAGTCGGATTATTTAATGTACACAATGAAGATTGGTGGGCCTATTGCGACCCTCACGTGCCAAGGGTACACGTGGGTGTGGGTTGGTATCATAAATGGCAAAATACTCGGACCTATCTTTATTAACAGTCAGCTCAATAGTGCAACTTATCTTGAACTCTTACAAACGTACTATAAGAAATGTTAGGAAACGTACCACTAGCATCGAAGAAGGACTTTTATTTCCAAAATAATGGTGCATCGCCTCATTATGCGGTAAGAGTAGGCGAATTTTTAAATAGTAAGTTTGGTGAGCAAAAGATTGATCGCGGTGCGTCAGCGCTTTGGCTGGTGCGGTAACACAACCTCACACCCATAGGTTTTTGTCTTTGGAGTGAAATAAACAGACTGATGCATGAAAATGAAGTACACACGATGTAGGAACTCACAAACAATATTCAAGAGGCATTCAGGACTGTAGAGCTTGAAGAGTAATTTTGTTGTACGTGCTCAACTGCGTATTGAAAACGATGGTGCCCATGTCGAAACCTTGTCAATGGTTACACTAAGAAACCTTGTAAAGTTAGTTTTTATTCATATTGATTAATAATAATTATTCCTCCAATTTTTAAATACGTCAAAAATATATTGAGAATATTAATTTAGGATTAGTTAATACTAATATGCATAAGTAATGTTGACGGTCTCTACCTCTTAATTTTTAAAGAATATTAAAATCACAACAAAGTTACTTATTTAGTTGTTATTGTGTGACGTCCGATGTGGGTAAGGACTTTGAGACGAGGCGGCGCGGGCGAGACGCGTCACGACGGGCTGCGCGGCCGGCGCTGCGTGAGGCGCGAGATGCCGCGTGAGCGAAATAAATGAAACTTTTAAAAATAACTCTGAAAAATCAGAGAACCGTATTCCACGCAAACAAATGACACAAAATACTGAATATATCCATGACAGTGCTTCTCCATTGAAATGGGCCTACATAAAAAATACTGCAATGAGCCTACATTAAAATGTTTTTCTGATAAAATTTTCGATATACTATTTCTGCATAATGAAACTGGTTGAAAATGAAATCTAGAATTAGAACTGTCCAGTTCTGAATTTTCCGGTGCCGCTAAAAATAATTCTATGGTCCCTACATATTTAGGTGGAGTGCAATAGCCCTCCGCCCCGCTCTGTCGCCAGGCCGTTGATTCAGTCGGGCGATTTATAACATCTCCAGAAAGTAGGAGAACGTAAGTACAAGTATTGTATCCTGCTTAATTATGTAACTAAGAAAGTGCTGAACGGATTCCTGTACGACGTTTGAGTCTTGCGGAGTTCTGCTTGAAAGTAAACACTTCCTTCCTAAGCACACTTATATCTGTCTTTGGAAATATCAGGGATTCAATAAAATGATGCGACGTATAAGTGCACGCGCACGCGCGCACACCTATTCACAATCGTACTTGAATTATCGGTTCTTTGACACTATAAGTCATTGTCATTGTTAACTAACGCCGTCTGCAATCAATCTATGCGGGTGCCTCAACATTGGCCGGGCATTACTCGAGGATGGCGCGTCTTTGGACGACTCTACCATACGTCGGCGTTTCGATCAAAATGAGACGTACAAAAGATGGGCAACACTACTATTACTAATGGAAATATTCAGAAAACTATAAAACATATTATATGAATCGAAAAACTGATACTGATAATAAATGTGTTACCATTAATATCGCTCATAACTGCCTATAAAAAGAAAGTCACGTGCTTTAAAAATATTCTCAAAAATAAATAAAAATGTAGTTTCAAGGTACATGTATTACCTTTGATAAAGAATCCAAATTACTCAACAATACATTGCATATTTTTTTTTTTCAAAATATCTATTTTTTAAATTGAAATTAAAATACATCTTTATTTAATAGGTCATTAATAACACTTGAAATACGTCAAAATACATCTAGAATTTATATTTTAGTACTTTACCACTCGTTCGGAAGGCAGTTTTCGTCCCAAAAACTAGTTAATAAAAATACTTTCTATTTCGGTAATTTAAACTTTGTCAGTAATGATCTACCACGGAGGTAAGACTACAAGATATTCAGCAGCTTATTAAAGTTCTTATCATCCGTTTTGGTTTTCGTCTAATTTGCAAAACAGACAAAAATCTTATTGTATATTGTCATTATTATATAACAATAATATGATCAAAATTAATTTTTAAAATACTAAATATTAACAATGCATCGATAAAATTTTACATAAGGAAATAAGCTAAGTACCTATCTGAAGTTTCTAAAGTGTCCTTTAGTTTTAAATGCAAATATTTTGATAACCATGCCCCCATAAACGCCTAGCCTTGGGCCTACCTGCTCGTCCGCTGCCGCTGTCGTCGCGCACGGTGTCTCAGCCAAACGTCGCGTCAGCTCGGTGCACGCGGACTAGCAGCGCGGGCGACCGGGGACGTGTCTTTATAGAAAATAAACAATACGCGGCCAAGCTAGACTTTGAATTACCTACTGTTGTTGCAATTCGACATTGGACGACCTTCGTCTATCTGCTTTATGGATGAAAAGTATTCTATATAAAACTGGAGCACGCCAAAAAAATATGTGCGACCGGGTGGGCTAAAAACTTCTCGACCACAATATGAACAATTTTATAAATTCCAAAGTGACTTTTTTCGAACATCGCATTCACTGCCGTACGGGCACGCAAGCCGAAAACGCTCCCATCTTGACTCCTAAATAACTCTATAACTGTCAGTTGTAGTTGTAAAAGAAAACTATTTTCCGACTATTTTATAAAATGTCATGGCTTCACCGAAACGAGTTGACCTTAACAATTTTTAATTTATTTATTATGGATATTTGAACGTCATGAATTTCGAGCGCAATTTGCAATTAGAATCCTAATTATGTATCAAGGAAAGCAAACTTTTTTTCTTTGGCGTTACCTAAAAAATTCTGTTTAGTTTAAGGTATTATTTTTTTTACGTGTTGTCTGTAATGGTTTACCCAAAATATAGGAATTACAAAAACCCGTATTTCGTTTTCGACTTGGTGGATTCTTTAGTGAAATAGCGTTACCTCTCACACAACGTTCGGCTATCACTATTCGGGTTGTCAGAATGTGCGTTACTTATATTTAACCTCGGGTCGTTATCGATTTATTTTTTTTTTACTCTAGCTTGCTTAAAATGTATAATTATTTAAACGTACAAAAGCGTGTTTTATAACCCCTTATTTTGAATGAAGCTATTTGATTTTAATTTTATCCTAATATAATACAATTGAGTAAATGCTCGCACAGCTTTCAGTTGTCTCTATATGAAATTTTATTAAAATTTGTTAAACACGAAATGTTTTCAAATAATTACAAAATCAGTTGCGACAACTTTTATTGTAGATAAGGAACCAAAGAAGTAAAAGTAAAAAAAAACTGACCGAAATCTATCCAGTAGTCTTTGTGTGATGCGAGAATAACAATTATTTGCATAGAAGACAAACAATAAAAAAAACCGGGCAATTGTATGTCGGGCCACGCGCAGCGTAGAGTTCCGCGGTTGCCGGTCACAATCTGCGGACTTACAATTGAACTTTATATTTGATATTATGGACCCATTAATTGAGTTTACGGCTAGCGCGCCCGGCGCCGGCGCGTGCGCCTGCTCCACGGGCGCACGCGCCGCTCGCTATGTCTCCGCACTCGGAACGCATCTCATCGACACACAAGGCAGTAAACGATAATGGTCAAAATATTGTAATGTATAGCGATGAGCTGGGAAAGTCGATGGGTTCGCAACTCGGCCGCCGCTTCGATGATGGATAAGATGTACCAAACATTTACATGCCAGGAGCTTCTCATAATAGCATATTAGAACAGATTGCTGAAACTAATTTCCATCCCAATACTATTATAATAGTTTTAATTGATAGAAGGGGGAAGACAGGCAAAAAAAATATTCTTAATTTATTTTCAAAACTAACTAGCATCACAAATGTAAATACAGTACTTTTGTTTGCTTTTCTTAACAGCTAAAGCTTAACAGCAAAAGAAAATCATTACAGACACAAATTGAATACTAATGTTATATGCATACACTGTCATGTCATCACTCATACAAATTTCCATTTTTTTACACCAATAGAATTATTGGCAAATATTTTTTATACAACAAAATCAAAA
Organism: Eumeta japonica; assembly: GCA_005406025.1. NCBI lineage: Eukaryota > Metazoa > Arthropoda > Insecta > Lepidoptera > Psychidae > Eumeta > Eumeta japonica. The sequence continues at coordinate 24,006 of BGZK01000657.1, read as the reverse complement.
TTTATCATACAACAGTTAGCGTAGTCACAAGGTTGCAATATTAGATCGGGGATAAAATTTTTTCGTATATTGTAAGTGCTCTTTGTATCCACCTCCAACCAAATATCTAACATTAAGAAAACAAATAAAAAGTAAAAACGACGTCCCGCTATTTTTCTATTCTTTTTCTGTCCACCAAAATGAGTGAATCGAACGCAGAAATTCGATATATTTTGAAGTTTTATTTAAAAAAAAATGTAAAATGCAACACAATCCGCGAACAAAATTTGTGGGGATTACGGACCTAATGCAGTATCAGTAAAAGTAGTACAAAACTTATTAAAGCGTTTTCAGTTGATAATTTTGATGTCAATGATGAACCTTGTAGTCGCCCTGCCGATATAAAGTCAATACCGTTTAGGAAAAAGCAGAACAAGATTGGCTTATTAGTTCTTACGACATAGCTAAAGAGCTGATAATTGAGCACAATACGATTTTAAATCATTTGAAAAGAGCTTGATATACAAAAAGCTCAATACTTGGGTCCCACACGAGCTCACTGAACGAAATGTAATGAATCGTATACCCATCTGCGATTTCCTATGGAACTGTAATGAAATCCCAAACGTTTTTGAAAATATTGGTCATTTGTGATAAGTGATGCATTATCTACGGCAAGGACGAGCGAAACATATCACGGCCAAAAGGCAAGCAAGCTCGCACCGAGAAAAATGGACCCAGATTTTTAATCGAAAAGACGAATAAATAAATCGTATCCCTTTTCAAAAACGGCTCGGCGTTCTTAAGAATAAATTATAAGGAAAATTTGTCACGATACAATATGGTTCCGTGTCCTTTTGGAAATTATGACGTATTTGACGTGTGACGTCATGAACCTATTCATCCAACTCCACAGTTTATGGGTACTTGTGCGAATATTAAACAAAATGTTACATTAAAACCAGAGGACGTTCCTGATATTTTAAAATGACAACTCCCCGACGAATAATACACTATTCAATTGCAATACTGTCCTGTTAATTCATCTCCACGTTAATGATCTTTTCTCTTTCTTGTCCGTAGTAATTTCGTGACTTAACACGTTAAAACATGTGTTTTTTCCTAATAAGCTCTCCTTATTGTAACAATGTTTTATCTTTGCCAGAACTATTACAATTTCAGTCTGTCCTGACTCCTTCGTGACAGTACTCAAACCTCATTTCGATTTTACTATTATATATTCGTTACTTTAGCAATTCCGTAAGAGGTTTAGTGATGATTTTGAAGAACACAGCTAATATTTGCTACGTATTCAATTATACATTAGGTTTTCTTATATGCAAAAGTGGAATAGCCCCAATACTATTGTCCGATCACTGTTTATTGTGAAGAGTAGTGAATATAAACAAGTTTATTCAGAGAGAAATACAAAATATACAAGATTTTATTAAAATCGTGCAAAATTAAATTGTCAATTGTCAATTTCAAAATTGTCACTATTTGTAAGATTCTTTGTAACAATTACTTTTCACAATAAACATTGATGGGACAAAAGTATGGGGCTCTTCTACTTTCGCGTAAAAGAAAAACTAATGTATAATTAAATATGTAGCAAATATTAACCACGTTCTTAAAAACCATCTCAAACCCTGTTACTGAGGTCAAACATTTTCCATTTAAGCAATACTAATGCATAATTAAATACAAGGAAAATATCAGTAAGATTTTTAAAAATCATCGCAAAAATTCTCAATATAATCGTAAAGTAATTAAAATACCCGCAACGTGACTGGTAACACGCGGGGATCTTAAATGTACTACTTCTATGAATAAGTAACGAATTAAGACGTTCAACTAAATTCCTTTATACTTCCTGGGTACCTAAATTGAAATGCATTGTTAAGTATGTCTAAAATAAAAGGACATTCGTTTTTTATTTATACTTTTTATTGTATACATTACACTATCAATTTATACTTACAATATTAGATATTTAACTTCAAAAATAATTCCACATAAATTGTTTTATTGTATAATGACTAATAGAATTTATTCGCAAAACCGATTGAAGACAATTCGTTACGCTTTATCTTAAAAGTATGGACATATTTACTACTTACGTTGAAAAATCTTTTGTTATCCAATTTTACTTGTAGTTGCGATTGGATAACAAAAGCATATATAAACAATATATAGGTATATTATATACATTGTTTATATATGTTAATGACACACTAATTTATAGAACTAACCGTATTTTGTTAAATCTTATTTAACTGAAACGATAATTAATAACAAAGTTTGATATTCAGATTAACTTAGACAATTACGAATTATTAAATTCCAGTTTTTAAAATGACAAAATGTTGACATTTGTTGGCACAATTCCGAAAAATTCAAGCAAATATAAAATCCATAAAATAAGCGAAGTAATAAATTATTGTAATTAAATACTTTAAATTAATAAAACACTTGTAAATCATTGTAACATCTATACGAGTAAATGACCACATATAAAAGAACTATAGATTATTCTAGTGAATGTCTAGCTGTCACGTTTGAAGTGCAATTTCTCATGAAGGTCGGTGTGTTTAAATGAATACGAAGGGTATATTTATTCTTAGGATTTTTTTTTCTCTAATTGCATTACTTCGTCTATGAGCGCCGCACAATTGTAAACAGAAATGTACTTCCATTGTGTTTGGATTCATCATTCTTCTATATACATTATCACGCTTAGGAGATTGTTCAAACTCCTCGATTTGAATGTGTATCATGACAATGATATGGAAGTACATTTCTGTTTACTATTGTGCGACGCTCATAGACGAAGTAATGCAGTTAGAGAAAAAAAATCCTAAAAATAAATTTTAGAGAATGAAATATATAAGACGCAAAAACTTAATTAATAACGAAAATAAATGGGACAGTGCCGGAAGTGATACACAAATTTCTATCTCGGATTTATGATAAAAAATACCTACAAGTAATATGATAACATTATTATTAACTGGGTGTGATTTGCAGTTTTTTCTCTACACTGCAGCTTTAATAACACTTTCAATAGTCAATTCAATATTTTGGTTTTCTTCACTTGATTGATTGATAGCACATGATAGTTTCAAATAAACCATCGACCATCTCTAATGTGGGTCTTCCTTCCGTAGATCTTTACATTTTATAGGAACTAAAACATAAAATCTTAAAAAATCAACATTTAAAAATTTCAAATTATAATTACCAACCATTTCTGTAATAAATACTTTTGTTTGTAATTTCATTTAATATATTTGACTGACTCCAAACTAAAGGGCATCATCGACATTTTTCATAAGTTGACTATGTAATGTGATTTTGTTGTAAAATTAGGTCATCATTTCGTAGAGTAAACAAACAACACAGTTTTATGACCATCACATTGTATTACATGTGCACTGATATTACATATTTTAGTTTATGAATTAATATTTTTTGAGGTAAAGACAATACTGTGTCCATTCATCTACTCGAAATTTGTCCAATTCATATCCAGAAAATTGTCCATATTAATCCTCCCCTCAACCATCAACAATAGTTATTTGATTTTTAGAACACCCGTTAAGGAGAGCCGAGGTAGAAGGTATTAGAGTGGGGGGAGTGGCGATGGTGGCATTATTAGTAATTTACTTGGGCTGAAGAGTGACACGTTATATAGGCAGGCATATAGTTCAGAGTCCAGACTTACCAGTACATTCACTGAGGTGCTCGAACAACCCACACTTTGATAAATACATATTACATTATACTATAGCCGATGTTATATTCCACGAGTTGATCACCTATTTCATAGTTATGAAGGCGAACTGGATATGTGAGGACGCCAATGGCACGACTCTAGTCAATCCGGCGCCACTTCCGAATGCGTCCCTATTTTAGACATCGTGGAGTAATGAATGCGTTTGCTAATGAGTTAACAGGAACGTAAAATATGTTTAAGTTATTCGACAATACCAAGACATTGCATAATGATACATTTTCTGGAAGATGTACTTGGCAATAATTTAAAGAGAATGTTAAGATAACTTCAGTCGTATTAAAATGATTCTGATATATTCCGCGTAAGCATAGAAAAAGTAACAGTAAGTTCATAAAGAAATTTCATTAAAAAACCCTAATATTTTATTAAAAGTAAGACGTTATTTTATACTAATGTTTTGTTGTACTGAATATGTTGTTATGTTTACAAATAAGAGAAACATCGGAAAAACTTTGTAATATATTAGGACAGATTCATACAATTTACTATAAAATGTACTGTTAATTCTATGTTCGTCACATTAAAACCCTTTCGTTCGTCCTCTCCAATAAATGTATTAGTAACTCCCGTACGGTCTTCATTATTTATTATTCCGATGTGACGTCATTATTTTATCGTGAACATATCAACACATTTTAACGGTACTTAAACGGTACGGTACCTTATACTTGTTCAAACCCTTAACGTTAATTATAAAATATCACGACGAAAATCCTAAATTATACTTACAAAATGGCAACAACTTGTTGATAAATGGCATATATATATATATATTAATACCAGCTTTTACCCGCAACTCTATCCTCGTGGAATTTAACAAACAAGTATTTGTTCATTTCAAAGAGTTTACAAGAACTTAATAATTCTGTATTCTACATAAAGAAAACCTATGTTAAGTTTAATGTCATTATTTTACTTTTTAAAGTACCCAACTTGGTTTTTATAAATATTTTTTTATAATTTTTTTTTTTTTGGGTTTATTGTTTTATTTTTTTTTCTTAATTTTACATTTTTCAGATTAATGTTATTGAAAAATCTCTGTATATACAATATTTGGTGTTCGACGTTCTGGGGCTAAGACAACAACGCTAGTGGCATTCCTCGCACTTCAACATGCCACGTACAGTTGGCCATGGGTAAAGCATTCGTTAGTTAAATCTATGCCAGTTTTGCTTAACGTTTGCCCTTGCGACTTGTTAATTGTCATATCAAAGCTGACATTGATAGGGAATTGTAGTCTTTAGAATTCAAAGGAGAAATTCGACGGTATTATGGGGATTTGTGGTATAAATACTATCTCACCTTTTCCGCATCCTGATATTATACGACCTTCTATAAGGTTTCTTTGCAATGACACTACTCGCAACCTAGTACCATTGCAAAGTTTCGGTGGGTTTAAATTGTGGAGTAGTATGATGGACCCGCCAATCTTAAGTTCTAGTTTGTGAAGTGGTAGACCAGGCACAATTATACTGTTTAAAAATCTTGTTGGATAATTAACCACTTCATCCTGATTGCAAATTGTATTGATGGAAAAATACGTTTGGGATTCACTAGGAAGCTTATCTAAAGAGCTAATCTAGAATGATTAAGCGCAGTGACCTGGTCCTTTATAGGTGCCAAAATTGATCTTTCACAGAACCACTAATCTTCATTCATATTGAGATTGCGACAATCATCATAAATACTGTGTATTAAAGTTTCAGTGTCAGCTACAACCGGACAAAGACCGGTAGATAATTCTATATCATGAGTACTATTCACTTCTGGACACTGTCCCTCTCCAACATCAAAAAGAAATTTGCTAAATTCTGAATAGGCATAATGTGCTCTCATGTTTTTTTGGAGTATTTTACAATCTCTTCAAAGTCCTGAACGTTTTAAAAAGGCATTTATTTCATTCAATCGCGTACCTTTAGCCACAACTGGTAATATTTGTCTCAAATCTCCAGCTCCAGTTACTCCTCCAAACAATAAAGTTTTACGTCTTAGGTCTTGTACTTTTCTGTTCATAGCTTCTATTGAAACTTTGTTCGCCATGATGCATTCCCAAGACACAATCTTGTAACACTATGGCTTTATGACCATTTTTTGATGTACTACAGACTGGATTGTCCGTACGCTCTGATTCTATTGGAATTTTAAATATGGATATGATATTAAAATATGGTAAACCTTTTTTTTGAACACATTTCGGCCAATAAAAGATTTATCAAAAACGTTTTGCCGGGGCTACCAGGAGCGTCTAAAAAACACACACCAACAGCGTTAGAATTCACCCTGTCAAAAACTGGATTTTGTTCGTTGTTTAATCTTGGTTCATTCTGATTTTATGGTATGTTGAAGTAAAACTGAGTCATAATTTATGTGTTGAATATATTCTACACAATTTCTTCTGTCGCTTTTGGAGATGGTAAACCATAATAAGGGAGAGTATTGCCGTGTATGGAAAGAAGAATACCTTGTAATGCAAATAGAACAAGATTAGTAAAGTTTTCTAAATAAGCATTTATGTCTACATCTAGGTAGTCCCGTTGCAAGTCTCTTAAATAATCTTCCATAAAATGATCCCCTAAACTTGTTCCATAACTCTGAGAAATTAGAGACACTGTAGAAAACCAATATAATGGTGAATAGCTCTCGCAATTTAGATGCGCTGCTGCTTATATTGGCATCTGACACCAGTGATTATAGTCTTCTAGTAAACCAAGTGCGGGGCATGATGCTTGATATGTAGGAAGTAAAATACGATTCACGCGTTTGAGACCTTCGAAAGAAATTGGTGATTTGAAAACATTTAATAACATCCTTAGATTTCCGATTTCCGAACATTCCCGATTGTTAGGATGAATTGTATAGATTCTGCCAAGAGCGTGCTCGTGAAATATGCCGGGATGACCTTCCACAGGAGTATCTGGGTGTCGTCGTTGGAATGTTCCGTTTTGTTTATTATTTTGTTTACATGTAATGACCTAGTATTTCTTTATACAATAAAGAGGTTGCGAATTCGTCGTTACGACATAGATCGAAAAATGCCATCAACGTCGTACTTCTCGGATTTTCTACCACTCTACAGACATTGCTTGGATTAAAATAAATTCTCTGACCATTATCTAAATGAATATCCAGATGTGTTAGTGCGGGGAAATGTTCGTCAATCGAAACTGATAACATGCACCAGATTGCTTCGAAAGTACTAACATATCTTCCATTTCGATATGATATCACTTCGTAGTTAGCATTATGTACACCAAATACCGCCAAGTTTTAACTTTTATTGACATACTTCCAAATACATTTTATGGACTACACTACTACAAAGTTCAACGTTGAAACGTGCTCTAAAAGCGCGCGACAGTACCGATGAAAATGGGACAATCCAGCGATCGTCGATATCAATAGGGTTATTTCTTGATCGGATTGTCGTTCGTTTACTACCGTTACACGATGGTATACGTACGACGAACGATTGACGTCGTTTACGTCTATTCATTTCATAGACGTGCACGACGTCTATAAACCATCACCAACTACATCACAAACCAAACCGACGATAACCATCTTCACCTACAACAGTTTCTATAGTAAAGGATTTAGAATTTTTTTACTAAGTGTACCGTTCCTCATACACAGAGATTGAAGATTGTATGAGCCACATGGACCGTGTACCATGTAAGTTTTCACACCATTAAATAGCTATAGATCAACTTCTTGGTCTGGCAATTCTGCTCGAATAACATCATCAAATTGCTCAGCTTTTATTTTCGTTTCTAACTATATCAAAATGTGGGCATGAAGCAAACCACGCTTCTGCCATTCTATGCTATGCATAAAACAGCGAACGCAAACTAAAATTTTTCCTTTCACCTGGAGATCTACGTTTTTTTTTTTAATTTAAAAAAAACTCTTGTTCATGCCGATCAGGAGTCGACTGTTCTGTAAAAAGTTCGTTTATAATTTCATCCCATTTAAGGTTGGTCGTGAACATTATGAGAATATGGGGATATTCATATTTCCACTCAAAAGAAAAATATTTATTTTAAAAACAACTATCTACATAGTTATTAAGTAAATAAAATAACCTATAAGTAACTTAATAATTAAAAAGTAAATTAAAAAACTGATATATTTTCATGTAAGAAAACCTGACGACGTTGAACTTTGATTTCTAATTATTACTTGAAGGTCTCACTGCTAAAAATCAGTGAAAATGTAACGAAACTATTTTAATTAAGAAGTACAGAATAGTATAAGAATAGAAGATACTTAATCAAACAAAAAAGTTTAATCTAACCGCTAGAATACAATTCTTTTAAAAAAATCTTTGAGATACAACCATTCGCAATAGCCCGCCTGCGCGTTCTAAGCCCGTGCGACAGGCAGCGTTTGTGATATTAAGTCATTGGAGGGGGAAGCGGTGATAAGCGTCCGACAGCGGCGGCGCATGCGCGTGGGCCGTGCGTGGTAGCAAACACTGCTACATTAGTTTATATATACCTTCCCTATTTGAATCGAATATTGTTCACTATTTCATTGGTTTCAATTTTTTTTTTTGCGGAATACTATTTTTTTTTCTAAAATAAAAGAAGTACAAGTTACTCCTTATAACATCAGCTATGTGTCAATGAAAGTACTGTTGAAATCGGTTCAGCCGTTTAAGAGATAAGCCGGAACAAACAGACAGACAGACGAACAAAAATTTCAAAAATTGTTTTTTTTTTTGTATAAGTACCGTATTTACTTTCATATGAATTTAGTGAAAGGCTGTTAATTTGAAATTACAAACAGATACTTCGATATTCGAATTCACCTTCGGTAATTGCCAAATAGTCAATAGTTACAACTAACAATATAGACAATGTTATAATGAACCCTTAAGACAGCTGCGCTTCGAGCTTGCCCAAACTGACGGAGCACATCTGCGGTCACGGCCGCGCTACATACGGCGCAAACTAGTCGTCTTGCGCAGTTCAAGTATCTCGCGTCTATGCACACGTTTTTTCCAAATACCTACGACAGAGTTTGGTCCCATAGAACACGTCCCCTAAGAACCAATTTTATACCAATCGAAAGCATGACGCCTACACAAAATACTAACTTTGGACTGTCTATTTTTTCTAGACGTAAACATAAGTATTTTACATAGATCAGTTTAATGAATAGATCTTTATCAAAATAAACGCTATTTCATTGCGACCATAGATACCTATTATAGAATTTTCTGCGAAAAATTTGGATTTTATAGCGGTTAGTTAGCTTGAAAAAGCGCACCTAACGCAATATCCATATTATACATTTTATGTTATTTTTTAATTTAACGTCATTTCCAATTCGTACCTTAAACTATACCTAATTCTTAGGAACATTTAATACGTGCTTATGCGTGCACGATTTACTAAATCAATCAATCGAAAATTTTGTATTTTGGGACTTTACCATTGTTGAAAACCTATTCCTTATATAAAAATTAAAATTGATTTGTATGTTTTTCCCACGCAAAACTGCTCTATCAATAAATATAGGCTACATAGGTCATAAAGTGGATGTACCTCAGACCGTTACGAGTAAAATTAAAAAGTCATCTGTTTGTCTATCTGTTTTTGACGCACAAGTATCCAACTGACATATTTACAATACAGGCCTTTTTTCTACCTGCGGCCAAAAGAAAGGCTAACGGATGCAAGTGAAAGTAAAGCAAGCAAGTCTGCGAGCGAATGGTAGTCTTTTCATGATCATCAAACGACAGCTACTGAACCGATCAATCTTAAATTTTGCACACGAAGTAACTACAATCTATACTGCATGTGTTTTCAGAGTGACGCGTTAACCTCTGACACTATTCATTTCGGTACGCATGTATTTATCTACTTTCACGTGTGCAAAATACTTTATTGCGAATATAAGAGATAAATGTGCATTTAAAGATAATAAAAGCATCTGAGGCTTATCCGTAAGGCACTAATTAGTGAATGAAAGTGTTTACGGATTTTTCTAAAAATTGCAGCCCTTCAAGCGTTTTCTCGTCCAGGGCCAGTAGATAAGAATTTTTTTGATCATATCTCTTGTGCTGAAGCAAAAATAAACACGAAAAGATCTATATTATGTCTGCCAGGTCAATGTGAATCTTATACTTTATTTTAAAGTTTTCATTCGTTGTCGTGTGTGAGGATTTTTAATCGTTTAAGCATGCTCTGTCACATTCTTTTGATTGAGAGATGGGGCTTAGATGTAAGCCCTCCACGCCGGCCCAACGTGGATAGTCGTCTGTTGATGACCCTCGTCACAAATACGATGATGACGCGCATATACAACGGCTTGACGTAATCTATGAGGCTTGAGCAAGTAATTTAATTTGACTTGGGTATGTTGGAAACCCATTGAAGGATTCGCCCGAGGTCAAGATTCGCCCGAGGTCAGGATTCGAGGCCTAAATTTCTAACTACTGAGCCGCCACAGCTTGTTTCCATCAATAAACAATAAGAAATGTCATCATAAGATGCATATATAAATAATCTTATCTGAATCGAACGGACACTACAAAAGTTAAAAATACGTGGTCGCAATTGATTTTTAGAATAGGAAATCGCCTATGGAACTCAGGAATAATACGGCCTCCTAGTAGTGAAAGGTTTTTTTTTAGAATCGGTCTAGTAATTTGCAAAGAAACAAAAAATTACAAATTGTACTTCTTTATACATTAATTTTTAATTCTTTGTATCTCTCGAGATACAAAATATGTAGGATGTTTATGCACAAGTATTCCATATCGGTAGCAAGTTTATGAGTTTATATATAAGCTCCAAAGCTAAACATGTTACATTACTAACGCACCTTTAAAGGAAGCCATATAAAACCGAACGGATCGCTAGTCGCGGTCACAGCCAACGGTCAAATACAGATGTCAACAGTGTGATTACGCTAAACTTTACGATTTTTCTCCAATACTGTACCTTTAACTTCTTTAATTTTTGTTTTAGACTAAATGCCGTTTCTGGTAATACCCCTTTGCCGGTGTTGCGTTTTAGTTCGCTTCGGATCTGTGCGTATCTATTCTGGCGTGTGGGATGTGAGTGTGCGACGAGATTAAGTTAGGGTGTAATTGGGTTGAGTTTATAATTTTGTAATAAATTCCTTTGCGAAGCAGACGTTCGTTTTCATACCTGAATACAATGAAGGAAAATCTCAAAAGGATAGATCATCAATCTAGCATGTAGGATCTTAATCTTGGGATCAAGATCCAAAATGAGCCAGTGCGGCATGGGAGTTGTCAACGGCCGTCGTCGCCTGCGCAGTGAGAGCACACCGAGACCGGCGGCTTAACGCGTCCACCGATGAGGTTTAGAACAGCGCATGAACCTGCACAAGTGCCTATCTACAGATTAACTTTCATACAATGTAATTGTACGTATATACTAATTTGACCCCGTGGACGGGATTCGTCGAATACCAACTCTGTGAGAATATCTGTGAGGGTTTTACTAAGAATGTGCTCATGTTAAGCGAAAAGCCAAAACTCGTCCGTCTACACTTTTGCAAACATGCGCCTCGCTCGTACCACTCACGCCATCCAAGATACTCCAGTTCCGTCTCTTTTTCGCTTCCTTGGTCCAGAAGCAAATATTCAATATATTTGGCATTGCAACTACATGAAACGCGGAACGCCCTTGTGTGCTCTGCGAGTGTAGCAGAATTGAATTCACTTTGTTTTCGATTCCATACAAAATCTGCGTTCATTTTCGCTATATCTTTCCGTGTTGCTATTCATTGTTAGGGTTCCGTATGTCTGTTGAGGAAACGGAACCCTCATATGATCACTTTCGTGTCTGTTTGTTCGTCTGTTGCAGCCTATTTTTTTTTTTTTCGAATCCACTATATAGAAAAAAGTTGAAATTCGATATATATACTTTAGATGACAAAATCACAGACGTGTAATATAAATAAATAGCATGTATCTTTGATGTTTAATTTTCGAGTGCAATCTTATAAATTGAAAAAATAATTCAACTACATCATGTGGCAACAAATAAAAGAGCATGTAAAAATAAATGTAAACATATTATTTGGTAAAGTACATAGTGCAATAAATATAAAGGAAAAATTCGACAAACAAGCATTTCTCCTTCTTTTCGTTGTAATTACTCAACGTAAAATTTAAAAAGAAATGAATATCGAGCTTATCTGATAACTTGAAGGTAAACCCAAACAAATTTCCTATGTATTTAAATTCCCATAAAATATAAATATCCGAGAAAAAAAGTATAGAATATCAAAATATCTTTTATCACAGAGCCTTAGTCTACTTATTCAAGAATATGTGACAGAACAGAATGCAGTAATATTATATATTATACGAAATATTCAGCGATTCCCTTGTACAGTATGATATCATACATACATACTATTTTAGCTATCATAGACTAATTAAGGTTGCATTAAATGAAATAATTGGTAATGCGATGCTTTATAGTACAGATTTCTCTCTATGAGAGCCGCACGCGCACATTACTAGCTTTTATTAATAAAATCGGAATGATCGTATGTCATATGACGAGAATTTAGCACATTTACGTATGAAAAGGTTCCATTTGAATCTATTGTAGGGTACAGTTTCTGAAACGTATTTGTTCTTAACAGGTCTCTTTTCTGTTTATTTTTTTGTAGTTAAGGAACTAATAACTGACAATAACTATAATTCCTTAAAGATAGTCACAAAATCAGTAATTTATTTTATTTGTAGATAATGCAATAGTTTTATAAAGTTATTAATGCCGATTGAGGCAAAGCTGAGCAGGAGGTTTCAATTGTACTTATACTAAGCAGCATTTAGAAAATATTTTATTTGAGTCCTATACTATAAGATATTAGTGCCCTGTACCGGCAGTTACAAATGCACCGTAAAGTTGACAGCGATGGAAAATCAATCTATGAGCTGACAATCGTTAAGTGATCTTGAATAGGAAAATTGTTATAGTTTATTTGGTTAACAAGATCGATAAAATAAAAAACATCATAATTATAATGATGAAATGGTCTAGTTTTGCCTGTAATGAATCGCCAAACAGCTAACTGTCCAAGTAGACCTGCTGTGCTATTGCCGAGATGTTTGGCAGTATTTGGACGAAAGTAGCTGAAAATCGGACTGGGTTTAGCACTTTCTCAAAGGATTACGCCTACAAACCGAATAAGTATTATTTTAAAAGCCCTTAGGTTGAGCTGTGTCGTATACACTAACGTAATAGCTTTTTCGTGATAACGTCAATGAATGGCTCTCATCGTGGTGTAACTCCAGGATTGATTAAGACAGTTGAGGTATTCTTTCACAAAAATCTTCACTATAATAAACCACTTAGACATGCCAATTTTCATGGCGACCGGCCTAATGGTGTCGGAGTTTATCAATCTCAAGTATACATGTTTACATATTCAAAGACACACATAAATACATACATATATACATATATGTATTGATTGAAACACGGTTTGCGTTATTTGGCAGGAGGATTCTACTCAACTTAGACTTTGTAAACACTTGGACCAATTCCCTTAGGTAGGTATTGAGGAATTTAGTAAAAAAATCTAAACAGCTGTTCTTTTTATAACGCATCGTCGATTGTTGTAAGCTGCATCAAAATTGGTTGATATATTTGAAAGATATCGTTAAGGAAAAATTCAAAAGAAAATATTTTTCCAAAATTACTTTGAAGTGCTTCTTGGATTGGTGTTTGGTTAATTTTCTTTGCTTGAAAAATTATATCGATTGCCACAAAGCAGATCAAAATCGAACAACGCTTTAGATAGATAACTTCGTTAAAAAAATAAAAAAATAAAAATAGTATTATTAAATAAATCCAAATGTTTGAACTTAAAGAGCTGATAACATATTAGAAATATATTTTTGAACTAGGGAAACTTGAAAAAGCGCAAAAACCGATGTTTTGAGCATCAAGTCAATAATTTACTCCTAAGTACATTTTTAAAGATTGATATTGAAAGGAGAAAAAATATCTTATAAACTAATATCTGTTCTTTGAAACAACTTTATTTTTGAACTCGAGGTCCTCATAAATACATCTAAAAATATTATAGTGGAAAGTTTTAGGGATGGCCGCAGGATCAACCATTTTTCAATTTTTTTTTAAGAATTACGAAGCGCACACCACGTAAAAGTATACTTGTAGTAGGTTAAAGCTCCACAAAAGGCGACCACGTATTTTTGTTTGAAGGTAGAATGCACTTTCTTCAAAAATTTTCCGACAACGACCACCATAGTGCAGTCTTGGTAGGATGCAGTGGCGCATTAATTTCCATTCAGAAAGGGAATGTTTGGAATTCTTCTTTGTTGAGAGGGTTTCTGATATATCCGGCCTTATATCGGTGGAAATATTTCAAACGTAATACGGTTTTATCGTTTCGACAGAATGTTATCTGTCTATCTTTCTTCTTGCCCGTTTTTATTTAAAAACAAAAGAGTAATTATAATGCTCGTGACTGGAATCGAGCTTCGCTTTCGGTTTCTTTTCGGTAGTGTTCTAAATCAAATCAATTCATATTCAATCAAAAATATTTTTTATTTTGTAGGTAATAGAATTACATTTGAAACACATTACTATTGTATTCTTTTAACACTGACATTAGCACCACGTTCATAGCAGTTGGCCCCATTCATGAAATATCAAAATGGGTGTAACCCCCGCAATGAGTCAATTTACATTCGTGATGTCAGTAGAGTACTGTTTAGGTTTTGATATTTTGAATTTTCAAGGTTCCGTGGATAAAGAAAGTCGTGAAAATTGCGTTAGAATTTTCACAGTTAAAACTCATAGAACAAGGTAAATTTTCCTTTATATTGGATCGTCTTTAACATACGTAATTGATATTTCATTTTTTTCTTTCAGTTGAATTTAAATTTTGATCAATTGTATCCCAACAAGGACCTAAATCTATATTTAAATTGGAACACATTTTTTGAAAAGTAATTCATTACAAAGACAAAAAATTTGATCCACAAGCTATGACTGATACCCTTCATGCCCTCAATGATGACCGTACGTCATAATTTGTAATTAAATACTTATAAGAATATATGATACTTCTGTCTTTTTTATATTGAAGAAATATGCGTTTTTAAGTAGACATATGGTACCACCTAAGGGTAGGTTCAAAGAAAATGAAATGTTTGATTCAGGAAACACTGGATTCGTTTTTTATGTGTTGATGTAAATTAATGCTTAAAATCATTTAATAATATTAAATTGGGTTTAATATAAAATTATGTTTACATAACCTAATTAAGCCATTAACAGGAATGTGTAATGAAATCTGTTTTTATTCGGTTTTTTTTTGTGAAACTATTAAACTTTCTTATTTCAGAATCCAGGTGACTTTTACAGAATCACCATAGGTCAACAACGACAGGCTTATTCAATACAGATTTCTGTACAACCCTATATTATTATTCAGAGGATGGTCAGACAATAGTCACGATTATTGCTAATCATAGATGAAGTAAAGTATGTGTAGAGTACGCCAGTGTAGGAAAGACAATTTGCCCAAATTATGTCTTATGGCTTTAATCTAAAGTAATGCATCGATGGAGAGGCTTGGCATTATTTTAATTCTTTATTATTGTTTTTTCTTCGAATGCATGAACATGATCAAAGGATATTTTTGTGCAGAATAAAACTCAATATAGTAATAACACGGTATTATAGTAGAGCTAAAATTTTAATTTTATTATTTCGACTGAAATATACATTAAGGACTTGACAATTTCTAAGCTGTGTAAATTACAGTAATACAAATGCTTCTAATCATTTGTATCATAAAACAGGTGACGATACATTACTCATCAAAATATTTTTTGTTAGATAGCAATACATTATAAACTGTACGTAATCAGTTAAAAAACAAATAGAAATATATGTCATATCAATTTCCTTGGAATAGATTTAATTTGTTGTACAATTCTCTTTTAGACATAATTTTAGGATTGCTTAAAAAATAAAAATTTTATAAATAACAAAAGGAACTCTATTAGTTCAACAATCGAGTCTCTACTGATGAGCCAACGAATATTGCAACAACGTAGAAAGTACGAGACCAGGGTTGTTTAGGCATATTTCTATAAAATCCGTTTCTATACCATGATTTTGATGTGTTTTAAAAGAACAAAATCAAATACCATGTAATCTAATCCTCGTTATAATATATGATTTAGCACTTACCGTAAGTAAACTAAATTTTGCTTATCGAAAACAAAAAATACCATTGTATTCAAAGCTTTTATTTAGCATATAAGCAAAATGTTATTAAAGCACTTTCGACAGAACATTTCAACATCATAACGGAAAAGCTTAGGAAACTAAATGCAATGGGTGCCAAAATGTCCATTTTAGCACTCGTTTACCGCGACAGTTTTTGAGCGCGGAACTGTGCATCTTTCCTTTTTTATACGTCAACGTCAAACAACCATTAACCAATAACGGCTCAAACTCAATCAACCGAACCATTGTGAGATCGAATGAATTTAAACAAGCGAATAGCGCGCGCGGTAATGCCCCTACTTCTATTCTTTCTAACTTAACTATAAACACAAAATAAGTAAGTGCCATAAACCAGCGCGTGAGGGCGAGCAAGTAATTATGGGAATCTCTTTTCAGAAAAGTTAAGTATTTGAAGTAAATAAATATTGCTGAAGTAATAATCATTCAGATCCAGAGCCCCATTTCCTCAAAAGTAAGAACAGCAAAGCCCTAAGCGGCCGCCCACCCTCATTTGGTGCTTACGTAATACTCGAATGGCCCCTACATCTATTCGAACGTCAGTAAGACCATGGTCTCGTATAGACTCTTTGAACCCCAGTGCGGATGCTCTGAAATTGTCTGGGATGATAAATAGCAATAAAATAGAAGTGAACCAAACGTTAAAATATATCATTTCATTAATTAAAAAATACCATTTCACCGCGCTCTCTGCGTATGAAAATATTGCTTATGACCGATACGCTGAAGAACTCAAGTTACTGTCGGAGCAATTTTCGAACAAATTTAGCGATGTCAAAAACATGGAAAATTGTTTCAAATTATTTGCTACTCCAACAAAAAGTAATGTAGAAAATGCTCCAACACACTTGCAAATGGAGTTGATCGAGATTCAAGAAAACTCAATCCTAAAATCTAAATTTGAAGACGTGGAGTTGTGCGATTTTTACAAAAAATACTTCGAACAAGACCATTTTCCGCAGTTAAGAAAATTCGCAAGAAGATTAATCTGTGCGTTTGGCAGAACTTACAAATGCGACCAGTTCTTTTCAGTGATGGAAGTTAATAAATCAAAACATCGTACAAGGCGACTGACGATAATTTGGAAAATACTTTACGTCTTTGCATCAGTGGAATTAACCCGAACATCGATGGATCAGTTTCCCAAATTCAAGTTCAAGTGTCTTATTGATTTCGGTGTCGCTATTTAACTTTCGTAGTTTGTAGTAATTTCAAATTTCACGATTTAATTATAAAGTTATACCTATTTTTTATATCATTTTGTTATTTTATTAAATTGTATTATAATAACATTGTTGTATTATTTCATGTCTGATATCTATAGCTAAAAATTATGAACGCTACTTTACGCTACTTTAAAATGCACTACTTTTGAACGCGGCCCGCGAACGTATTTGCACACTAAAGTTTGACCCATGTCAAACGTTGCCCTTACCTGATTTAAATAATTGAAACTTGTTCCATTTCTTAAAATAATTTAGCGGGAAATTTGTGGGGAATCAACATATTTTTATCACCATATTGGGGAATTTAATTCATATTATTGGGGATTTTGATAAATTCGTATTGGCTGCTGGTCAGAAGTGTCATTGTTCTGTGGTCAGTGTATACTTCTTGTATATGGGCACAAAAATCGTTATTGCATATCGCTTTCGTGTTCTTTTTCTATAACTGTCTCGTTGTTATTGTTTTGTTTGTTATTATTGTTTACATAATGTAATGTATGCGTATGCGGATACAAAATCAGAAATTCGTTTAGTGAAACAAGAACAACCATCGCTTAATCAATTTCATCGTAAACTTTTATTCAACAGGGTCATGTAGCACATTTCTTTATAAAATAAATGAAAGGTATTAAATACCTTATTAAAAATATGTTTTTTTTGTTTTATTATTCCTTAATATTACCTTAATTTAAATTAGTCAATATTAAGGATTTATTTCATTTTTGGTACTGCCATCTATTGACGTAAACATGCATTATCTTCATAAAAAGCGACAACACACTTACGCGGTGTAAGGCAATATATTTCTAAATGCCGCGTTACGACTCTATAACCCCACTTTATATTGTTCTCTATGCTGAAGGCTTTGAAATATATTATGATCCCTTTGTTGTCTAACATTAAAACGTTTTTCTCTTGGCAAGATAAGAAAGCGCATTAATTGATTCATTTATTTAATTGTGTAAAGTAAATTAAAAAAGGAAGGTCTTACCATCGACAAGGAATTTTTCTTTCTGCCTTTGTAAAAAAAAGTTGATGGTTACAACTTTGTTTATACGAAACGGTCAATATTTTTACTCTATTTATAGTTTGTATTAATGTCTAACACTTCTATTTATTACTTTCCAATATGTGTTTGCATTTTTCACAAATTGCATGAAAAATTAAATTTTTCGCATTGACAGTTGATTGAAGTATGTAGTCGCTCTAAGCATTAATTTTAATACAAAGTGATGTTTTGTTTGGTGACAAACTTGCAATCGTTTTATTATATAAATTGTGCTAAATTCAATAGTTAATACGGGTCAGTTGAAGGCCTAACATACTATGCTAATTTGGATGAATATACATGGATAGGGTAGATCATTCTTTTTCACTGTACCATGAACTTTTCTAGATCCACAAAAATAAAGGAAATCTTTTGGCCGAAAATGTTTCCGTGATGCTTAAAAGAGAAAGAACACTTGGTCCATACGCAACATCTCTTTACGAATTTTCAAATCTCAAATCTTAATTTCAGTCTCATCCAAAATACTTTTTTTAATAATGATTTTCGCATACAGTTCGCCAACAACGCTGAGGCTTATAGGGCGGTTGTTTAAGCAAACATGCCGCAAGCCTTTCCATTTAAACTATGCAGGGACCGTTGGGCACACAAAATCAGGGTCCTTAGGCACAAAGCCGGAGTCATTAGGCATATAGAGCCGGGGCCTGGGGCCCTTGGACGCACAGAACCTTTGGGTATATAAAGTATGGGCCCATTTTAGAAAATCAAGTAATACGTAAAATAGAACATAATTTTACGGGCAAGTTAAACGACGATGATGGTGTTTCCGGGCCCCCAGATCTGTGCTCCACCTGCCTTTGTGGAGAAGACGGAACCATATACATTGACGACTTTACACCGGCAATAAGGCAACATTTATAAAAAAAAAAGCTGTTACAGCAGGCTTACCATTATACTCTCGTCGATTTCCGACACAACACTATCATATCCTGGCTTTCCTAACTTTCGTGAGTTTTATTGTTTTCACAATATCTTTCACGCTAATTTTATTTTCAATTTCACCATAATTTATGTATTCAGTTGCAGTAACATCTCCAAATAATTATTCAGTTTCGTAACAAGTTTGAAATATCAAAGGAGAAAGTTTCCATCAAGTTTGCTCTGACAAGTGTATAAACTTACAAGTTTGAAACAAACTTTTTAGTTACCATCATCAACAAACTGGTATGATGTTTGTTTCTGCAAGGAACATACATTGTCGACATAGCCAGTATGTTTGTTTTTACAAAGAAGATACACTGTTGACATAACAAACTTGAATAACGATTATTCCCACATGCGTGGGACGCCATTTAAGTATTTAGAACTGGTCACTTACATAATCAATATTTAAAAAGTAATTTCTATATTTGAAAATAGAACTCTTTGGCTGTAAACGTAGTTTTTTTTTTTTCATCAAACTGTCAATTGTTTTTACATTATATTATTTTAAAAAATTCGAGTCTTCATTAATATGGATTTAAGTTGTGAAAATTTTCATAGTACCATTTTCTACAATTTTAAGTATAATCCTACAGCTCAGCAGAGCCTCTTCAAGCTGTTTTTGGCGATTAAGCACCATACGAGACGACCTCGCGTGCAAACGGTCCCGACGACCAGCTTGGTACAGATAATGATAACATTCGTATTGGTATGGCAGAATTTCGTTCCACGGTGAATAGTAATGAAGTAGACAGTCTTAGATTGGAAATAGTTCGGGCACACCAAACACGACAACAGCGAGCCCGACACAATGAATTAGAGCGATTCCGCAGACGCAGTGTTCCTGTAAACCTGAAACGAGTAGCATTCCACTACGACCCGGAAATAAGTCATTGTGCCAACAAATCCGTAACGAACGAAAACCATTTGTCAATATTGTAAAGCCTTAAAATACAGAGTTTTGAATTATGTTGTGCTGGTGATAAAGTGAAATTATCTGAATTGATCCCACCACCAGACCCATCACGCTCATTAATTTCTGGGGTGGGAAATAATTTTAAACATTTCTTGGCCAACATTCCAAAATATAATAATTGCTTTGAAATAACGTCGTTTGGCGCAATAATTTCAGCTGAGATTCTCGATGAAATAGTTGAGCCAAAATTGCATGTAGAAGTGACTAAGCACATGATACATAGACCTTGCGGAGTTTTCAACAACAACTCACTCTGTATTGTCGACGGCAAGTGCTCCAAGCAATACTCGAGAGACCTGTTTGCTTTAAACTATCACAGGAAATTTCGGTTACCCATTACATCATCGACGATCAGTTGCGGACGGTGGGCGATCGGTAGTTGTGAAGGTAAAACTGCAAAATATTGAAGTAGACAATTATTAGATTGTGCCTTACTCGCCAATATTGTCCAAAGCTTTTGAAGCTCACATCAATGTGGAATATTGTAACTCAAATCGATAAAATACATATGTAAATATGTTAACAAAGTTAGCAACATGGCCATCTTTGCTGTAACAAATGCAAATGATTAAATATCTCAGTATCAGATGAATCGCTATATAAACAGCAACGAAGCTTTTCGGCGCATATTTTCATATTCGATCCACGAAAGGCACCTTACAGTAGTCCATTTGGCAGTTCATCTAGAAAATGGGCAATGAGTGTGTTTCAATCAAGAGAACGTGCCAGATAGAGTGGCACGTCCGCCATCGAGCACATTAACCAAGTTTCTTCTCAGTTTGTCAAACAGATGTTTTCGCTCGCACTTTGCTATATGCCGATATGCCACGCTGTTACACGTGAAACGCGTCATCAAAATCGTTTCAGCGTATTTGCCTCAGACGCCCTAGGTCGCGTCTACATACTACATCCAAATAACAATGAATGTTATTATCTTCGATTGTTGTTGGTGGATGTACGTGGTTCAAAATTGTTTCAACAACTGAGAACAGTTGATGGATATTTGTGTTAGACTTACCATGAGGCGTGTCAACTACTACAGTGGCTCGAAAACGATTCACATTGGGATAATACGCTTAAGGATTCCGTCATATCTTCATCGTCGTATCAAATTCGCACATTTTTTGCGATTATAATATGAACATGTTTCCCCTCGAATCCGGGAGATTTGTGGATGAAATATAGGGGTGACATGTCTGAGGATGTGTTGCATCGTGTGCGTTGTCAAACTTTAAATCCTACGCCCGTGCCGTAAATAGGGCGGTGCCACCGGTGCCCAGGCACAGGGCGTAGACTTTGAAGGGCGCAAGAATGGCCAGACCAGGCAGGACTATTATTTTTTCAGTTTGCTCCTGATGAGTTCCCGATGCGCCCCTAGCAATCCATTCCAACACATATATACCTACATACCAGTATCATCAAAAACGTCTGTTGTTGTTGTGTAGTTATGAATAATCTTTGCAAATATTTCCGAATAAACGCTTTTTCACCTATTCATACTTAAACGCAATTTATATTATGCTACTAATTCAAAACTCTACCACACCAAGTGCTTAAAATTAAATTAATTTACAGTTTATAGAAACTCTGCAAGGTGTTATTTTATTATAGAAGTATGAAGAACAAAGTGGCCCAAAAATTAAATCTTAAGCTTCAGGGTGAGCAACGCATTTGTACTAGTGAACTTGCGTTTGAGTTTTAGTGAATGAAACGCAGTGGGTGGTATAACAGGCGAAGGGTCCACTAAATAGCTCGTCTGCTTGTTTGCCCCACATCAGTTCTAGTACTTTAAAAAAAAAATCTTCCAAAATATTAGATAATAATTGTTCCACCAACACCAAGGTCCTTGTGCTTTATTTTATCACCCTGAATGAAATAAAGTAGGCTCATACATAGCATTTCTCTATCTAGGGTACCTATAATATCTAAAAAAAACAAGGGCGTATTTATAGAAGCTTGCACAGGACGCAGAAAAGGCTATTTACAGCACAGTCCTACACTACAAGTTACTGCAGAAATTTGCAATGAGACATTGATCATGTTAGAAGATATGTGTTTATTGATGGTAAATAAGGTATTTGCGCGTGTGGGCATAACAGCACCCAATCGTCTATGCATGATGCATTTAACCACGAGATGCAAAGAAAACAACAATACGATACTGAAGTATTGGTAATGTTCCGCAATAAAATGAACAACAAAGAATTGCGTTCGATACTTTGATGGAAACTGTGAACAGTGGATCTGGTGGAATTCACTTCCTTGATATTCCCGGGTGGACTGAAAAAACGTACCCAATTTCATTTCTGTTGGCAAAGATCAGATCGCAAAATGAAGTAGACCTAGCACTGGCTCCATCTGGAAGATCTGCAATATTGTTAGAAGGTGGACGAACTTTCTGCCTTAAAATTACCACTAAACATGCAAATCAATGAAGCACCAGTTTGCAACATGGACAAAAACAGCGCAATTGCGAAGATTCTATAGTTATACAAATTGATCGTTTGGAATGAATGTACGATGGCCCACATGAGGCACTGGATAGAACGTTAAAATAGCTTCGTGACAACCAAAATATTTTTGGTGGAGCCATGATTCCGTTGTCAGGTGATTTTCATCAGACTCTTCTAACTATTCCCCGATCACCTGTTGCTGACGAACTAAGCGCATGCCTAAAATCATCTAATCTGTGGCGGCATGTAAAGACACTCCAATTAACAACTAACATGCGAGTGTTTTTGCAAAAAGATCAAAATGCGATTAAGTGTTAAAAATAGTTGTTAGATATTGGAAATGGTAAGTCGCAGTTGATACCTCGAGCGCATTAATTACACTACCCACGTGTATTTGTCAATTCTCCGTTTCAAAAGAGGAGCTCATTCGGCATGTTTTTACGGATATAGAACAGTTCAGAAACCACAATTGGCTGAGTGAACGAACCATATTGTCGGCCAAAAACAAAGATGTCGAAAATCTCAATGCGACAATTCAGAATTTTCTTCGAGGAGAGCTGTTTTCTTACAAATCAGATGACACATTTACAAACCAGGATGACGTAGTCAACTATCCCACAGAGTTTGTAAAATTCCCTGGAGCCGAGATCATCAAGGGAAAATACAAAGAAGAGGATGTTTTGTTCCCGCGTATACCGATGATGGTTTTTGTTTAAGCGTCTACAATTTCCCGTGCGTCTGGCCTTCGCGATGACCATAAATAAATCGCAAGGCAAATCGTTGTACGTCGCGTATTCGCGAGTCGGAAAACGATCATGTTTACATATTTACACACCGCAAAAAAAAAGACACAAAATATAGTAAATCAGAAAACTTTAAATTGATTAAGTGTATAACGGTGTTGTATTTAATGTAGATAAAAATTTTGTATTAATATCACAATGAATATTCAAATTTTCAAATTAACATTTAATACCTTTAAAAAATTCTTTAGTGTGACGTATGTAAAGATGTACATAACCTTTTTATTTGTAAATCGATTGGAATTAAACACGTACTAAATGCTGCTTGCCATAATACATCAGTGTAAACCACATTCAAATCGGTTAAGCTATTTCCGAGATTACCGAGCATAAACGTACAGACAAATAGACGAACACAAGAATTCTAAAAACTGTTTACTATCTTGGTCTCGCTACAATGAGATTGTTTCTTTTTTAAATATTAAATGTACAAACATGGCTCTTTTACAATTTTCTTATATATATGATTCTCAACTTTATAAGGAATAAAATTATAGGTTGGCAT